>CM062868.1:19587634-20122634 GCA_031772225.1 Eubasilissa splendida
CCGTGCGACATGCAACGGTCTCAAATGAATTCTGCTGATCTGCCTTTTTTTATATTTTATTAAATAAAATAATAATAACTTTGTATGAAACCACGAAATTTATTATACGTCAACTGGTTTCGCTTATCTTAAGCTTCATCAGGACGTATTTAAAATTGATCATACATACGAAAAGAGTGCACTTATATATATATATATAGAATATAAAATTTCATGTGAAAGAGAGAGACAGAACACATATACAGACAAACGGAACATTAGGGGATGGTAAAATGTACTGTTGATGGATATTAAATTGATTTTAAAGGAAAAATATCTAATGTGGAGCTAATGGGATACATTAATTATAATAATCAAACTTATTTATTTATTGGCCCCATATTACGTATGTTTCCTTTAAAATCAACTTAATATCCATTAACACTATATTTTTCCATCCCCTAATGTTCCGTTTATCTGTGTATTCTGTCTCTTTCACATGTAATTTTCTATTCTATCTATATATATAAGTGCACTCTTTTTGTATTTATGTTCAGTTTTAAATACATCCTAATGAAGCTTGAGATAAGCAAAACCGGTTGACGTATAATAAATTTCATGGTTTCGTACAAAGTTATTTTAATTTTATTTAATATGTGTCAAATTGCAAAGTGAGTACTTTCTACGAAAATGTATTTTTTTATATTTAGTTAATGTTATATTCCACACATCAGCGATATATGCTTACTTGTTATTAAAATGTTGTATTCTACGTAATAGAGAATTAAACATGGCAACCGTTGCAGTATTGTTACAATAGTATGGTAACTCTATACTGGGTCACTTCCAGCTAATTTCTGATGCCTAAAAGGATCATTATCCACGTCGGTCCCTCATGACTGAGAATCGTGATATATTTCTAGTTGATTAATTTAATTTTTGTCTATTTATTTGTCTTTCCGATATTCATGTACGCATCGGAGATTTAGACAGTCCGTAATAGCGACAAGCGTAAAATAGACATTTTCAAAATGTATCACCGGAGAAGCACGTATCTCGTTGATAGCACGACGCCTGTCGCAATTGTGCAACAAATTCAACCGCAGCAAGTCAAGTGACAGCGGTGAATCTAGCTGGAGACCCTTGAGTCAGCTGTGAGGGTGACGCAGGACCGGCACTTGTGGAGACGCTATATGGTAATACTGACATTTTTATTTATTTTAATATTAGAAAATGTTAATACATATTAGAATTATCAGTAGGATATATACAGGGTGTCTAGTAGCTAGTTGTCCAAACTTCAAGAATAGGTAAATCAAGTAATTTAGAACGAAAAATATTCTTGGTAATTTATCGATTTTCCCCCTGCCTGGCTAATTATCAACTTTCTATTATTTTTTTATTTTTAAAAATTCGCACCAAAAGGTTAAGTATTATGTCATACATTCCATATATGAGAGTTCGATGACCTCAATATATACTGACCTAATAACTTAGAATTTGCAAGGTGGAAAAATATAAGATAAAAAATGCCGAGATTGACATGTTTTTAAAAATTGTAACACGTAATGAAAGGTCGTTTATTTTTTTTCAATTATTACCGCGCGATCTCATTATTTAAAAGAACATATGTAAAAACATAAAATAAAATAAAAAAAACGTTAATTTTTCTGCGTCAAGCTTTAATTGTGAAAAGGATTATCTGAAACTTGTGAAAGTATTATTACATCTATAGTTACTGTCTTCGGACGGTTGTTTAATTTGTGTTGTCAAATCGGTAGCCATTTTTTAAATTATTCAAAGCGCATTTTAAATAAGTACCTATTTGAAATATGCTAACGCCCGACGGACCTCCGATGTGGAACATGCTGAAACCACATTCCCCGAATAATACTAAATGGAGTATCTTCCAGCATTGAGCATAAATCGTACTGTAAGAATGATAAATATTTGGCACTAGTTATTCTGGGTGGAAGAAAAAATGGGTCAATTATTTTATCATCTAAGATACCAGCCCATATATTCACGGACCGCACAGCACAAACATTTGTCTGGGACCAATAATGACTATTCCGCGAGTTGAAGAGGCCAAATCGCGAAAAAGTGCATTCATCAGTTCACAAAACTTTTCTTACGAACTGATTATTTGCGGCTTTCGAATAATATTCACTTGTTTTAAAAAAATTATTAGCGGAAATTGAATTATACAGATGTGCCAAAACAGACTTCTTTTCCGAAGTAAATACATTTTCAAAAAAAAAATCTTTATCCTTCGATTCAATGACACAATATTACTAAATGAGCTAACCTTAATATAAAATACAATATCTCATTCTAGTAAATGGACCTATTTTAATAATATTTTTTATAGTCATTTAAAATATTTTAACTTCCACGTATATTTTAAAATAAAAATGTTTACTATACCATCTACATGTTTATGGACATCGTCCATCCAATACTTACGTTTGTCATATAATTTTGAGGCGCGAAGTAAAAAGGGACACATGAATTGGTTATTGTCGTACTTGAATAATTTGTCACTTACGACGAAGATGTGCGTTACTAAGTTCGATGCGTTTTCGAGCTACCGACGGATTTAACAATGATTCTAAAAAAAGGGGCGCGTATGTTTCCCCGTATTTTAACATACATTTTAATAAACAGCATACAATGTTTACATATTAACAATAAATCGTATTTATGTTAAATATTATTACTTTTACGAATTGTGATAAATCACGCACAGATTGCGCGTAATTTTGTATAAAAGATATTTACGTGTGATTTTTGTGTAAACATCATTTTTCATTTTGATGTGTTTATAACATTAGTATTATATTCGTATTAGTATTATATTACAGCGAGTATCGGTCGGTACGTATGTATATTATATACAATATTCATGTGCGTATAGCTACAGTCAGCTGTTCTAAAATTTCAAAGCGGTTGTAAGAATAGAATGTTATCCAGAATTTTTAAATCTTTTATTTGATTTTCATCAAAGATAAACATTTTATAACATTTGATATTAATTACTTTAATGGTAGTCCAACGTTTTACAAAAGATAAGTAAGAAATACTGAGAAAAAAATGCAAGTTTTGATGTCACATAACTCCTAGACTAAATATTTTACCTAAGTGTAAATAATATTTTCTGAATATCCCCCGAAGTTTTTGCTACTAGCTATGAGACACTCGGTATATATTTAATTTAACATTTATTTCTTCTCTATGGGAGTAGGACTCGTATATAGAGAAGGAGTATGTACGAGATAATGATTTATGTTTCAGTTAGTCTGTGTATATTTTTATTTTACTTCAGATACAAACTGATAGTAGTCTTTAATTGTTCTAATTGTGATGGGAAGGTTGTTAAAAAATTTGATGCCATGATAAATATAGTGATTTTGGATTGTGGTATATTTTAGTGTTGGATTATCAATTTGGCCTCTAAAGGTTGCAGATCGGAATTCGCTTCTAAAGTTTAATTGATTTTTTATTTTGAAAATTTGGATTATTGATTTTTTTTGTATATGTCTATTATTTTTGGTACTTTGAAATCTGCGTTCTTGCAAGAAGTGCCTGGTCCAACGGGTGTGAGATCTTTCCTTTCGTCATTGTCTTTTGACGTAGCCCACCACAACAAGTTTCTCCAAGTTTCTTCCCTTCTGGCAAAATAGCTAAAAAAATTAGGGAATTGGCTCAGTCAAATGGATAAACATTGACTTATATTGTCGTTCTATTATTTTGGGTCAACCTATTATTTGTCTTTCTTCAGGTTTATTATTTCTATTCTGGTATGACCTAACCATCGAAGCTTATTAAATTTTTGTTAATTATATTATTTATTTTTATTTGTTAACTATTATCTTAACTTTAACAAATTTTCCAACCTATATGTCACACTTTTTCAAATAAATACATATATCGTTCCATTATTTAAAATTGTCGTCAAAAATAATGTGGCTGTAGCATAGTTAAATAATGTACCTTCCCCGGTTCGGAAAGAGATCCAGGTTCAAATCACAGTGGCGCAACAACAATAGTTTTCGATAAAGTGATTTTATATGTATATCATTCAAATTAATACATTTAATTAGTATTTAAGATAATTTTTTACTTTTCTTAAAAAAAGTATATTACTGCATCATCCGGATAACTAGTGGGTTCCGCAACAACTTAATATCTTAAAGTTGTATGACTTGTATGTTTTTTTTATTTCTTAGTGCTGTGTTGCTGACTAAGGTATCATTGTGTTCTAACCAAACAATGTTAAATGCAATTTGTAGTATGTCATATCGCGCCATTTGCGTAGACTATTAAAATGATTCGGTCTGTCAAACAGGAGAATTTAATATTTCGCAAAGTTTCTGTATCGAAATCCGTTAGCGCCCCCACCTTCTACCCTTACACTGCACCACCACTCCGGGACCTTAGTAAGCAGAGTTCTCACTTAAATATTGTATTAATTCTCATAACATAATGGTCACTTACGCAAATTCTCAGAATTCCAATGAATAATGTTATCCCTTTCATCTCATGCAAATAAAATTGAATAGCTGTACCGGGATTCGTACCTGGATCCCTTTCCAAGCCAGGGAAGGTGCATTATCCAACTATATTGTAGCGACAGTTCTTTTGTAGTGCAACAATAATATTTGTCGATAAAATTGATTTTATATGTATATCTTTCTACTTAATACATTTAATTAGTATTTAATGCTATATAAATAAAAACGTCACAGTTAGTGATGTTGTATTGTGTGAATGAAAGTATTCCATAACCTGGTATATGTATGACAGGTATTACATACACAATTTTAATAATTCCGAAATTCGTTTCCATAAATATAATTTAGAATTCCAAAAATTTTATAGCGTATTTCAAATGCTAAATATCACGGCTACACAATTAGTACTTAACCGCTGAACAATAGGGGTCGGTCCTAGAAAGTGATGTATAGAAATAACGACTAGATGAAAGAATCCGATGCACTCAGCCGGCACTTAAACAGACAAAAGACGCCGACCCGATAGACAAAAGACAAAAAAATAAAAAAAGTGACCGAGTGACAAAAATATCATCTAAATGCCGTCCATTTCTCTCAAGACACTTGGAAACGGACTCTTTAATTTGCGAACAAGCGAGGGTAAAGCATTGGTTGGAAATAGCTGCAGTTGCGGTACCAAAAACTCGTCGATCATTCAGCAATACACGTCAGCGGTGACTGTTTCTTACTGGTTAAAAAAATAAGGGCCAATTATTCCTCGGGCAGAAATTGCACACAACATTGTCGTTTTTGAACAATGAAAAACGTTTTTGATGGCGTTCCCCTGGGTTGTTGGGGCACCAGTATCTCATGTTCTGTTTACTTACATAGCCATCGATACGAAAATGTGCTTCGTCAGTAAACAATATGTTTCGTGCTGTTTTAAAACGTTCCAGCATCGTTCTCGCTAAGGTTTCACGTAAAAAATAATTATTTTCGTTGATAAACTGCACGATTTGCTGTTTGTATGGGTAAAACTGTAGTTTCTTTTTAAAATAACGTGCACTGTTGATTTTTTTATTCCAGTATAGGCTGCAATCTTCCTTATCAATTTACGCGGATTGCACATAATTTCACGTCGAACTTGAGCCACATGTTGATGTTGATGGTTCCGGAGGAGTTCGGTCAACCATTGTTTCCTTCTTGTGTAAACTTTTAAATCCAACACCAGATAAGTTGAGTGCTTAACCCATCACTTACTCGTCGAATATTAAAGTGAGTACAAAAAGTGCGACGCGCACGAACCAATGAATCACCGCACTTTAAATATTGCTCAACCGCGAACGCGCGGTGCGCTCCCGACCAGTGACTCATTGCGACTGCCAAATCAGCTAATCATATAGAAGTAGTGCCGTGGTGTGACATAAATTAGTCAAATATTCTAAATTAACCCAGCAGATAGCGCATCTTTTCCAGGGGAGCTCATATGCCAGAGAAGAATGATTTCCTGCAAAAATTTAAATTCAATGATACGAATATCTTAATTTGACAAAAAAATGAGATATGCGGTAAAACTGCCGCGGAGCCAGCTTACTCGGGGCCGGGGGTGCAAGTCCCCATGTAAACACATCAAAATAAAATGAGTAGAGACAGTTGGAGATTTCGAACGCCATATATCTCGTGTCTGGCGATTGAATACACAAAACGCCGGCGGGGAAGTGCGCGGAATACATCAAACCTCATTCCTTATGCGGGGAGCGGAAAATCAAAACCGACATCTTGATTTGTTTCCTGCTAGGGCGGGACTATTTTATTTTATTGTCTATTTTAAGAGATCTGATGAGAAACTAATCAGTCAGCCTCTACTTTAGCCAAAAAGATAGTAAAACTAATCAGCTATTGTATAAAGACAAAACTCAGTGCAATTCTTTAACTATTTTTTTATTTATTCTGTTCATGTTCTTAATATGCGTACATATTATACATTATAAATATACAAAAAAGGCGAACAAATATCATAATGTAAGAGATGTTTACTGTCTCCTTAACCAGACTGAATTCTGTACTAAAGGAGACAGGTTCATCCGTTGTCTATCATACAAATATGAAAACCATTATTTTAAATATGAATTAAATATATTAATTATAAAGATATACACATAAAATCAATTTTATCGAAAAATATTGTTGTTGCGCCACCGAGATTCGAACCTGGATCTCTTCCCTAACCGGGGGAGGTGCTTTATCCAACTAAGCTACAGCGGCATTATTTTTAGCGACAATTTGTCGACGCTATATATTACCTTTTTGATATTAATACATTTAATCGTTCCATCATTTGACAGAGCCATTTACCTTATTTTTACAGAATCTCAAAATACCTTTGAGTAAATCTGATAGCAGACGCCAGAATTATCAATTCATTTTTATTAAATTTTGTCTAACTCAAAAATATTGAGAATGAAGTAAACAGGGTTTTAAAAGAATTCTAATAACATAATAAATAAGCAAAATACTCTCGCTATCCCATGATTGAAACACCACGCAAAACAGAAAAATGAATCTAAAGAAATGATGTTCTGATGATCAGTTTCCTTTTTGCCGACACTCAATAACCAGCTGCTGAGATGGTGTTTGAGTTTGTTCATCGAGAATTGTTTCATACTGCTCGGCAAAATGTTGCAGGCTTTGGGGGCCAGAAACATATGGAAGGATTGACCAAAGCTTGTTTTCATTTTAGGCTTCACGGTGAGCCTATTCTTTTTTACTCTCGTAGCATAATTATGAGATGGATATTGATGAAGCTCTTTGTTGAAATGAAAATAAAGGATCGTCCTTTTTACATAGAGTCGTCGAATATCAAGAAGCTGCCATTTCTCAAACCTATATGGTTTTCTGTAGATGATTCTAAGAATATATTTTTGTGTAACTACTACAATTAGTTAGTTTTATAGTTAGTTAGATAGTTTTTCCAACTCCACCCCAACCTAAGATCACGTAGCTAAGAAGGGATTAGCAGAATGTAATGTATATTATACTCAGAATTAGTTTCTCAAGAATATTCCTACGACATCTGAAGAAGAGTGTCAGCTTTCTTAGTTTAACGCAGTTTATTGATATGATCAGATCAGTTTAAGAGTTGGTCAATTCAAATGCCAAGGTATTTGATACTTTTGACACTCTCTTATATTTGCATGCTATGTACGATGAGTGAGATAAATGTAGTGTAGTATTGGTGTTATAATCATGAAGTTTTAATGAATTATTGAGATTCGGACTACGAGCCTTGTTGATACTGAAACATATGTATTTACTTAATATTTAATGTGAGAAGATTCATTTCAAGCCACGATTTGACCTTTTGTAATCCAATACCAGCATACCCGTAAACTTAGTCCCACATTTTTCCACAAAACAGTCAACAGGCTGTCATGTAACAGATTGCGAGGTGCAGACTCTGCATAAGAAAGATGTCAAGCTAGCGAGACAGAGTGGAAATAGCGTGAGAGAGTGAGGCTCGGTGGATCAAGAAAGTCTGAGCCTTAGTCCTCCCGCGCATGAGAATAATATCTACGCTAGCATCAAAGCTGGGCAGAGCGTGTCGAATTCATCCCATTCGGAACGGCTCAAGACAGCGACGCTTGGAGAGTTTTGGTACGGACATCATGACGTCCGGGACCACGGCGGTCACATCACTCCTAGTAATATAATGCGAAGCAACCCTCCCCAAACTAGTAGTTAACATGTGTGACAAATTCATAACTAAATCATCTTTGTCGATATTATATTGTTTAGCATGTGATGTAGTGTTTTGCATCAATAGTCCCATTTTCACCCATCCAAGGTAGCAGCCGATACACAAACATACACACATACACGCCCAGACTTAGATAGGCCGGTGACGGTGCACATCTAGTGGTCTATTAATTAAGGTAACTTCCCGACTCACGTAAGTAAAGCATTCGGTAGGTATTTATTTGGCAAGATATTGTTGTCATAATCTTCATACATACGAATTATTTTTAACTTTCTTTCTATAGTAATCGCAGACCTTTGCTTTTTTAGTTTTTTGTAGGTGTTGGATTATGTGAATGTTGAGGTTATTTAATATGATTGACTTGTGATTATGTCAGAAGGTTTTGTCGCTGTGAGACAGAAACTCTTAACATCTTCTAGTCTCACGAGTGTTGTTTGTATGTCGCAGTGTAGGGTGTATGTTGTAACTAGAGCAGGATGTACAAATGAAAGAGCACTTAAAAATTTCGTTTATTAATGTTGTTCGTAATATCGGCAGCGAATAATTTCTAAATTCCTACATCTTTACCCATCCTAGTCCAATAGACGTCAACTTGAGCGATATCGTGTTCGATCTCAACATGGCTATAGTATTCGCGATGTGGACCCTTTCAATTTCCATGCACCAGCACTGTATTTTGCGTGACCTTTGTGTGTGATCATTTTATTGACATCGCCGTCTTCAGTCAGGAGCAGAGATCGTAACCATCCTCGTGCAAGCATTGTGTGATTTCACGGCTACCACAGAGATTTGCGGAGGCGTCAAACTCAAGGTAAGGCGAGCGGTCCTTCTGAATCCCGGTTTCCGAGATTACTGGTTATTTTTCTAAACCCCCTATCCCATCACCGACCTCTCCCTGGACCACGTCTCTCTATTTTCCCTCCCCTATCGTGCGGTGATTCCGATTTACGACCGGAATTGTTGTATTCCATTCCGCGGGACGCGCGACCCGGAAATTGCTCAATCAGGTGTGATTAATTATACTGTTAAATTCGCGTTGAACTCAGGACTGACTCGCTCGAGATGCTGTTGAATAGAGATGTCTATGAGAGGACGGTCTGCGGAAGAGTGATCGCTAGCTGCTTGGGCAATGTCCGTCTCTGGTGCATATTGTCTTATTGTGTCTAATTATTGGTTGCTTTGGTTTGGGCCATAGATGGTTGTAGAACGAACGTTGTGTGGGTACTGATAGACGTATCACATTGATACCCCAAACGATCTTTGTGGCGCTTCGTTAGAGTAGCCAAACAAACTTGAATGAAGTTTGAAGAAGTCGAAGAGTTAATACTATACTATATACAATGCTATTTATGCATGCCAAGTGATAGAATGTATAAAATGGTTAAAATCAAGTTATGACGAATTCTAAGACAGCTTCCATAATAATATTACGATTCCCCATCTACATTTGTGACTTTCTAGATGCCGGCTTCATTATGGCTGTATGTGCCTGATTAAATGGTCAGGTCTGTAGAAACGAACATGTTTTTAATATCTCTAGGTTAAGAATACTTATTAAGGAGAACACATTCTTATTGTGAAGTTGTAATTATTCAAAACATGGATCTGCGACAGTTTAAATACAAATTAAATGTATTAATTTGAAAGATATGTATCCAAATTTTAATAAAAATGAATTGTTAATTCTGGCGTCTTCTATCAGATTACTCAAGGTTATTTGAGATTCCGTAAAAATTAAGTAGATGGCTTTCAAATAATGGAACAATAGATGTATCAATTTGAAAAGTATAGCATGTAAGTTCGAAAATTTGTTGCCAATTTACTGTATGCTGTAGCATAATCGGTTAATGCACGTTCCTCAGATTGGAAGATATCTAGGTTCGAGTCCAGGTAGCGACATATATATCGACGTATTTGTCGATAGAATTGATTTTATTTGTGTGTTTTTCTAATTAGCACATTTAATTTGTATTTAAGATTACTTAAATTCTTTTATATATTCAATAGCACTACGAAAAATATATATTTAATCTGAAATGAACAGTACATTGTTTATATTATTTGCTAATAAGAAAAAATATATATTTTATCGAAATCATGTATTGACATCTGTCGTCTTTTCTTCTATCTATGGAAAGGGAGAAATCTTACCATAGATATTGTCTATCCACGATTTTTATATGTCATTTTTGTTCATTTTGACAGCTAACTTACAAAGATGGAATAATTTTAATCACATCGTTTGTTTTCAGAATAGCTCTATCATTGAAAATATAGATGCTTAGATTGCTGATCTGCTAGTTTTAATTGTTTACATCGTTTACCATGTAAAACCCTGTAAAACGTTCGTATTATTATATTTTAAATATATTTTTAAAATGTGTTTTGCAACCCTTGCACTTCCGTTATTTGTTGTTTGCCAAACAGTCGCAAACGATTTTTGAATGAGCATCATTCAAGATGTGACAGCCGACATCCCCCACCCGCCCTCGCAGCAGCCTCCGTCCCCCGCCCCCGCGGAATTCTTCTTCTTCGTCGCCCCGCGGAGTACCATAAATATCAGCTCCCGCTTAAAAATGCTCGCACGGAAAGGGTGCATATATTTGCCGACTATCGAAGATACACAATAGTAGTAATGTTGTGTTTCCATAATGTATTGTGAATTTAAAAGGAGTTATATTGGCTTTTATAAATTTTGTAACAACAACGGTTGATGAATGGTAATTTATTATAGTGACATTAACCTTTCCTCTCCGATGATGTAAACTGAGTTGACATTGCCTCTAATTATGTGAATATCTCTATAAATATACAAAATACAGACTTCATATTTTAGATATTCCTCCGTTATATATGTATGTATTAGATAAACTAATTATAACATATAAGTATTTAATATGCGCAACAAAAAAAAAAAGGTTTTCTCGAAGAACCTGACGTGAATTTGTCAATACGTGTATGTGCGTGTGTTTAAGGTGCGGAAGGTGCAGAGTGTTGGATATCGATCGTCACTTTAGTGCGTTGGCCGAGTTAGATGTCTCTTGATAATCAATGTTTTTTATTAATTTAATAATTAATATAAGTAATAAATGTAAAATATTAATATTCATCTGATTTGTGCTAGTGGGGGTGTATTACAAGCCGATTCTAAGATGGCAAGAAACGACCCATGCCCGGTTATGTCCTAAATTCTGGCAGAGGGTGGTAGAAAGGGGGTTCTATTGTTTAACTAAGGCACTATTGTGTAAAGTCTTCTTTCATAATGTTAGTTCGTCACCTGTATTGTAATAATTGATTGTATTACATATGGTGCAATCGCACCTTAGGTGCCCGAAAACACAGAAACAGGAAAAAGGACTTACCGAAACTCCGCCTTTCCTGGCTCTCGCAATCACCCCCGGACGCAGTGGACTGTATGCGATTATCATTGAGCGTAGTTACAAATTTGAGAAATACAAAAATAATGAAATGACTACACAAAGGAGCATCTCCTGGAGATATAATTTGGAAGCCGACAGCGAGAGGAGTGGCGCTCAGCAGCCAGCCTCCCGGATGACTACTGATCGAATGTTATTGTCGCATGGCGCATTATCATGGCATCGGTACTGGGCGTGTTTTTACGACTGCCAGGAGCGCTGGTTTTACGCACCGGTAAATATATGGTGCGTTCAGGGGTCATTAGCGGTAATGATTCTTGTGAAGGCGATAGACCTCCACACGAGTAAATTATAGTACCAACTTCGATGCCACAAGCTTTCACTTATAATTTTTAAAAAATTTGTTTATCTCATATAAATAATAAGAAAAAACACTTTGTTGCCACAAAGTTATTTTGCAAATATTGTAAAAGAAAATTTATTTTACTCATTAGAAATTATTATTTTATGTTGAATTTATTTATTAACATTATAAAATCGTAAACTTTTTAGATTTTATGATATTCTATAATTAATTTTTATTTTAAGTTATTCCTTAGAACTTGCTTTATAATCAAAACATAATTAAGTATAACAACTACTTGTAAACTTTGCCTGACTCAACACAGATTATTCTAGCTAGACAGGCGTAGTATAAATTAGATTACATGTTAAAACTAGAACAACTACAAATAAAAAAATGAAGTGTAAATTTTGACTGGTTTAGAATATTGTCTGGATTTTTTATATTCAGAGTAAATTGAAATTAATGACAAATGAATTTATCGGCATGAAAAGGAGGTTCTGCGATCATGATCTCAAACTTAGATTACGAATTCGAATGGTCAGATGCTGTGTGTTCTTTATATTATTTAATGTAATGGAGGCATGGACACTTGCCGAAGGAATCTCAAGATCTACAGAGGAATGGTCGAAATGAGCTGGATGGAGTTACGAATGAAGTATTTGTGGTTTGACATATTAGATTAAATAAAATACAATTACTTTGTATAAAACCACGAATTTTATTAAATGCCAACCGGTTTCGCTGATCTCAAGCTTCGTCAGAGCGTATTTAAAACTCACAATAAATAAAAAAAGTGCACTTATATATATACCGGGTGTCTCATAGCTAGTCTTCTTTATTCAATTTTGAATAGAAAATACTATTTACACTTTGGTAAAATTTTACAGCTAAAGAAGTTATGCGACTTAAAAGTGAGCTTTTTTTTACAATATTTCTTACTTATCTTTTATAAAACGTTGGACTACCATTAAAGTAATTCATATCAAATTTTATAAATTGATTTGCTGATTAATTAATTGATAAAAAACTCAAAATACAATACTTTTGAAATTACTGCACTTAAATGTTAAATCAGCTTATTTACCTTACCTAAGTATGTCCTCATAAATACATATGCACATCTATAGGCACTTACATAGCTTACCGAGCTCTCGATTTCTGCTGAATTAAAACGGTGGTTTGCTCACTCGTCTACCGAACAAACTTTATTTAAATGTTGCGTATGTTAATGAAGTACATAAGAATTTTTAAATAAACGCAAGCACTGTAAATTACCAAAAATAATTTTAAAAACAAGGGAATCAAAATATTCAATGGAAATCAAAACAAAAAAAATGTAAATAGCTTACCTAGTAATCTAAAATATAGGTCGGTTTGTATGTATGTACGTCTAAACTTGCAATATTCAGCAATCGAAAGAACAGAAATGTCGCACGGAATATAATACTAATGCACATCAATGTGCATTAAAAATGATGTTTACACAAAAATCCCACGTAAATATCTTTTACACAAAGTTATGCATACTCTATGCATGTAAATAATTATAAAACCATAATTTATTTAAATTATACGATTAAAAATATAATTTTATATCGAATTAATTATTGTATATTTTAAGTTAATTATATTAAAATGCAAATAAGATTAAAATTATGAACTGAACTAAAATGTTAAATTAAAAATGGTTCATCACAATTCGTAAAAGTAATAATATTTAACATAAATACGATTTATTGTACATATGAAAACATTGTATGCTGTTTATTAAAATATTCTTCAATATCTTACATGTGTTATATATAACAATGATTGTAAAATACTCCATATTTTAGAATAATTGTTAGATATGTGTGAACGTTAGCGCGAAATGACATCTCGCTTAGTAACGGATGTTCTTTATCGTAAGTGATATGACGGAATTCATGACGGCGATAAGCAGTCTTGGTCCCTTTTTACTTCACGTATTAAAATTATATGGCGGAACGTAATATTGGATGGATGTTTATATTTTACAACGTATGTAGGTAAGTATTGTAAACATTTTTATTTATATTTTTATATATCTGTAAAACGAAAAATATTTTAATGAATAAAAAATATTATAATTTAAGTAGGTCCATTTACTAGAATGAGATATTGTATTTTATATTACGGTTAAATAAATTCTCATATAGCGAGTAATAGAGGGTTAAAAATATTAGAATTTTTTTATTTATTACGTCATATATAAAAATCTCCTCGAGACTTACGGAATCCATTTTTCAGATGCTGTGTCATTGAATCGAAGGATAAAGATTTTTACTTTGAAAATGTATTTACTTCAGAAAAAAAGTCTGTTTTCGCACATCTGTGTGATTTTATTTCCGATAATAATTTTTTTATTAAAGTAAATGTTATTTTAATTTCAACAACTACATAGGTATTTATTTATTTACAAAAAACAAAAAGATTTATTTTTAAATTTAAAAGAACTACCGTGTTGTCGATAAAAGTTTCCTGTACTTGAAAGATTCCTTCAGATACACATTCATGTTAGTTTGCGCTGTGCGGTAATACGGTACTGACTCAACTCTCGTTTGTTTACAATAAAAAAGTATTTGTTTGATCAAAGGTCTTGTGTTTTTGTAATATTGCATAAAATGCCATACGAGTATAGTAATTCGGAGTACGTAGATATGATTCTGATTTTGGGAGAACCTACAATTTAAGAATACTTTATATTTAGCTTCATATTGACTGACATGTCTTTATCAAAGCATATTTTAATTAGGTATTTTTTTTAAATGCGCTTTGAATAATTTTAAAAATGGCTCCCGATTTGACAACACAAATTAAATTACCGTCCGACAGTAACTATATACGTAATTTGTAAACTAATGAGCATAATACTTTCACAAATTTCAGATGATCCTTTTCACACTCAAAGCTTGACACAGAAAAATTTACGTCTTTTTTATTTAATTTCATGTTTTTACATATTTTTTATTCAATGAACCCAAGGTTGAAAAAAAATAAACAATCTTTCATTACATGCAACAATTTTAAAAAAAATATTGTCAAACTCGGCATTTTTTATCTTATTTACCCTCTCGCAATTACTCTTTTTACCCTGCAAATTCTAGGTCAGTGGGTCAGTATATATTGAGGTCGTCGAACTCTCATATATGGAATGTATGACATAATACTTAACCTTTTGAATGCAAATTTTGAAAAATAAAAAAATAGAAAGTTGATAATTCACCAGGCAGGGGGAAAATCGATAAAATATCAAGAATATTTTTCGTTTTAAATGACTTGATTTACCTATTCTTGAAGTTTGGACAACTAGCTACGAGACACCCTGTATATACATATAAAGATGGAAACAGAATATAAAATTACGTGCGAAAGAGGGAGACAGAATACATATACATTTAGATAGAACATCAAGGTAGGGGAAAGTACAATATGGGACTAAGGAATAAATTAATTTGGTTATTAAAAATTGCACTACCACAATTCGCTGCTTTTTTTATCTCAAGGGCCTCTAAATTGTCCAACCGGAGGCCAAACCTGTTTTGATAGACGATATTGACCCCTAGGCTATTATTCAATTAATGATCTTTTTCAATAATATGGTTGGAAAATTCTGAGAAACCAGTAATGATTTCTCCTTTTAAATCAATTTAATATCCATCCTTGATGTTCAGTCTCAATGTATATGTATTCAGTCTCTCACTTTCGCATGTAATTTTATATTCTGTCTGTATCTTTATGTAATATATATATAAGTGCACTATTTTTTACATATTGTTAGTTTTAAATACGCCCTGACGAAGCTTGAGCTAAGCGAAACCAGTTGGCGTTTAATAAAATTCGTGGTTTTATATAAAGCGGTTGTGTTTTAAAATCCGAAAATTTAAATATCTCGGACATATGATGAGACATCCACAGAAGCGCAAGATCTTGCACCTCATAATGCAGGAATAGATTTCTGGATGTCAGGGCCCTGAAAAAATGGGAATATTATGGTTGAGGAACCTAAGGCAATGGTTTGGCCAGTCTATTAATAAGTTTTTTCGGACAACAGTGAACAAAATAATGATAACCTTGCTGGTTGTATCGGTGGTGCTAGGTATTGTCTGTGTTTCTACTACTTAGCAAGTCTTCAAAATCAGCCATTTATTCACCTATATGCTCTATTCTCATATCTTCAACCTCGCCCACTGATATTTCAGTTCTGCCATGTGGTGTCCTGTAACATCCTCTCCTTTATATTTATTTTTACATTTGATCTAAAAATATTTTATTTAAATATGTAATTAAATATAAATAGGTACTGCTTAGTCATCACTGCAATTACGGCGATGCACAATGTGAAGGTGTTATTATTTATTTAATAAATGTAGTGAATGCAATCAAACCCTTGTGGGAGAATTCCGATGAGCGCCCGTTGCCAATAATGTCTTGTTAGCGAGAAGGGGTGGTCACTGTAGGGGCGGCCACCCCGACAGTCACGGGGGCTGTAAACGGTTATTTTACTGCTTTTCTTACGACGTCAAAATTGGCGCAGCTACCCGATGGACAATCGACAAGACAAGGGCGGCGGGTAGAATTTTATATCGTTAAAATGTTGTATATTTAATATCACCGGTGCATTTTTCCAATCCTTGCTTGCAGTTGTGGAACCTGGACTCTGAATACTAAACGATATTGCATAGTATGGAAAGAAAGAATCACTATAGAACAGACAGGTTAGAGTGCAAACGGTGAAGGATGTCATGATTACAGCTATAAAGCATTATTGGCAAATAAGTCGATATTTTAAGATGCTCGGATTATCGATGGACCAGTAATTAGTAATTATTGTCATTTATGCACGAAAACACTGATATGATCTTATAATTATCATCCGGTGTCATATTTTTGTTTGATGCCCTGACTTGTGATTATTTTATGAAGTTGTACTTAAATATGAATTAAAAATATATTAATTAGAAAGATATACATATGAAATCAATTTTATCGAAATATATTGTTGTTACACTACCGGGATTCGAACCTGGATTTCTTTCCAAACCGAGGAAGGTACATTATCTAACTATGCTACAGCGACGATATTTTTAGCGACAAATATTCGAACCTACATGTTACCTTTTTGATATTAATACATTTAATCGTTCCATTACTTGAAAGAGCCATCTAACTTATTTTAACAGAATCTCAAATACCCTTGAGTAATCTGACAGCAGACGCCAGAATTATCAATTCATTTATATTAAATTTTGGACACATTGTTACAACTTTATTATTAGAAGAACACATTCTTATTGTGAAGTTGTAATTATTCAGAACATAGCTCTGTGAAGTTGTACTTCTTCATAGACAATACAACGCCATTTTTTTGGATTGATATTAGACTAATCAAGTAAATTGTTTAGTGGATCACACCGTTGTCAGAAATAGGATATGGTAACAGAATATTTCAGATTTCTACTCTCTCTCCATACCCCTGCGATGGGGTTATGCAATCCCTTTAATCCTTTCAAATATGTCGTGCGCGTGTCTGAATGCGCCATTATATAGACACCTTAGTCCCTCTCCTAGTATATATAAGTTCCCCCCCCCCTGCCTTATAACACAGAGCACGACTTGTGTAGTGTGTGTTGTCTATGACAGTGTGAAATAAAGTATGTTTTATGCTACTGACGTTATTGTGTGTGATCG
Organism: Eubasilissa splendida; assembly: GCA_031772225.1. Lineage (NCBI taxonomy): Eukaryota > Metazoa > Arthropoda > Insecta > Trichoptera > Phryganeidae > Eubasilissa > Eubasilissa splendida. The sequence goes on from CM062868.1 coordinate 19,605,296, forward strand.
GTTTCTCGTTACCGAGCGTACCGAAATGAGTGTTTTCATCTTTATTTTGTGCATAATACATGTCGCCCCACGAAGTGTAATTTTCTGAAGCCAGAAGATCTGTGGTCACAGTGCAGAATCTCAGATAAAAGAACACCTCAGGTAGGTCATTTTTTTCTAGTATCCTTCATCCCAATGTCCATCCCCTTTGCGCAAACAAAATCATCAGCTGTTGAATTTTCGGAAACTTATATAATAGATTAATTATTCACTGAAACAATCCTGAAGGTTTCTGATGTGTTAAAACCTTTCACGTTACTTAAATATACTGAATAATGAATTAAAATAACAATTTTAAACTTATTTGTACTTTGTGTAATAATTGTTGAATTACGAACCGCCTTTGATTATTTTTTCTATGAAACAAGTTTTTATTTGGTTTAGCCGATACTTACGCAACGCAACCGTACCTGTCGCATCAAAGTATCTGCGTCCCTTATACTCTCACGAGGAATATCGACGTTAGAGGTTGATGGCAGTATCGTAGTTTTACGCCTGATCGCAGTGGTGGCACAATAAAAAGTCTCGCGAATCTTTGGGGTCTGTCGGATAATTTGGGGATGGGGGTAAATTGGGGTTTTGGGGGATTTTGGGGAGTTTTGGGATATTTTTACGACCTTGCGGGACTTCCGAGGACATCACATGTCAGCGAGCACACAGGGATATGAGAGAAAATTTAATTTATATAGTCTATTCGATAAAATGTGATGTAACATCATACATTAATATTTTTTATCAATTTATATTTTGTATATACAGTAAACATCGAAAGCTTGATATAATTTTTAATAATATTATTATATCATGCTTTTTTTAGCACCTTTGCATCCAGTTTAGTTTATATGCCTTATCTGTTGCTGATATCGTAGATTTAAAAATAAAAATTCGGAATACGTATCACATAAATATTCTTACTATTTTCAAACTAAGCTAAACGCTTGTGCTATGAAAATAGGATTGTCTTGATGGCCTCCTGGAACGAAGCTCGAACCCCCACACGACTAGATCACTAACAGAGTATCGTAACGATTAGACCACAAGCATGTCACGTCACTGTAGCTATCTGCTTGCTACTTTCCAAATTTTATCGATCCAGCAGGTTTTTAGACTGCTCATATGCTATTCGGTCTAAGATCTCTCATATAATGTCTTCTGATCTCAATCTGAAAATGCCTTTTCAGTATTTCCATTGAAAATTGAAAATTGGTCTTGAAAATTTCCAATATAGATCATTCTGAAGGCAATGTATCGCACAAAATTACTCGCCGTGGAGGCAACAATTAATTAATATGATAAGACACGTGTCAATAATTTAAAGGTGTAATCATTGGCGTGGCGCCAAAAATCCCGCGGGATAGATTTCAGGAAAACAAAGACATATTTTGACGTTACAGTCGCCGTGTAGGTACTTGCAAATATGACTATATGTATTGTTTTATGAATCTGAATAAAAACTGAGTATTCTGCAGGCGGGAAGACATTCTCGATTGTGACGTGTCGCCGTAGTGTACACATATTAAACATATTTTGTGTTTCATTTCTTTCGACTTCATAATCATCATTATCGTCGATTGAGAGAAGCTGTGATCGGCGAATAACCCTTGTCTATATTCTTATTTCCTGTACGGAATAGACACCATAGGCCATCTTGCGATCCTACCACCAAGCCTGCCGAATATCGACGCGATGTGTCGGACGCCCGCTAGGGGAACATCCCGCGAGGCTGCCGGGCGCGGGGAACGAGAGAGCCATTCTGTTCTCGCGGCTGGTGTCTTCCACATGTCTGATCAAGTGTAAATTACTGTTACTTAAATACTTTACACCTACCTCAATGTAACATCGTGTTACTGTACAGTACAAATAAATCACTAACAAACCCAAGGTATTGTACTTTATATTTATCACGCTTTGACTGGTATCTTCCCATATTTAAAACACCAAAATTCTATGACACTTTAGGTTACAATGATATTATCATAATGACATACATTACGAGCGTCCATGATTGTTATTTGATTTGAAGATCTTCTTGAGGTTTGTGAAGATTGTGCAGCCGAGTTCAATTCTCCTCTTGATCTCTAACAACTCATAAATCTTTGTTGAGTATGACTAAAAATTGACCCAATGGTCCAGAAAATATCACATAAATTCTTGAACAAAACTGGCACCTAAGCACAAGATACTAGTTTAATTTACACAAATTGTGTTCCTAATTCGTAAACACCCTTTTGGCGCGTGTTTTCGATTGATTCAGCCGCGACCACTGTTATTGATACGTTTCGCATCCAAATTGCCATCCTTCAGTGTGAATATGACCTTCACGCCAGCAGACATCAACTTGACAGATAATGATTCGATCTCGACATCGCGATAGCATTCGCGCTGTATTTTGTGATATTGTGTTTTGATCACGTATTGTTTGTTTGTGTGCCGTGAGTGAACTTGTGACATCGCCGTATTCAATTGGGATCGTATCCGCGTGCCATTTTGTGATCTCGGCGGTGACTGAAGGGATTATGGCGAGCAGTCCTTCAACTAGAACCCTTATTCCCTTACCGACTTCATCCTGTACCACGTTTCCTCACTTCCCTACCCTACCCTGCGGTGATTCCAATTTACAACCGGAATCTTCGTATTCCATTCTGGGGGACGTGCAACCCAGAGATAGCACAATTCACATTGTATGATTATATTATCAATATAATATATATACTTATTCTTGTCAATTCCTCAACGTTATCTATATGAACTCCCGCCGTCTTAGCTATGGTCGTCCACTTTTCTCGGCATCCTACATATCTTAAAACTGTAACCTTTTTCACTTGGTCGTTCCACTTCCGTTCCACTTGATCTTCCTTTTCATCTATCGATGTGGCCCATCGCAACAAGTTTCTCCAACCTATCTTCCCTTCTCACAAGATGCCAAAAAATTCAGTCATCTTAGAAAAATAGTTGAGATTTTGCGTCTCGCTGTCTGCGTTGTACGCAACATGTGTCTATCACCACATCTCAAAGGTATCAATCCGTATTCTCTCGCTTGATTTCAGGGTTTATGATTCTAAATAATAATAATAATAATACTAATAATAATAATAATAATAATAATAATAATAATAATACTAATAATAATAATAATAATAATAATAAGTTGAAAAATTTGTCACCTACTTGGTTGATGTTGCGAAATTGAATAACGCAGAGTGTAATGGTACCTACCGTGTCTTTGATTAATTTAATTTGTATTTCAAAATATGATATATTTTTGAAAAGTATTTCACGCTATCGACGCATCTGACGGAACAGAGTATACATAATGCAAGGGAGAGTACGCCGCAATATCTGTCCAAGGATTACGACAATATTGGGAGCGTAATGAAAGAAGATGGTAGAGGAAGTTTCTTTCATTACCGCCAAGGATTGGCCGCGTGTTCCAATAATCGAACTATTTATGGACTCGTTTGTGCTTCGTGTGCTATTTAATGCCTAACACTGGATAGCAGGGATTCATTCAAAATTGTTCTAAATTACCCCGTGTGATTATTTTATACCAACGTCGTTGCTATCACGAACTACGGTACATTTTGCAATACGCACGATCTTCACAGTGGTACAATCGGTTCTATTCTATGGTGTATTCGAAAATGTTGAATAAATTCGAAAAAGCTGACTTGCTGTCCTGGGTTTCCTATTGCTATTGCAGAATGAAAGATCACCACTAACCTAGATTGATAGTAGTTTTGTCTACCCGTCGTGGGTTGGTCTGATGTATTGTTCCTCTTAGGTATTATTTTGACCGACAGAAATGCGCACTTCCGAAGTTACATATTTCTGGAGAGGTACCAACCATAACCACGGGACCATCATCGGACACACTCTCGTTACTAAAACGTATACTGCAACTTTCAATGTATCAATGTAACCAGATGACTTTTGAAACAGCTGTGTCCGCCATATTTAACCATCGATCATTTTTTTTTTCCAACGATCAAACAAACCGCGTTCACAGAAAAAAATTACTTTGTAACTTTTTTTACCATAGTAAACAACATAACCGGACCTTAGTGTCAAAGTGATAGCAAAAAATGCTAAAATTGTTTATCGGCAATGTTTGTTGTGTTAATTTGTTCAAAGAATTTTATCAACCTTAATTGTGCTCCAATAGTGATTTAACAGCGATTCTTCGGTCGCCAAAACAAAATCTTTACAGCTTTTTAGAATACATTTTAAAGTTAGATCAGTTAGTTATGTTTCGGCATTTACTAACGTCTTGTGGCATTTCTTCATAGTAAACTTTTTTTTCCTTTTTTATATGGCATAATTATTACATTCGCTTGGAATGAAAAGCGGATAATTTTTGAGAAAACGGATGAATAGAAATATTATGAATTAATAGTAATATATGTGACATAGGTCAGTGTAAATATCTTTACGAAAAATGTTAAATTCTAGTTTATTTTTAATTATAGAAATGTTTAAATCCAAAAATCCAAATAGTCACATATTAAATTTGTTTTCATATTAGTTCTTACTTATTCACCATTTCAAAGTTTTGTTTTTATTTATGCTTCCCCGGTTAGGAAAGAGATCCAGGTTCGAATCCCGGTGGCGCAACAACAATATTTTTCGATATAATTGATTTTATATTCTAATTAATATGTTTAATTCATATTAAAAATGAATTTATAATTAAATATTAATTAAAAAGATATACATATAAAATCAATTTTATCGAAAAATATTGTTGTTGCGCCACTGGGATACGAACCTGGATCTCTTTCCTAAATTTCTTGTCTAAAATTTAATAAGAATTTATAATTATTAAGGGAACACATTCTCATTGTGAAGTTGTAATTATTCAGAACATAGGTGTGTAATATTTTAAATAAAAAATAAATATATTAATTAGAAAGATATATATATATATAAAATTGATTTTATATGTATATCATTTAATTTGTATTTAGAATTTATAATTATTAATTATTGCTATTAGATCGGTATTTGAATACAGAAGTATCATTACTAGTAAGAAAAAATACAAAAGTAGCAAATATGTACGTGTTTTAATATCTCTAGGTAAAGATTACTTTAATGTTTTCTCTTTTATATATTCAATAACAGTATAGAAATATACATTAAATTTGAAATGAAGTGTACATTGTCTTTATTACGAGAAAGAAAAAACGTATATTAGAGAAATTGTATGAATTTCTTCGACTGGCAAGTATCTGTCATCTCGGGAATCAATCACCTGTCAAAATATATGTTCGTAATGTTTACATTTGTTCAGTAATTATTTATTGTAAGCATGATTTCAGTTTTTTCAAAAATATCTTTAAATGGAATGACGAATAATAATTAATTAAAATAATAATAATTCAAGAAATGTTGGTTAATATGGCCGCTTTGCGGCCGATAGTGACTGCTACGCGGCCAGGGCATCCGTAGAATCTACACTTCATCTAAACCAATAAAATAAGTGTAGACAATGCACCGTTCTTAAAGCAATATAATATGGGAGTTCCGCATTAAAATATTAATTCTATGGAAGCCTGGAATAGTCGCCTGTAGGGCCTAGCAGCAAACAATCAGTGACAGCCGAGAAGTAAATTTATAATGTTCTGGTGGTGAAAAGAAAACGTAAATCCTGCGCCGATAGAATCTGATGAACGAATTGCGCGATATCCGAGTTGCGCGTCCCGCAGATTGGATTACGACGACTCCGGTCGTAAACCGAAATCCCCACAGGGGGGGTAAAGGAAGGAAATAAGGGAACCTGGATATATGGGATAATGGTCGATGATGGGATAAGAGTTCCAGTCGAAGGACCAGTGATCTCGGGTAACCAGATTTCTAAAGGCCTGTTCGCCTTACCTCCGTCATCCCTGCGGTCGCCGCTGAGATCACACAAACGGCACACGGATGGGCAGATCTCCGCTTCCAATTGAAGACGGCGATATCATAACACTAACAACAAAAAATAATCTGTGATCAAACACAATATCACAAATTACGGTGCCGGTGCACTGGAGCTGACAAATCCACAGCGCGAATGCTGTCGCGATCGAACAAACATCGGTCACGTTGACGTCTGCTGACGTCAAGGTCGCATTTCACACTAAAGACGAGCATTAAGGAAAGGGTATGGGTGTGTGAAATGTGTTTTGCGAATCCGAAACACCTAGTGAATTTATAATAGTGACATTTAATACGAAACGTCAAAACACACTCGAATTAAGGTGAGTGGCAAAAAAATAAACATATCGTTTAAAATCACAAATGACTTATAAAAATGAAACGTCATGAAAGCGCCGTTAATCAAAGCTGTAAAAATGCAATTAAAAACTGAAATAATTATACAACAGTCATAAATAACGGCAGTCCATATTGCCATCTGAATGTACCCATTAATTTCATCAATGATAAAGCAGAAATGTCGTAACAGTAAATAAAACGCACAATAAGTTTCATGTGTTCTCGCAATAAAGAAAAGCGATAAAATTTAAATCACTCCCGTATACTTTTGTACCAATATATAATAATACAACGTTTTCCACTTGTCCACTTGTGAATGATTTCAGCACACGAGGGTTGCCGCTTTTCAGCCGAGATTCGAACGAACGTTTTGTTGTTTTAATTTAAACTAGCGTCTGTCCACGCGGTCGCATCGAGTATACTGGAAAACACCATCGTCTTAGAATTGTATTGAATAATTCTATAACATATTTAACTTTAAGTTGGAGTCATATTCTGTACCTGAAGTTATAACAATGATTGGATCTATGGTTCGTTTTAAAAACCATCGAAGAAGCTGTTAGATTTGGGCGGTTGGACAAATCGCGACAGTGATACTAAAATGTAGCAGTGTGCGATTCATTATAACCAGAGGGTAAATATTTTATATTATTCAATCACTAGTGCACAATTTACTATTAACTTGTTAATCTAATCGCATGGTAAATAATCTTTGGAGGAAGAAAGATGTTTCCCTCTGGATTTGACCTTTGGTTTTTAAATTTAATTTCTACTTTGGATATTACCTTGGAGTTAGTCGCCTCACTGCAGGTGATATTTTTTATTATGATGATCATCTGCAATAAATTCCGTTTAAGAATCTGGATGCTGGAACTCTTTTTACGACCTCTTTACGATCGGAATTGTCATTTTGTGTTTGCGCTTCTCTGGGTGTTTTTCACTTTAGATAATTCGATTCCCCCATGTTTTAGAAGCTGCTGCTGCCTCGTGCTACTTCATTTCCTTCATTACTCTATGAACATCCTCAACAGAAAATTGTTCTATTAGAGTTTCAACTATGCTATTGTTGACGGTGATTTCATCGTCGGCTTCATACGCGTTGAAGAGATCATGAAAGTACCTTTTCAAAGTTTAAAGAACACCAACTTCAGCAGTCACAATATTGAATTGACTATTGGTACAGCATGGTAGATATGAAAAAACACTGTACCGATATTATTTAAAAAAATAAAACATGGACATAGTATACGCTTCGAAATATACGCTGGTGGTAAATGGGTGCTGGGCTATCAATTCTAGTCATTGTTTGACGCAACCCAATTTGAATTAAGAAAGGTATAATGAGGGAAAGAATTTGTCTTTACCTTGATCTCAATTTCTTGAGCTGTACGCGAATTTGAACTCTTCGACTCGCACTAAAGGAAGAAAGTATCGCTGCACTTCGGATGTGGTCAGATACTGGCGAATTCAGTTTCCCGATCCGGATAACGTTAAAGCACAGCGATAATATTCGGTGGAACTACGCGCGTGTTGACCTATTGATGATCGAGTTTGCACTCACGCCGTTCGCCGAATGCGACCAGATGAAATGTCAGCCATAAAGGGACAGATATACATCGTGACATAATGATATCACATATAACGTGCGGTGTATTCCCAGAAAAAAGGGAGCCGAGTTCTATCGAGTGTGAAATATACATTGGCTCAATAACTTGGCAATCGCTTATTCATTTGATCATGTATATAAGGTATGAAAAAACTTTTCAGGATAGCAAAGAACTGAGTGATGTTCGAAAGAAGAATTCTAATTATCTATATAATATTTAAATGGATAATATATCACAATTAAAAATAAAAATCTGTTGAGATTTTATCTTAAAAAATTATTTAAAATATATTAATAAGAAAGGTATACACATAAAATCAATTATATCGAAAAATATTGTTGTTGCGCCACCGGAATTCGAACCTGGATCTCTTTCCTAGCCGGGGGAAGGTGCATTATCCAACTACGCTACAGTGACAATATTTTAAGCGACAATTTTCGAACCTATATGTTACCTTTTTGATATTAATACATTTAATCGTTCCATTATTTGAAAGAGCCATCTACTTAATTAATACCATATATTTTATTCATATTTAAAATATCACAGACCTATGTTGTGAATAATTACAACTTCACAATAAGAATGTGTTCTCCTAATAAAAAATGATTAACAAAAGTTTTTATAAAAATCCGGGAAACCATAATCGATTCCAGTAAAGCGCCAACCCTGTTTCCCTGACCCACCCCTTGTCGGCTATTATATTTGTGTAATTCTTTTGTTGAACCCTTGTAGCACGCGATGCGACAATATCGGAGGTTTTATTGCGCTTCTGGAGAAGTGGAATTGCGATGAAAGTGCTGGGAATTATCGTATGTGACAAGCCTCTCCTTATTAATTGTCTGTTCTACAAAATATATAATGGACAATGATTTAAAGTCACAATTATGTAATATATAATGCTAAATGATTTAAAGTCACAATTATGTAATATATAATGCTAAATGATTTAAAGTCACAATTATGTAATATATAATGCTAAATGATTTAAAGTTACGCTTATGTTCTAAAATAACACGAAAAACTCGCTAAATGTAACTGTTACTTTTATTTTATAGTTTTATCAAATGATTTTGATATTTTTTTAAATCACACTACAAAATAAATATTTTTCTTAAGTTATATTCTGAGTGGCACTTCTTTGCACACTGGTTTACTATGAAATGGGATATTAATTGTATATTGTTGCTGGCCTAGCTGTACCTCAGTCTTTTCATAGAAACATAATGCAACTATACTGAATGAATTAAACTATGATTTAAATAATACAGCAATATCACTGAAGAAAAATAAATTAAAATGTAATGTTTACAAAACTAAATTCATGAATACTTAAAATAAAAGAATACCAATCACACCAGCAATTATTATAAATGGTGAAAGTCTGAAGGGAGTGACTGAAATAAAATATTTGGGAGTCGTGATAGATTCAAAATTTAATTTACCGCAAAATACAAGATACGTAACAAAAAAGATTGCTAAGAAAATCTCACTTCTGGGAAGAATCAGAAGATTTATTAGTACTGAGTGAATCTGTAAATAGTATACAACTCTGTTATTATTCCTCACATTGACTACTGCAGTAACATTTTGCCTTTGGCTAACGAAGAGAAAATGCAACAATTGTCAGTACTGCAAAATAAAGCTTTGAGAATAATACTCAGAAGAAATAGATACACTCGGATCAGTGCAATGCTGGAAGATCTGAATATAATGATCTTTAAGCAGAAAATATAGTATAATATAATGGTATTTATTTGTAAAACCTTCAATAAGAAGATATCAGCGAAATTTACATGAAAAATTGATCAAAATTAACATGAGTATTAGTATCATACAAAAGGGGGGGATAGATGATTATTCATTCCGAAAAAAGGTCAAATCTCAAAAATCTATGATGTATAGTGCGATGAAGATATTTAATGAAATGCCAGAAAACATAAGAAAGAAGGAGGAATTGAATAGATTTTAGTTAGTTAACCCTTCCCATACCATGCAGTAACACAGGTCTACCATCATAATTAAACCTGTAATATTTCGGTAAATACATGCAACATAAAATTCATATTTTAGATAATCTTAAAGAAAATATTAGCGCTTAGGAATGACTAGTGAAAAACCAATTATGAAAAGGGAATAGTACAAAAAAGACAACAAACATACAAATATAATTTTCTTTTTCTTACTAATTAAATGAGGAGATATAAGAAAGAAGGATACATTATATAGGACCTAATGAATCCTCTCAATTACGTAATTAATCATATTTTCAAATTTGAATGCTCAATATTTAGAGTAAATTCGTGCCATAAAAGCCATTTAAGATAATAATAAAAAAATTTCTAACTATTATTTAGGGTAACACGAGTTGACAGCATGGCTGCATTCGGGTATTTTATATCATGGTATGGTAAAGGTTAAAATTTTTTACTTTAATCTTGTTTATATTAGAGCATATATAGAAGTGCTTATGTTAAGAATTAAATAAATAAATAAATAATGTTTGGAAAGATTTCTGAAACATTATATTAGAACACATTCTTATTGTGAATTTGTAATTATTCAGAACATAGCTTTGTGATATTTATAATAATAATAATAAGTTGTATCAATGTGTCCAAAATTTAATAAAACTGATAATTCTGGCGTCTGCTATCAGTTTACTCAAAGGTATTTGAGATTCTGTAAAAATAAGGTAGATGACTCTTTCAAATAATGGAACGATTAAATGTATTAATATCAAAAAGGTAACATATAGGTTCGAAAATTGTCGCTAAAAATATTGTCGCTGTAGCATAGTTGGATAACATATGGATGGCGTAACAACAATATTTTTCGATAAAATTGATTTTATATGTATATCTTTCTAATCAATATATTTAATTCATTAACATTATAGTTGATGAACCGGAGACACTATATTCGCTATTTCAGGCAGAAGTAAACAAAATTATGGCAGCCAACGTCCATTGAACGAATTGGAAAAATAATATCATTATATTTTTAAGGAGAACACATTATTATTAATTTTTTAGAACATAGTTCTGTGGTATAAAGTTGATTCCATTAAAAAATTTAATAACAGACGTATCAATTTTAACGCAAAATTGCTTTTAAGGCTTGCTACAATGTTTATCAATTGAAGAAAAATACTGTATCAAGTAACAAATAACAAACTAGCACATTACTAATCTTACAAACAAAATAAAGAAAATTGCCTACACATTTTTAAAACTCGGAAACATCTTATCACTTACATATCTGAAAATAATACATTATGCGTTTGTAGTCACGTTTGCAATACGGTATTATTGGATGGGGAGGAGCATATAAAACTTCAATATCACAATTAGAAATCACTCAAAAAATTATAATAAAAGTCATTTTAAAAAAATAATACAAATATACAACTCTTCACAGATTTCAAAGTATCTAAAATAATAGACATTTACAAAAAAAAATTCAAATTTTCAAAATTTTAGAAGCGAATTCCGATCTACAAGGTTTAGAGACCAAATTGATATTCTGAAACTAAAATATACTGCAATCCAAAATCACTTCATTTATCTATGCATCAAATATTTTAACATCTCCCTATTACAATTGGAAAAATTACAGACTACTATAAATTTGTATCTCAGCAGTTTCACGTTAACTCATATTGGTACAAGTAATTTAAATTTAAATTTAATTTTAATCAAATACATTGTTAATAAATTGTCAGTACGTAAAAAAAATGTTAAAGTTGGATAACGCATTTTCCCGGATAGGAAAGGGTCCAGGTTCGAATTCTGGTAGCAACTAATATATATTTTTGATAAATAAATTTTTCTGTCTATCTTTCTACTTAATTCATTTAATTTGTTTAAAAATCATTTCATATATGTCATTAATGGGTTTCAAGGTGAGCATTGATATAAAATATGTTGCGTACATCATCAATGATAATGACTTGGATTCGTTCCAATACTTCAAAGCGATCTAAAGTTTTTAGACAAAACTGGTAATAACTTACGCAGCCATAAAGCGAAATATTCTTGTTTCAACCAAAAAAGTTAAGATGTTATTCCACTTTCTTGGTTTTCGGTTGATAAAGTTCGCCGCTGTTTGTATTCTTGGCTTACTCGTTTAATTTATGCGGGGGCATGGACAGCCCTCTGATCCGACGGGCCCGTGTGCAAGACACGTAACTGACTAATAACGAGTATGGTGCTTACTTTTACAGGCGGGTTAAAATTATCTCATTTAAGGCAATATTTCATTAAACTTGTTCGATTTTCAGCATGGTCAGAAATTAATTATTATTATGATGCAAATAACATGTGGTTATCTAGCGATTAATAAATTTTAATATTTATAGCTGATGGGATAATATCCCGCAACCCGAATTGGATTCAAGAGAAAAATATGGGCCTACTTTATTTTTTTAATTAATTTATTTATTTCATTTTACATTCTTACATATTATACATTATAAACAATTCTTAAAGTATTTAAAGAAAAAGGTGAACAATCATCTTAATGTAAGTGATGTTCACTGTCTCCTTAACTAGACGAAAGTCGGTACTGAAGGAGACAGGTTCATCCGTTGTTAGTCGTACAAATATGAAATTATTTTTTATTTTATTTTTATCTAAAACAAAAATACCCATGATCGAAACACTAAGCAAAAGGAAAAATGAATATAAAGAAATTACGTTATGTTCGTGTGATCATTTCCATGAATCTTAGCTCAGTTTCCTTTCTGCCAACACCCAATAACCAGCTCCTAAGATGGTGTTTGAGATTGTCCGTCGAGAATTGTTTCATACTGCTCGGCAAAATGTTGTAGGCTTTGGGGGCCAGAAACATATGGAAGGATTGACCAAAGCTTGTTTTCATTTTAGGCTTCATGGTGATTCTATTCTGTGTTGCTCTCGTAACATAACTATGAGATGGATATTGATGAAGCTCTTTGTTGGAATGAAAATAGAGTATCAGCCTTTTTACATTGGTTGTCGAATATCAAGAAGCTGACATTCCTCAAACAGTGAGTCAGAGGGAAGCCTATATGCTTTTTTTGTAGATGATTCTGAGCATGGATTTTTGTGTGATTACTAATTGGTTAAGGGCAGTTTTCCCAACTCCACCCCAACCTAAGATCGCTTAGCTAAGAAGGAATTGGCAGAGAGCAATATATTGTTCTCAACGTACGTTTCTCTAGAACATTCCTAAGACATCTGAAGAAAAATGTCAGCTTTCTTAATTTAGCGCAAAGTTTTTTTGATATGCTCAGACCAGTTTAAGAGTTGGTCAATCCAAATGGCAATGTATTTAATACTTTTTACTCTCTCTAGCTCCTTATATTTGCATTCTGTGTATGGTGAGTATGATAAAGGTAGAGTAGTGTTAGTGTTACAATTATGAAGATTTAACCTTGATCTCGATCCTGGGTTGGACGTCGCTTTCTTCACCCCCAGTTGACTACCACATTTATCACTGCACTTCCGGCACTGTTTCGAATATTTCCTCTTCGCGGTCCCAGCGTTACGCACGGCGTTGTTTTTTTCGGCCTTTAAAAAAGAACATAGATCTTGACAGTTCGATGTCAGAGCGCCATCTATTCCCCCGTCGGCGAAATCGAAAGTAGTTAGTCGGCCAGAGCGGGACAGATATAGATTAAGGTTTGAATATTAGATGAACAAAATGGACAAGGAGTGGATACTCAACTTGGGTCAATAATAGCATTCACTTTGATAAATTTACTTTTTAGAAATTACAAATTTTGTATTTGTGGCGTATTTTGATTAATTTAACGTCGACTAGTTCCGAAGCCGATCGAATCAATCAGAGTGGTTTAAAAAATGTTATTTAAAATAAATAATCAGACAAAAATATACGAGTGCCTATTTAAAATGTGTTAAAAGAATTACTTTGACAGATACATATAAAAAAAACCTACGTATTTACCACCGAAATATTCTTTTGATCATCATTTTAGGCATTGAGCCACTTTATAAGGTTATGTAAGGGTTAAGGTTTTACGCAAATAATAGTCAGTGTTGTTGAGAAACTGCACGATTTTCAGTTTATATGGATGAAACTGTAGTTTCAGCTCCAGTACAGGCTGCAATCTTCCTTATCGATTTACGCGGATTGCGCATAATTTCACGTCGAACTTGAGCCACATGTTCTGGCGTCGTTGCTGACGTTGATGGTCCCGGAGGAGTTTGGTTAACAAGAAGGGACAATGGTCCCTTCTTATCTCATTTTTTAAATCCAACACCGGATAAGTTGCGTGCTCGGCCCATTACTTACTCGTCGAATATTAAAATGAGTACACAATGCGCGACGCGCACGAACCAATGAATCACCGCACTTTAAATATTGCTCAACCGCGAACGCGCAGTGCGCTCCCGACCAGTGACACTTTTCGAACAATACCCCTCCCACTTACCTCACCCTGATGGTTTACGAACAATTTCAATTTAATATTGAAATTTTTCAGCTGAATACCCTATATATAAATATATCACTTCCTAGTCGATTAGACCTATCTAGGTTTCATCCGATAAAAAATACAAGTCAAGCCTCCAACCCTTAGAACAATAGGCAAAGATATTATCGTTAAAATAAGGTAGTCATAGTGTAAATATTGAAACTACAATTTAGCATACCTACCCCCCACATGAATAATGTCATCGAATTCAATAGACCGGAAAAGCAGAGGGTAGTGGAGAATCCACAAATTAGGGAAATGAAATTCTTCGACTGGACTGTCAATGTTAATTTTTCAGCGAGCTAATTAATAAGGGAAGAAAACAAACCCCTTGGATAGGGTGACCATGAACAAGTATGACTTTTTTTTACATTATATCTAGCCAGCGTATTAATACAATACGAAGTTTTTTATTTTTTGTTATCACATATAATATCACACTAAAAACACTAGTAATGATGTCCGCTCATACATAGTGTATACTTATAACGTTATAAAATAAATTGTCATGATTTAATAAACACTATGTAACAAGTATTATCGTCTTACTCTCCGTTCTTCTACGTGGCTACCACAGCATGATTCTTCAAGCTATCATCTCTATGCCTATCAGTCGATTCAATATTCTTTCTTTATAAAATGTCATGAACAACGTTTAAACCAATTTTTATATATTATTAATCAGGCTTTTGGCGTAAGCATGCACCCTTAAGGAACACGTGAATGTATAAACTATTATCTTGAGAATAGCTCCAAAGGTCAATACATGTTTTAATCTATCCGTTGTTTTTCTGAACTGGATAGACTTCCATATCCAGCGTCAAATGAAAGGAATGAAACGTCGTGAAAAATAACTACTCATACATTTTATTAGAAGAACACATTCTTATTGTGAAGTTATAATTATTCAGAACATAGATTAATATATTTAATTCATATTTAAAATATCACAGACAATAAGAATGTGTTCTTCTAATGATAAAGTTGGATCAATGTGACCAAAAATGAATTGATAATTCTGGCGTCTGCTATCAAATTACTCAAAGGTATTTGAGATTCCGTAAAAATAAGGTAGATGGCTCTTTCAAATAATGGAACGATTAAATGTGTTAATATCAAAAAGGTAACATATAGGTTCGCAAATTTGTCGTTAAAAATATCGTCGCTGTAGCACAGTTGGAAAATGCACCTTCCCCGATTTGAAAAGAGATCCAGGTTTGAATCTCGGTGGCGCAACAACAATATTTTTCGATAAAATTGATTTTATATGTATATCTTTCTAATTAATATTTAAAATATCATACTTTTTAATTTTGAAAACCGATCATTCTTAGATAATTATAATTAAGTATTACCCACACAAGATTGAAATTATGTTATTATTTTAAAAAAACATATTAATTTAAATCACCTTATAGTAGCATTGCAATGTTTAAATTTACCAACTATTGATTTCTTTGTTTATTATTTTTAATAAAAATATGCCTTCTTATATACACTTTTAAAGGAATTCGACACTTCTCTTCAATGAATTGTATGAATTTTCCATTAGATTTTCATTTGTGACGAATATACATTTGGCTGATTTTATTTATAAGATTAACAAAATAAGTTGATAAATTATTTTCCCCAGAGTGGCTTGAAGCAAGGTCAACTCACCCTAGACCCGCGCCAGTGTATTGATACATTCCTCCCCTTGTTACTGCCCCAAACAGCCAATAAAGGCAAGAACATCCCCGAAAAAATCCCCAAACCAATTGTCCGGAAAATTGTCTAACCGACCGGAAAATACACCCTTAAAAATTCAATTCAGAAACAGCGATCGGAAAAGATTTTGCAGCCTCTTCTTCTGTTTATAAGAAGGATGCGAAGGTGTTAGGGGCGGTTTTGTATTTATTTGTATCTGTGACTTCATTATTGAGCAACTATTGAATTTTTACATATATATTGTGTTTCTCTTAACCGTAAAGTCTTTACATGGACAGGTTTATGACATATATTAGGTACGAAATATTATAAAGGTTGATAAAATTATATTAAAACTTATTTACTAATTATTAATTAATTAGTTTACTTTCTTTATTAATTAATTAGTATGTATTTGTATATATCTGAATAATTAAGTACAAAGAATGATAAACTACCTCAAATTGGTTTATCATTCGTTTTTGCATAGCAATTGTATAAGCAATTGAAACAAACGGTACTTACATTAGAACCGCTGAATTACATTTTACAATAATAACGTTATTTATGCAGTGGAACGCAAATACAGAGGTTGAAACGAAACGCTGTTGATCGGTTAGGGTATGGAAGAAATGTGACAGGATTATTAATTATACCACGCATTGCAGTATGTAGTTGAAGTCACACGCTGTTATTTTGGTGCTCCGTCTCCATGTGTGTCTAGTACTATGTTTGTTGTGGTTCTACTAGCGCCCCGCAGACATGGCCACGTAAGAAATCACTCAACATCCATACATTCCGACTGGTGCCCGCTTAACTAGACAATAGTACGTCGCGCCGCAACCAGTCTCTAACTCTTCTCCTGGCCAGCTCCTCGCACCGCCTCCAGTGTACTATGTTTAATCTGAACTTGGTATAATATAATAAACAAGTGTTAATTCAATCTGTATTAAAACGCCAATTATCTAAATAAAAATAATAATAATAACGGATAGTTTGTATAGCGCCATTTTCGTAAAAACTTTCACCTCAAGGGCGCTTTACATATAAAGTGTTTATAGTTCTACAATTATCTTTGTTTTTTTAAAATTAAAAATCGTTATTTTCACTTAAGTGAAAAGGTGCATTTTAGTTTCTTCTTAAATAAAGTCTTTGATGCAATGTTTCTTATAACGTGAGGCAAAGAGTTCCACGCTTTTGGGCCAGCCACCGCAAATGCCCGTTCACTAAATTTAGACTTCTGGCAACGGTTGGTCGGTTCTACGACCCTTCCTGCAGCTGAAGTGGAGGCTGACCTGATAGTTTGACGTCTATCGTAAGTATTTTTTCATTGCAATAATCTACCCACTCTAAGTGACCTCAACGATTCTGCACAAACGTTAACAATTAAATCCATAAACGTTCAAATCATCATATTAAAATCAATACTTTTCATAATAGGTCGTATTGGGCATAAAAAAATGATTCACTCAAGGAAAAATAAATTAATATAATGTATGCTTTAAAAAAAACGTAATTCATATTGTAGTATGAATAAACTCTGTCCATCAATAATTTCTGTAAATAAAACCTTGTAAATATCTCTGGAAAGTTAGCTAGCTTGATGAAATAACGAATGTAAGAAAATTAAAAAAAAATTTAATGCACTCCTAACTCCTGTAATGTAGGTGACACTTTAACGCACAAATTAAATCTAGACGATTATTAAATACTAACATTAATAGAATAAAAATATTTGTTTTTTTTTAGGAGAACACATTCTTATTGTGAAGTTGTAATTATTCAGAACATTGTGTTCTCCTAAATAATAAAGCTGTATCAATGTGTCCAAAATTTAATAAAAATGAATTGATAATTCTGGCGTCTGCTATCAGTTTACTCAAAGGTATTTGAGATTCTGTAAAAATAAGGTAGATGGCTCTGTCAAATGATGGAACGATTAAATGTATTAATATCAAAAAGGTAACATATAGGGTCGAAAATTGTCGCTAAAAATAATGTCGCTGTAGCTTAGTTGGATAAAGCACCTTCCCCGGTTACGAAAGAGATCCAGGTTCGAATCCCGGTGGCGCAACAACAATATTTTTCGATAAAATTGATTTTATATGTATATCTTTATAATTAATATATTTAATTCATATTTAAAAATATTTGTAACTAAAATGATTTAAATAAATTTTATTGCAAAAAAAAATGTTTCATAATGTATGTGAAAGTTATGTAATCTCAGATAGAGAATGCAAATATTAATCTTGAAATAAAACAAACAGTAAAATTTCATATCAATAACATAAGAAAGCAATTTTGTCACCCTTTGCCCTTAACAGGAAGCGTAAATAACTTATAAATTTCTTTCCATATTCAATTCTGCATCTTCATTCCTATCACTTTCAACGTTCGTATCGAAACGTCCCTTAACATTTCCATAAATTCAATTTTATGGCAACCCCCGGGTTGCTTACATCGGGGGTGAACCGATAAATAAATAAGGACGATGGAACGAGGCTGCCGAGGAGACGGCGAGGATGAGAAGTGAAGTCCTCTGGGTGAAATAAGCCACAAACTAGAGGAGCAACAAAAGTTGCGCTGCTTACATACGCAAATTTATCAAATAAATTGTTTTAAAATAGAGAAATTCAAGAAAATATCTCACTAACAAAAATGGCAGTCTTCTGATTCCATGATATTAATGAATTAATTAATTATTTTTTAAATATTACAAAAATTACTCTGTGTTTGTTTAAACCACTATTTATTGATAAATCAACATGTTTCGATACCTTTGATATCTTCTTCAGGAAGCAATTTATACTAAAATTTTAAATAGCGTAATGAATAACGTTCAAATGATATAATATAATATACGAGGCGCGTTTTTTAAGTAAATACCGAATTTTTGTTTTAAAGAAACATATTATTTTTACAACACTTTACTTTCTTCGGACACCACACACCTTAAACTACATCTCAACATAGTCGCCATTCATCATAACGGGGCACCAACGATGCCGCCTTTGATGAAAACCACGTCTGTACTGCGTCATTGAATTCATCAACGTCATCAAACGCTTGCCACCAAGGAACAGCTTCAGATGAAGGAAAATATGAAAATCATTTGGCGTCAAATCAGGACAAAACAGGACACACTCGGTGATGAACGTCAGCTGGTTTCACGTTTCGTGCATTTAAGAAACGAATCACGGATCACGGCTGATCATTTCAACCACTCACTACAATACGTGAATGTCTCTAACGTTGCATGTGGTGAGTCAACAGATGGAGAAATTACAACCGCGAATAGTGTTTATTTATTATCTTATGAATTATTAACAACGTGTCAAAATTGAGATCAAATCTCAGCCTCTATGCAGCTAGATCATACACACACACACACACACACACACACACATACACGGAACATCATCCCTTTAACTACTCGTACATCCAAAACCTGGGGGTTAATTTCACCCGCCCAATGAGTTCGTTTACACTTTGACAAGACCTGCTCAAAATGCGGAGTATATTTTCTACAGTGTCTTTTTGCCGGGAATAGGGGTGCTCTCGGTATCTTTCGAGTCTTTTCGCGGATGGGGGTGTTGGTAGAAGGGAGGATCGGGGGGGGGGGGTGGGGGTGCAAGTCCCCGCGAGCTGATCTTTGATGCTTGATGAATATTCAGAATCAAAACTTCCCATCTACTTTGTACATCGCGCTTCAGTGAGATAGACTCGACTAGTAGCAAATCGGGATGCCGAACAATAAATTATAATTATAAAAAAAATATTTACAAGTTGTGAAAAATTATATTTTTATGACAAATTTTATAAAATATAACATATATGTATTACGAGCTGGCTTCATTTAGGAGCAGATGTAGACAGTAAATTTTCTCTTATTTTTAACGTCAAGTGTGCAAAATTTTTTTAAGATTGGAATAAAACTCTAGATTTGTGTATAAAACAAACAAACCCACAGACACTCTTATTAGAATCTATGGAAGATGGTTAAAATGAGAGTAAATGTATCGAAAGGATCCACATCCGCAATGAATTAATTAATTCGTTATCAGATATCAGCGTAGCGTGAACAAATAAATTTCAATAAAAGATTTTAGAATTACACGACTGAAAATTAAGAACGAGTGTGGTAGAGAAGCAAGGCGTGCAGCGGAGCGCCCGGCAACACACCCAGACGACGTCACATTTGTTCAGTCAAGCAGCAAAAAAATGGTTATCTTATAAAACACCCTTTATAAGAGCGAAATGACCATGAGACATAGATGAGATGTCATGATGACACACGCTCAATATACTTGCCAACCTTAATATTTCTTCTTACTCGTAATAAAGACATTGTACACATCATGTCAAATTAAATATATATTTACGCAGTATTATTGAGTATATAAAACATTTAAGTAATCTTAACCTAGAGATATTAAAAACACGTACGTTTTTTCCCTGTTCGAGTCTCACAGACATGTTCGTTGAACCAAGCACTTTACAGCCACAAATGACACTACGTCCATTCGGACACAATGCATCCAAAAAGTCATGTATAAAAGATGGGGAAGCGAAATATTATTATGGATAGTATTGAATGCAACCAAATTATTTAAAAAGTTACACACATACTAAGACGCGCGCAGTATGTCACCACATAAAATAATCGTGTAATAAAATAATTATTATTTTTTCCCTGGATCCAAACCTGTCCGATCTGAAGAATTTTCATCTCTGATATATAATATTTAAAACGGCCCCTAATGACGGAGGTACAGGGCGCGCGCACGCGGTTGTGTGTGTGATAGCGTGTGATAGCGTGTGAATGTGTGTGATAGGTTAACGAAAATTCAAACCAACTTCGCGTATCAAAATTACATACTTTGCATAAAATTAGCGAGACGAATCAGCGGGGAGAATAATAATACAAAGATATTAAGGGAGGGTAATTATCATATTTGCAAAAATATCTGCCACCCCTTTTACTTGGAACTGTAAAATAAGACTTAAAAATTCAAACAAGCAAATAATATAATAAAAGATACATACAACACATTTTTATTCGTTTTAAGGCTGTGCTTAGCAGTAGATTATAATATTATTACAGTGACTAAAAGCCCGTGTCCACGGGATGAGACATAATGAGATATTGGTGAGCCTCGATACGGATTCTCATTTAAAGAGGTGGGCAGGAAATAATAGAAACAACCGTGTATTATAATAACTAAGTAATTTATTAAATTATTATTTATGTGAAAATAATGCATTGTACCTTCCCTCTCCTTTCCCATTCCTTCCTAACCGAAACATTTGATGAAATAGTGAGTTAAAATATATGGTCCACATCTTTGGAAATGTCAGCAGAATCTGGATTGATATTGCCAGTTTTCTTCCATGTACACAACATTAATTCCGACAGCGAGATTCCAAACGTTCATCTATTTATTCTGAAAAATGAAACATAACAAGGCATTAACAACAAGCAAGTGGCGGTGCTAGTGTTTCAGAAGTCTCGAGATCTCATAAAAATCTCATCTATAGACACGGGCCTTAAGAACGACCAAGAATAGGGTGATGAGAATGTTTTCTGTACTACGGCTTAGCAATCCTCACTTAGTCAATCCTCTAAGACATTGGGATTTTTTAGAAAAATGAAATATAGAACCAAAAAAATCGTGTTTGATTTATTGTATTGATCAACAAAGTAATTCTATAAAACGATAACCGTCTGTATTTTAAAAATAATATAACATACTTTAATATTAGTACTTATTTATTGCAATAAAAAATACCTTATACCTGAAAAAAATGTAGGAACCTTATTTTTTACTTGCCCCTCGTACAATAACGTTGTATTTATCAAATCTTTTACTTAATTAGGGTAATCAAAAACTAAACCTAAACATCAAATATAATAGTAATTCTGCATAACATATAAAATTAGTGTGATCATAAAAGTTAGTTATTTTTAATACAAACTATATATATATAACAACAATATTTTTCGATAAAATTAATTTAATATATATATCTTTCTAATTAATACATTTAATTAGTATTTAAAATATCACATACCTATGTTATAAATAATTACAACTTTGCAATAAAAATGTCTTCTCCTTAAAATTTTAGTACATACTATAATAAGATTAAATAAACAACAAAATATAATCAAATTGCAAACAAATAAAATTAAAAATTCATAATTAGAAAATAAACAAAATATGAAAAACAATAATATACATAACTCAATTAACAATCTTATACTAAGCCTAGTACACTTTAAACATATTTTTTTTAATTGCGTTTAATTAATTTAAATTAGAATAATACACTAAAACTGCAGGTTTGAGTGCTAGGATAGAAATTAATAGACATTAATGAATTTTTGTGTACCAATAATAACAATGCATGTTCCGTGTTCGTAATTATTATTAGTTTTTATTTTTATTTTTCCGTAACTTGAAATGAAACGTAATGTTATTGTCGCCAGTTATTTGTTTTGTTCCTACCCCTTATCCCATTCCCAATCAGTACACATTGATCCTTTTGCTTGACTGGTTATTTTTGAATTTGAGTAAAGGAAGTGTTTTCATGTGATTATTCGTGTTGGATCACCAGTTCATATGCGGCTGTTATGTTAGTGTGTTGTGAACATTGAAACAGAGTTTTATTTCGTACATTGGGTAAAACTTCTGGAATATTATAGAGATAGCGTCATCAAACAGGTGAGTCGAGCTGTCCTCCGTAGATACTTTTGTTAAAAATGATTAACTGCGGATTTATGATACACGAGCTGATACATCTGGCATTACATGAGTAATAATCCCCTCCTATAATTTAAATTAAATGCATTATTTATGCATAATTTTTTTGATTTTTAACTGAATTTCTTTTCACGATTTTTTCATAATCTTATTTTTTTTATTTTCCATTATTTTCTGATTTTCTCCAATAGTCTACCGCACGTCAAATGATAATTAAATCGATAAATAAAATACGTACTATTACGTGAAATTCGCACAATGTTTATAAAATGCTCGATAAAGTTATAGTTTAGTTATAGTTAGGAAAACATTTTAATTTGAAGTTTGTTTAAAATACACAAGCACTTATTACGATCAAAGTTTAATTATACGAAGCCTTGGGTGAAGTAGACCCTTTCGATGCCAACGAATGAATTATGATAGACAGCATCTGAGGAATTAGTATGCGTGATATTTTGATAAGGTACACGTTAACCAAACTTTTATCGTCTACTAATAAGTTAGTTTTCTTGTATATAATAGAAGAGGGGAGGCGACTGTGCAACGAGACGTTTAATAATTAAATTATTAGTTATACCTTTAACGTGGATTATTCAAATATAATATAGGTGAACAAATATCAGATATCTCATGAAAATAAAGCTATTTTTTATTATATTTAATGGAAAATATATGAAAGTATGGGGTAATCACAGGGCTTACGACCTGTCTTCGGCTGACTTAAGTGATCACTTTATTTCACCAATTCTCAATCTCCACATTTATCAATTTTTTGAAAGTTGTATATATGTTAGCATATAGACTCGCTTCGAGTACCACTACACTACCACTATGAGTCTGAATTTTTTGAAATTATTTTAAAGCAATATTCTTTATCTGTAAAATTAGCCAATACATTTTCCATTAAATATGATTAAAAATAGCTTTGTCTCTATGAAATATCTGATATTTGTTTAATAACAGTGCCTTTGTAGGTAAAAATCCAGTAATTGCTAAAATAAGAATCCAGAGAAAGTTTCTAAGATTTATTAATTTTAAATTAAATATACGCTCTGAGGATATCAATTATGATTATCTCCTCAGCAGTCTGAAATTTTTAAACGTATCAGTGAGACGTACGTTTCTATATAGAATTATCAATGGTATGATTGACTGCCCCCAGATTGTTGGTCTGTTTGACTTTCACGCACCATTGAGGTCTTCGAAACACAATACATTGCTTTATTACCGTAGTAATGTCAGAACTCATGCACCGGCCAACTCCGCAGTCTCCAGAATGCATTCTTCGGGGAATGAATATGCGAAGATTGTCGATATTTTTGCTGTTAATTTAATTCTTTATAGGACTACACTATTATAATTGTTTGTGTCTCAAATCAATGGTGGCGGATAAATTGCAACTTTACATTTTATATTTATTTTAAATTTTATATATGTAAAAATATGCTGATACCATGAATTTTTTTCTTCTTTGCGTATTGCACTTCTGTTATTGTACGTTATTTTACAAATTCTGTTAATGTCTGAATATATAGAATATTTTCTAGGATTTGACTGCTACATGGTGTAGATGACCTCGGGCCATGGTGAATTTCATGCAAAACTCTTTGACTTGGGACTCTCTGGGTATGGGTATGGTGCGTCTGTGACCATGTGTGACAGACCCCGAAACATATTCTCTAGAAATGTGATATTATGAAAGACGCAATGGAAGTTATGATTGCGGAATTAATTATCGTTCCTAACTGAACTTTGAATACTTTCGAGAGTTTGTGAGCGTGTGGGTGACTCGCTGGGAGATTTTGAGGCGTACAAATGCTACGATTGAGGGTGAGCGTCATCCGCCTTTCTTATAACTTAGCTTTCTTTTGATTAGGTATCGGGATTTAAACCTGAACCTTTTCCTATCCGGAGAAGCACGTTTATCATTTTCGCTGTAGCAATCGAATACGTTTTCGACAAATTTTTAACTTATATCCTGTGATCTTTTCAATTGACACATCTTTAAAATAAAAACAATCTAGTTTATTCAATTAATCTTCACTAAAAAATAACACATAAGTATATTCTTAAATAAATATATATATAACGTTTTACTACTCATGACACAAGAAAGAAAAAGATTATCTTGGCAGTGAAACCTATTTCCAGCCGAAAGAACAGCCTTTGCCTTTTTTGAAACTAATTTTCCCTTCGCAGTCCACTGTTTTGACTATAAATACTATGTATCTGTAGTATAATAGTGTATCCAAGTTTCATCTACAGTAATTAATCGACGTCAAAACTGATTAATTGCGCTTAAACTGCGCCAACAGAGCGTTGGAAATGTTCATTCGAACACGTTATGGTCCGGAGTGAGCAAACGCGGCACCCAACGTGCGGCCAGCTTTCTAATGCCTAAATCATGACAAACACGTTCTTTGGACATGTTCATAGCATCTACTATTTCTCTAACCTTAATTAGACGGTCGTCCAACACCATTCGGTGAACTTGAGCGATGTTATCGTCAGTGGTTGCAGTTTTTGGCCGTCCCGAACGTCCATCGTCACTCGAGCTAGTACGGCCACATTTAAATCCTCTGCTCAAACTTTCATCATGGTAAGTGATGGTACAGAGTCCCCGTACACAGCGTCCAACTCGTCTTTTATTTATTTAGGCGTATTACCTTTTAAAAATAAATACTTAATGACAGTTCGATACTCGATTTTTTCCATTCTCATAAAAACACTCACTCAAACGATTGTCAAAATGGATGAAATTTTGGTGAGTACTTATCAATACATATGCAAACATGTTCTCCATCTTTGTTGACGAGTGTTGCCATTTTCATGTTTAGATAGGATATTTTTCAAGCAGTCCTCGTATAGGTAACAAAAATGACAGTTTCCATTAAAAAAAAGACTCTTTTGAAGAGTTTTAACACAGAGTGGTTCTGAATATTAGTATTATTATTATTATTCTTCTTCTTCTTCCACGGCACTACATACCAGAGTGAGATTTCAAGTGCTCTCCGCCGACTCCTATCCCTGACCATTCTTGTTCAGTTCCCAGACCCATATATCCTATTTGACTTACCTCTAGGTCACTTCGACTGGGGTATCCAGTTGGTCATGGTATCTTATCATCTGGTATTCTTTCAACACGGCCAGCACATCACAATCTTTGAGACCTATATAATCTTACAATTGTTGGATATTCAATTAAATTTTCAAGCCCATGATTTATTTTCATTCTGTAAGTTCTATTTTTAGTGTAGGTCCAAAAATGTTTCTTAATAGTTAGCACTCAAAAGCTGCAATCAATTTATTTTCTTCGATTTGTGTTAGGCACCATATTTAACAATCACAAGCGACCACCGGTCTTATTAGTTTTATATTATAGATTAGCAGTTTGCTTCATTGACTCATTATTTTCAACCCCAGCAGTTTTTACACTCATATAAGATATCTCATAGAGACAAAGCTATTTTTTATTATATTTTAATGTAAAATATATGGAAATACGGGTATTACTAGTGGCGTGCATTAGGCATGGACTGAGGTTATGCTGCTAATAGTGATGCTTTACAAGCGATCAGTGTTGTCACTAGAGGTTACATTCATCATAAATTCTTTCAGAAACATGTTTCGGTAAAGGTAAACTCACCTGTGTTAGTTTATTGCTGTTCTTGAAAAATATTAATATTATTCTTGGGACATTAGTGATTTAAGTGAAGGGATTAAAAAAATTATAAAATAAAATAATAGGTACCACGTTCAAAGTGTATTGAAATGCACGAAGTGCCCGCTTCAAATACACACTTGCTGCGTTTTGCAACACATCTGTTCAAGAGAAGACGTGCATTCAAAACAACGCGCGGGCGAGAGTTGCGTTTAGTTTGTTTATGTCTGGGATGGATTTAGCGAAAAACACATGCGCAGCTTAATTTGTCATTTCTAAATTCACCCACTAGCTAGATGAGCTAGATAATATTAGCATGAGTACTTTGAATTATTTATGTGTAGACCTACATACTTAATACATAATGTGTCAAATAAATAATTAACTTAGACTTATTTCACATAAATTAAGTCATACACAGCTTTTTTCATTATATAGATTGTACGCACCTGGTCAGTATAGGGCTTACGATCTGTCTTCGGCTGGCTTAAGTGATCACTTTATATAAATATAACGTTCACCATTCTCACCCATCAATCTCCATATCCATCAAATTTTTGAAAGTTGTGTATATATTTATATGTGGACTCTTCTTCTTCTTCTTTCAAACAAGCAATCCATCCTTCAAGAGTGATTTGGCCATTAAACAAGTTTAAACATTATTTCATAGAAAGCAGTACAACAATATTATAGAATAGGGAATATTGCGTTACAAGTTAATACCATTGACATTCAAGAAATTTGCTATTATATAGCTTAAATGTGGCGAGTTAAGGGAAAGAAGATGACACAAGTTATTATTGTAAAAATAACCTGTGATCCGCAAAGGACAGGCAAAAAAGACATGGTCAAGGGTTTCCTCCTCGGCACTACACTCACACATTGGGGAGTCTATAATGTTCATTCTGAACAAATGTGAGGCCACCTGGCAATGCCCAATTCTCATTCTAGAGATATTTGCTACTGTTCTTTTAGAGACTGTCCTATTGGAGAACCAAGGGGTGCGGGGAATATATCTTTGGATTATTTTAAGACGATTTTACCCTTGTGATTGTTTGGATCCATCCATTGTGCAGACCAGATAGAATTCGTATGTTTATATGTGGACTCATTTATCTAAATTTTTCGCTTGTAACAGAACTAGAATTGAAATTATTGATTTAGTTTTAATTTTTTTTAATGAGTTATCGAGCAGTGTGCACTTGTACATACAGTTCCTCTCTCTTTTGACAACTTCCACCGAGAGAGCCGCTCTCACGTCAATCTCAGATACGTTGGAATATGTAAGCGAGGAGCCGATTTGAATTCTGATTTTTAGGGGGCAGGAACCACCCCGTTCCGAGAAACAGGGTGGAAAATTTACTCTCGTGGGGTGCGGGGTGAACTTGCTTCGTTAATTTTCAAAGGATACGAATATAAAGTTGCGATGAGTTAATAATCTTCAGGGCGCGAGGTGTTGATGAATTATCCGTGTGTGTAGGGAGGGTCTGGCGTGGAACCTCCTCATAAGGATATTGACAATCTCGAGAAAGCCTTTTCGTTTATTATTCGCATGAACAAGACGTTAATAAATATTTTTCGTAATTAACATTATTCTTAGCTTGTTGTCTCGACGATGAAACACACGTTTTGAAACTGATTAGCGTTAAAATATAAAACAATAGTAGTTAAACAATATAGACCAAAATAACATTTGGTTACCACCGGGATACGTTAATTGCCCCACATTAACTATTTAAATTTTAGATAACTTTTAGATCTTATATTTATCTTTTTAAATGACACCATTTATAAAGTAAGAATCATCTGTGTATATTTACGGTGAATGTCGACATTCCGCTTATCCAGTACTGTTTTATAAGCTGCAGCTCCGACATCGACAGTTCGATACCAGGGTGGCATTT
This sequence comes from Eubasilissa splendida, assembly GCA_031772225.1. Lineage (NCBI taxonomy): Eukaryota > Metazoa > Arthropoda > Insecta > Trichoptera > Phryganeidae > Eubasilissa > Eubasilissa splendida. The sequence continues at coordinate 19,633,693 of CM062868.1, forward strand.
TTTTTCTCTACCCCTGCATCGCAATGCAGCAGGGCCTGGATAGTAAAAACGTAATTCACTATCCGAAAACAGTATCAAATATACCTACTTTATATGATAATATTACTTGTTAATATAATTTTCTTATATTAACAACGCAAATAGGCGCGTCGGACTAGAACATTATTATAAATTAACTGTACCCGTCATCAGTCGCTTTTTATCCGCTGCTGGATGAAAGCCTCCCCAAGTGTCTCTCATTTTACTGTCCAATGTTATTCATTGCCACGTATTTCTGCAGTCCACAGGGTTTTCGGTCGGTCTAATGGGTTTTTACTTCTATAGGAGTTGAGTATTGACTCGAGATTGTGTCAGAACGTTATGATGCTGTGAGACAGAAGCTCCTAACCTCTTCTTGTCTCGCGCATGTTGGTTGTGTGTCGCAGTATAGGGTGTCTGTTGTAACTAGAGCAGGGTATACAAATGAAATAGCGCTTACAAGGTTTCGTTTACTGAGGTGCTGAATCAATATAATTTAAATGCGCGGTTGAACTCTGAAGTGGCTCGCTGGAGATACGGTTGAATACCGATGTGATAGGACGGCCTGCGAAGAAGTGAAGTTAGTTGCTTGAACAGTATCCGCCACTAGTTTTAATGGATTGTTTGCGTCTGCTTATTGATCACTCTAGTTAGGTCTTAATGGTTGATAGGTGAGCCATGTCTACAGGATCGTGTAGGGTCACCACACTCCCTCTCAATTACCTATGGATAACTGCGTTTGTTTAATGATTGTCATTCGAGCTATATGACCTAACCATAATTATTTCATTATCTTGGCGAATTCTATTATATCATAATTTGTTTTGTCTCTTTCTCACATTTTTTTCATGCAAAGGCCATGATAAGGCTGATGAATAGACGTAATTGAAGAAGACCTCACGATAGGGTTCGGAGCGAGACTCGTACTTTGAACTAGTAACCGCACGATATTGCCAAGAGCCAAATTCATACTGCAAGTCGAGCACGATACGAAAATGAAACAAACAGAATTTCGAAAAGTCTTGTCCACATATAAAAAATATTTAAATCATTATAATAAAGTTGGTGGGCGGTACAGAAAATAAATAAGAATAATTATATTTTTTCTTTATATGACTCATTATTGATTTAATACATAAAAACTAATCACATACAACAATTAAATTATTTAAAATAAAATAACAATAATTTTTACATGAAACCACAAAATTTATTATACGACAACCGGTTTCGTTTATATCAAGCTTCATCAGAACGTATTTAAAACTGATCATAAATACAAAAAGAGTGTACTTATATATACATAAAGAGGGAGATAGAATATAAAATTATATGCGAAAGAGAAAGACAGAATAGATATACAGATAGATGGAATATTAAGGGAGGGGAAAATACAGTGTTGATCGATATTAAATAGTTTTTAAATGAAATATACCTAATATGGGGTTAATGGATAAATTAAATTAAAAAAACTAAAATATAAAATTAAATTATTTTATTATACTTAATAAGATAAAAAAGTAACCAAACCAGTCCAAAATTACATTTTTATTAGTGTATTGGTTTTTTATGTACATAGAAAAAAAAAAGTCTGAATTAAAAAGTAAGTTCGAGTAACACGGCGTAATTGGTAAACCAATTTACCGGCAAGAAAAAAAATTAAATTCACATATTTTTATTAGATTGTTCATGCGTTCCTTTCTAAGTGATTTATCTGATTACTTTAAAAAAAGTATTAACATATATCAAAATTAAAATCACTTTTGACAAATATGCTGCTAGAGTAATCGTTCGAAACTCTACAACAAAAAAAAAATACACACAAGTTTGATAGAGTGAATTCGTTCGTAATGTTCTACAAATTTTAGAAACGAGAATATGAGTTCTGTAATACACGCGGCAACCCGGCGAGCATTGGTTCGCACCGCCGACCCGCGACTGCTGTCATCGCCACGACCCTCCCTCGGCTTCTCTTACCCCTTGCCGCGCACACAACTCGCCCACCCCACCCCACCCCACATACCTCAAGAATTACGGCGGTGGGTTTCATTTTAAATCATTTAAAATATTATTCTTCGACGTAACAACTTGTTTGTAAATATAACAGACTGAATTGAAATTATACATAATTAATCGATCATTTTTACATGTGTAAAACTTGCAAAAAAAATATTCTATTAGAATTAAGAAGCACTTGAGATGTCTAAATAGCAATAACTATTCTGAATTCACCAATCAACTTTTGAAAACAAAGCATTCTTTTGACATTTAGAAATTTTACATTCAAATACTAAGAGTTTACAGTTAGATGTATTTGAACTTTAATATATAAGAAAAAGTTTTTATTGCAAAGTAAATATTATAAATAATTAAATTGCAAATAGTCGCTTTTTAAATTTGTTTTCACAGTAGTTCATAATTAGTCACCCACCACTTTAATTTTTATCTTTAGTATGCATTGTTTCCTGAAGAAGGGACCAAGTATCAATAAAAAGTATACTTTTAAAATTAGCAATATCAACTTTGTGGTTAAAATTCATATTTTTATTTATTATCTTTGTTTTATTAACCACTTAATTGAGTTTAAATACATCTACCAATTAATAAATAAGTGGTTAATAAAACAAAGATAATAAATAAAAATAAATAGTTTTAAACAGTATTTTTCTTATTACTTATACAATATGTTGCTAAAAAGCAATTTTGCAAATATTTAACAAGTGAATTAAAATCAGTTGGTAACGTAAACTCGAGACGAAAACCTTCACTTCTACGGTTCCCTCTCGCTTCTCTTAACTACAACACTCTACATCGCTAATATATTTGGTTCTAACTATTCTAGCTTAAAAAGTTTAACCATGTGTTGCAGCCACTCAATTGAGAAACCGAAAAAAATAACTTTCCCACCATTCGACAAATGAGTCCTGTCTGTTACCACGTGAGCTTGATATTTTTTTGGTATTAATAAAAAATAAGATTTCGAACTGAATAAAATAATAAATAACAATAGGATAATAAAAATTGAGCAGAACGTACTATATTTAAAAACATAAACTTCCTTAATGGTTAAAGTAAAATAATATAAAAATACAAATTAAATGCATCAATTAGAAAGATATACATACAGATAAACTCAATTTATCGGAAAAAAAATTTTGCCGCCACCGGGATTTGGACCAGGATCTCTTCCTATCCGGGGAAGTGCTATATCCAATTACACTACGTTAGCCATGTAAACAGTCAAAAAAATTTCGAACTTATATGTTGTAGTCGTTTCATTTATTTAAAAGCATACTTTAATTGCGAATACCTACTTTGAGAAATAATTGCTAGGAGACGCCAGAGATTATTCAATTTCAGTTTATTAATTTTTTTAAATTAGAAAAAAATATAATAAAAATAATATAACACTGAAAAAAAATAGTTACTGAAATCAAATCGGTATTACGAAAAAAATATACCTGTTACCGGGACCTTTCTATTAACAGGTGATTGCTCTCCCGGCTGAGCTACGCCAGCCTTATTATATCCGCCAGTTTTGTGCAACGTATGCATAATATTTTATTTTACCATATTTTTAAAATGCTATATTTCTCAGAATTATATTTGAGCTTAACCTGCTGAGGTGGCTTAGGATTTCCAGTTCATTTTAATAACCGGAGAATTTCATCACAAATCAATATTGTTTAAAATTGAAAATATGTTTCTCAATATAGATTGTACCTATGTAGAAGTATTCCAATACAGTGTGTCTCGAAAGTCTTTTTCATCTTGATTCATTCGCTGCACCAATGCAACGATCGGAAGAGGGGTGGGGGGTATGTCGATCGCTAGCCGCGTTTTTGGGAATTCAGTCACTATGGAAAGTGTCTTTACCAGTTGTTGGTGAAACTTTCCATGGAAAATTGATATCCCAAAGAAGTGACATAAACTGACCTCCATGTAGCCCAGACTTCACACCAATGGACTTTTTCCTATGGGGCTTCCTTAAATCAAAGGTATACAGTAATAATCCTCCCTCTCTGGACCAATTAAAATAAAATAATAAACATAATATTTAAAAAAATTCTTGTTCGTCAACAACGTCAACCTTAATACAAGATTTATGATAGCATATGATGCATCTCCAACATTAGTCTTGAAGGTTTTTATGGAGGATATTGACCTCTGTGCTATTATTAAATTAATGGTTGGAAAATTCTGAGAAACCATTACGGTTTAAGCATTATTATTAACAATATTAACATTACGAGCAGTTAATAAAGAACAGTTATTACAAGTTAATTTATATATATATATATATTGTGACATTACAAAACTAATGTCACGTTCAAAATCGCCCCATCATTATTTTTTAATGTCAATCACTTTAATAATCACGAACAACGCCCTCATGTTGGTAATGCGAGCGGGCTTCAAGGTTATAAAAACGGCCGGAGTCAATGGTTGAGATTTTTTTTTTCTCTTTATCTATCGAAACTATGTATCAAGAATCCAACATGTATACTTTGATTATAATACAATCACTAGTGCACAATTTACTGTAATTTATTTTGACCTAATCGTGTGGTGCACGATCTTTTCTAGGAACGAGATTGTTTTCCTTCGGTCTACATTAATTTTCATTACATTATTATTCTAAAATTCTTTCTACTTATTCTATTGCGGCTACTTGGTATGCCGAGATAATTAACTTATATTACAACGGGATATACATGGACGCGCATGGATTTGGAGGTTATGCCATATTTTATAACATTTTAAATTGTGTTGTCACCAGCCTGTCCTGAAAAACATCGAACTCACGCTCAACCCGACGAAATTAGAATTATACATTTAGATTGTTAAATGCTCTAATTTTACTTGTAATTTTTTGATTAGATTCCATCTGCAAACGTAAAACATCTTTTCATTTATCTCTCCCAGATATTATTAATATTTTTTTCCAGCTCAGGGCGAAGGCAGAATGTGACAGATCAACGTCGGTATGCGTTTCTGAGGTGAAAAACTCGCCGTTCTTGTGTACTCCACTGAGCAGCCGGTGAAAAGGATAGAACGCCGTTCTACACCCTCACAATATATATATACATAACTAATTAATTGTAATAATATTTAATGAATTGATTATCTGATGATTGCGAGTGCAACGATGATTGCACGAATCGAAAGCGATTAAAAATATCACACCATAAATAATTAGTTAACGTGCTCAAAGAAAGCTATTTCCTTATTCAAACACGTTATTGTCACAGATATAATATATTACGACACAGAGTGACAACGGCGCTCCAGGCGGCGCGACGCCGGCGCCCAACGCCACATTCGTACTTATTCCACTAGTGTTGTTCCGTTGCTTAGTAATTTCGCAAATTAGAAATGAATTGAGTTATTTAATAAAATTAATTGTCTTCATACCGCCGTACCGACTGGCTGTACTGTCTTCATTATAAAATATAGGGTGTTCCTATTAATATACAATAAATATTCCACTAACGCAATATTTATTGTGTTAGTCATGTTAATGGAACCCGGCTTGAGCACGTCGACAATTATGTCTATAGTATGGATAACAAATTTTCACAGCAAGAGAAGACGTTTGAAGATGATGATGCAACAATTGTCTGTCTTGCGAGCGATGTGACCAACCAACCACCTATTACAGTATAAAGTATGAAGTCTGCCAAAAATCTGATTCAAAGGTCTACTTACTTCACGCCGTTTCTCCGCAGGGGTATGCAGTGAGCACATTACTATTGCCACGATCACGTTCATAAATATCCTCATACATGCTTTTTGGTTGTTGAATCTTATAACATAGCTGTGTGTGTAAAACTCCGATTGCTATTTCTTTAATCCTGGTTTTTCTATTGGCAAGTAAACCACTACCTGCTCCCTGGTAATGCTGGCTGTTTTGCTGATTCTTCTTGTGGCCAGTCTTCGAAAATTAACCCCATAATTTTTCGTCCTGGATCTTATGTGATTGCCATTTAATTCCGTTTTGAAGAGCGTTTTAAGGAGCTCCGATCCCGATGGCAACTCGATTTATTCTGACATCGTAAGTGGAATACCCACGTACGATCGGAGGTGTACATTCCACATATCAAAAAACTCAGGATACCAATCGCAGCATGTACAACGCGTAAACGATGATGCCAGGTCATGCAGATAATGCCCCCTGTACTTGTTTCATTTAATACTCGTCTCATATATTTTATTTATCTTCTCGCTCATACGTTCCACATGGCCGCACTATTTTTTTATTCAGTTCACAACGTTATGAACAGTTTAATTAGTTTATTATTTATTGTATCATAAATACAACAGATTTTTCACATATACGTTCCTCTTCTGCCAGCTGTAGACTTCTCTTCCACACAGTATCGGATATCGCTAGTCTTAATTAATAAATTCTTCTTCAATATTTGCAAAATTACTTCGTGGCCTCGTTTTATATTAATAAGTTTACAAAATACTTTGTTAAAACTTCTAATATTTTTCAAAATTTATCAGCTTTCATTGCATGCTTTGTAGATTACTTAATGTTCTTTTATCCATAAATAATATCAACATAGAATTAAATATTATTAAACAAATTTCAATTAATGGTAGTTATAATATTAAATTAATACATAATTTGTTAAACAAAAATAACTAGAAAAAGTTTATCAGATCATATGTTTACCCACCTATTATTGATAGTGGGAAGCAGTAGAGAAAAATTGAGTTTTTAAATAATCTTACTTCAAATTCAATTATAAAAAATATCACAAATTCTATACAACCAGCTTTTTACACTAATAATAAATTAAATAACTATATGATATATTAAATAACAAGGATAAGGACGGTATTTTAAAATAATCGTGGGTTTAGATATTAATTTGCAATGATTCCATTTATTTTTATATAGAAAAAACAGAAATTTTGATATTAGATTTAATGAGCATTTGAGATGCCTAAATAACAATACCTATTTAGAAAATGCCAATCACCTCTTGGAAATAAACCATTCCTTTGGTATTAATAAGGGTTTATAAATTATAGACACAAATACTAGGAATTTACAGTTAGATAAATTTGAAATTGAAGAAATAAGAAAAAGTGTTAATAGCAACCTTAATATTATTAGGAAAACACATTCTTATTGTGAAGTTGTAATTATTCAGAACATAGGTCGTTGATATTTTAAATATGAATTAAATATATTCATTAGAAAGATATACATATAAAATCAAATTTGTACCTGGATCTCTTTCCAAACCGGGGAAGGTGCATTATTCAATAAAATTGATTTTATATGTATATCTTTCCAATTAAAATATTTAACTCATATTTAAGCTTAATATTATAAATAACGAAATCCTCTTTGCAAATAGTCACCTTTTAAATTTGTTTTCATATTAATTCTTACTTATTCACCATTTAACAGTTTTGTTTTTATCTATGCTTGTATTTTTTAATTTCAGTAAACATTGTTTCCTGAAGAAGAGATAGATAGAGATAGAGATCAAAACATGTGGAATAATAATAAATAGTTGGTTAAATAAATTATTTTGTATAATTATTAATTAATATTGATGAAAAGTTCTACATTTTCATTATTTAAAAATAACACACAAATTTCAACACCCTGTTGTTAATATTTTGACTAAACATCGCAAAACATTATTATAATGTCATCGAAGCGGCAGAGGAGCTACGCTCGCTACGCCGTAGTAGCCCGCAATAGCTACGGGGCGAGCGATCCGTAGAGCGGCTGGAGCCCGTTGTAGCGCGCAGCCGAGCGGCAGGACGCCAAGATGAAAAATCAGCGATGCGTCTAGGCAGCTATTTACGTTACACGTTAAATTGTAATTGTGATTACTTAATCGTGGTTGTTATTGTTTGGCGGGAGCGGGGGGAAGTGGCCAACAAATTCGGCGAGGGGCGGGAGGTTTCGAAGGCTTCGGAGGCTCCGGAGGCACGCAGCCGAGTTTTCCCGTTATTATTTGTTAATTGAGCCGAGGTATTTGAATCGCTCGCGCGCGGAAAATTCATTTTGACATGCCTGCAGTGTATAAAGGAAACAATTTAAAGTACCAACGTAATAAAGATATTTATTTGTTAAACACACGACGAATGGTATTCGCTTTCTTAACGCATCACTAGTGGTGGGGGATCTGCAACAAGGAGCGCGTAGAAACAACAATACACTATTGACCAGTGGCTTGTTTTGGAGAAGACACGGTACTGGAAATCGTGAAAGGCAAAAAGAGAGGCATGTGTTCCACACTTATAAAACCTCATTGATTTTTTGCTTTAGACATGATGCCAGAGCGAACTAAGTATGTGTGGATGCTCCATTATGTTAACTTTACCTATCTGCCGCCTTTACCTATACTTTATACCTCAGAGCACGTGTTTTCTGTGCTTGTTGTCAATGACTTTTGTACTGTCAAGGAGTATGAACGTCCTGCTGTGTACTCGGTTATGTACTGTTATTGTTAGTAGTGTGTATTTGGTTTCTCGCTGTGTGTGCCGAAATAGCTACTGTGTATTACAGTTTTCTGAAGTACAGAAGAGCTGTGACTACTGTAGAGAAAATCTAGGTAAGTCGTGCTTCCTGGTTGGCCCTCGAGTCATTACTGTCATGTCTCTACACCAAATTCCTTCTGGAGTGTTTATGGCTATCGAGAGCCTGATTTTACGACCAGGTAGCTGTGAGACAGACTATCAGAGATCAAAGTGGACACGGGCCGTACTAATTAAATTATACTTTATTTTCTACTACTTTGTAACTAACTTACCATCATGCCGTTTCTTGGCAGGGCTATGCAGAGAGGATAGAGAGCCAGTTTTCTGACCTGACACACATTTCACATCTCATTCACATTCGTACATCTTCTTATACAAGCTTTTCGATTATTGAGACTTCTAACTGATTTCTGGTTAATCTAGTCATGCTTAGTCTTCCACGAACGTTCCCTATTTCTTTAAATACAAATTAAATGTATTAATTAGAAAGACACACATATAAAATCAATTTTATAGAAATATATTGTTGTTGCTACCGAAATTCGAACCTTGATCTCTTCCTATCCGGGGAACGTGCATTAACCGATTATGCTGTACCAACACAGTGCATTGACGACAAATTTTCTAACTTATATGTTACACTTTTCAAATTGATACATCTATCGTTCCGTTATTTGAAAGCCTTCTACTTTATTTTATATTTCTGGTACCACCAACACTTATCTTACCATTCTCTCCTCATTCATTTGTTACACATGATCAAAACACATAAGTGATTCTGTTAAAATAACCATCTAATTAATATGTCCAATTATCCAAGATATAATAGATATCTCATTGAGTCGAAACTATATTATTTTATTTATTTTTTATTATATTTGATGGATATATGGAAGTACGGATACAGAGCTTGTGACCCGTCTTCGGCATAAGTGATCACTTTATATAAATATAACGTTCAACATTCTCTAATTACCCGTGCTTCCATGCATTTTCACTAAAATATAATTTTTTTAAATAGGTTCGTGTGTCTTTATAGGTGAAAATCCAGTTCTTGGACGTATTAAAATATTGATTAATTATTCATTTATACAATGATAAGGAAATTTGAATAGTAACTTTGGCGTTAAAAATTCAATTTGTTAAAATTTCAGTTAACCGCTTTTTGCTCTTAACCGATGGATATAACCGAAGAACACTGGAATATTATACATAAGATATCTTTAAGATACCAGAAACCGATTGGCGGAAGAAAATCGCGCACCGAGACAAAGCATCCCGGGCAGTAGCAGTTACGATATTGTATGCATACGTCTCCCGTGACAGTCGCCGGAAACTTTTCAGATATCTCCTCCATTCCCGGGGCTAAACACACCCCAGGGAGGCGGCGATAGGTCCAGGGCGGGGGAAATTTCCCTATAGATAGACCCGATCCCGGGGAAAAATGGACTGAAAAGTCATAAAACACAAAGATGACTCCGTATGGTGACAAAGTACGCTTCAGGGAAATCGCGGGCGGCAGCCCCGGGAAACTTGTGAGCGATTCCTCTTTATTTATATCTACCCCTGCTTTACGATGGCTAACAAATTTTATGGATTGAACGACGATTTTGATTTTTAAGATATTTAGATAGGTCATGAAAATAATGTATTCGGTTATGTGCATAGATTTATTTAAAAATATATATAACGGCAATAGCCTAACACCGTTAGATTCTTGCTGCACAAAGTTAATAGTTTATAATTTATTTATTTTCTATCCACTCTGATGCTGAACGTACCCAGTAAGTATCGGTGCGTTAAACACAACTCCCATAAGCGTTAAAACAATCAGTGTCGACGGTATTCAACAACACGAACGCGGCCTGCGGCGTTCAGGAATGTCGATTCAGTATCTTCACTATTCCTATTGACGCCTTTTAAAGGATGTCCAGCGGAAAATTTTCAAGTTTAATATTAAATAAATGAAAAAACTACAATTTTATTTTTATATTTTATTTATATAAAATGGAGTTTAACAATGCTAATTTAACGTTTCATAAACAATATCGTCTAAATGCTGTCCATTTCTCTCAAGATACTATTGCTATCGGACTCGTAAATTTGCGAACACGCGAGAGCAAAGCGTTGGTTCAATGGCAGTAACTTCACGGCGGATATTTTCTTGTAGGGCCTAAAGTGTTGCTGTAAACTCTCGACTTAAGGTATCCCTACAAAAAAAGTCGCACGGTGTAAGGTCCGGTGACCGAGGTGCCCAGGGTATGTTTCCGTACTTGCTTTTCTTTCTTTCTCCTCAGCTTCTCCTTTGAAACTCTAGCTGAATGTGGAGTGGGCCCGTCTTGCTGAAATTATGTCCTGTTGTTGAACCCGGGAAACAGCTGCAGTTGCGGTACCAAAAACTCGTCGATCATTCGGCAATACACGTCAGCAGTGACTGTCTCTCGGGTAGAAATTGCACACCACACTGTCGTTTTTGGACAATGCAAACGTTTTTGATGGCGTTCCCTTGGGTTGTCGGGGCACCAGTATCTCATATTCTGCTTATTAACATAGCCATCGATATGAAAATGTACTTCGTCAATAAACAAAACGTTTCCAAGCGTTTGTGCTGATCCAAAACGTTCCAGCATCGTTCTCGCTAAGGTTTCACGGAAAGAATAGTCATTTTTGTTGAGAAACTGCACAATTTGCAGTTTGCATGGGTGAAGCTGTAGTTTCTTTTTAATCCATTCTTTTTTTATTCCAGTACAGGCTGCAATCTTCCTTATCGATTTACGCGGATTGCGCATAATTTCACGTCGAACTTGAGCCACATGTTCTGGCGTCGCTGCTGACGTTGATGGTCCCGGAGGAGTTTGGTTAACCATTGTCCCATCTTGTCTGAACTTTTGAATCCAACATCAAAAAGTGGCATGCTCGGCCCATCACTTACGCGCACGAACCAATGAATCACGGCACTTTAAATAATGCTCAACCGCGAACGCACGGTGCGCTTCCAACCAGTGACTCATTACGACTGGCAAACCCGCAAATCAACACCCCGAATACTGTCGAACAATACCCCTCCCATTTACCTAATCCTGATGATTTATGAGCAATTAGAATTAATCTTGAAATTTTTCATATGAACACCCTATGTATGAACCACTGAACCAAAAACCGCCTCTGATTACAATTCACGCAGTAATATCTTTGTACGGATAACTTATACATTTATAAACCTTGACTGTCGTCTGTCATTTACGTACACATTCCGCGGCATCAGACAAACACGAAAGTATGTGGATGATTTTTGGGGCATACACCACTCTCGAGGGGCCGTACCTCTCGATATATAGTGACAAAAATACAACTCAATAATTTTTTATTTTTTTTAAATAATAGTTATGCTGCAGCAGCAAGTATTACAACTCGGGAGCTAACGTCACGTTTCATGGCCAATGGCGCTGGCGTATGGCGACATCAAATGGCTCTAATATACTTTAGAAGCGGAATTTTGTGGATCAATAATATTATACGTACAATATTCTATGCTCTCTCAGGAAGGCATAATATCTATCGAATCAACAAAGCAGTTGATCATTAACCCTTCCCAAACCATGCTGTAACACAGGTCCACCATCATAATTTAACCTGTAATATTTCGGTAAATACATGCAACATAAAATTCATAAAAAAAATATATTTGCGCTTTGGAATGACTAGTGAAAAACCAATTATAAAAAAGTAATCGTACAAAAACAGCTAATTTTTCCATTCAATTCGTTGCAAAATTAATACGTTGGTAAAGATACCATTTGTGATATGAAAGACAGAGATAACACACTGTTTTCACATACAAATATAATTGTCTCTTTTTAACTAATTAAATGAAGGGAGATAAGAAGGAAAGACAGATTGTATACGACTTAATGAATGCTTTTAATTATGTAATTAATAATTTTTTTTGTAAATTGAATGCTCAATATTTAGAGTAAATTCGTGCCATTTAAGCTAATAAAAACAATTTTCCTAACTGTTATTTACGGTAACACGAGTTGACAGCATGACTGGGTTCGGGTATTTTATATCATGGTATGGTAAAGGTTAATTTAGTCTTTGAGACGGTTAAGTGAATTTTTCTCATAAATATAATATATATATATGTACTTAAATAAATATGAATTATTATTGACGATAACCGTCTCAAAGTCTCAATTAACCTTTACCATACCATGATATATATATATATTTTTTGTATAATGATATATTATATATATCATTATACAAAAACCTTATCTTTTTGAAAGCTCGAGGCTTTCCGTTTTTGCCCAACCATAAATCCCAAACAGGTAATGCATATTAAATTATTCAACAGCAGCTACTAATATAACGAGGCTTACCTCGTCTGGGACAGTGTTATGCTTACGGAGAATCAAAACACGGGACAACATTACTATGGCCGTTAATTAAAATTGTAAGCCTATTTTTGTAAGATGATTTTCAAATCAGATGTTCAAACAATTTTAACGGTTTGAAAATTTAAAATATTCTATATATTATATTATAATACATAATCTATAACTCATTTCCTTCCCTTGACTTGCTAACTTCAAGGGAGGCTGATGGTGTAATAAAACGTGGGTTTTACTAGTGTAGATCCTCGTCCCTGAGTGTTGATGTCGCCTGTGTCGTCGGTCAGCTGAATTTTATTTTGACTTCAAAATTTTGATATACCTTTTTACACACCCGTCCATTATCTAAAGTACCTAATCGTTTCAAATCTTTCGTAGACGTCCTCTATTGTCTTCGATACTTGACTCATATATTTTCTTTACCATTTTATTCTCACTCTCGTATCTTGCACAAGCTCACACCATCTTACAGCTAATCTTAATTGGTTTTCACGCGTAAAATTATCAAATATCTGTTATGCAGCATATTTTTCTCGATTTTTATTATGTAATTTTTAACTATTTACTGAAAGCGAAACAACCAACACTGAATAAAATACCTGTACATTATAAATGAGGTAACAATTGAAAAAATGTTTAAAAAACTAGATCAGAATCACAACAATTTTTAAGAACCAAAATGATTATTTATAAAAATATATTTTAAATACTAATTGAATGTATTAATTATAAAGATATAGCAATTTTATCGAAAAATATTGTTGTTGCGCTATCGGGATTCAAACCTCGATCTCTTTTCCAATCCGGGGAAGGTGCATTACCAACTATGCTACGCGACAGCATTTTTTCCGGATTCGAAAAGAGATTCGAATTCCGGTAGCAACAAATTGATTTTATGTGTATATCTTTATAATTAATACATTTAATTAGTATTTAAAACATCGCAGAGCTATGTTCTGAATAATTACAACTTTATAATAAGAATGTGTTCCCTTAACCTTTACCATACTGTGATATAAAATACCCATCTGCAGCCATGGTGTCAACTCGTGTTACCATAATAAATTTTTAACATTTTAAATGTGAAGAAAACTTTTATTAGTTCAAATGGCTTTAAAATTATTAATCTTATAAACTTACTCTAATTATAGAGTATTAATTGCGAAAATGGTATCAATATCCTAATATAATTCTGAGCATTCATCAAATTCTATACAATACTACCATATTTCTTATCTCTTTTCATTAAATTAGTGAGAAAGAGAGATCATATATTCGTGTGTTCGTTAGTATTTTTATTGTGAAATTAGTGTACCATCTCTATTTGTCTTACTACAAATGGTATTTTTCCCAGGAAATTAATTTTACAACTGACTGCATTGAAAAATAATTATTTTTGTAGGATTCGCTTTACACATCTGATTTTTCATTAGTCAGTTCTAAGCATAAACATTTTCCTTAGAATTAACTAAAATATGAATTTTAACAGATATATAACAATTGTAATTGGATCTGTAGACCTATGTTACCGCATGGTTTTGGAAGGGTTATTAAAAAATACTTCATCATGTTTAGTGCACCATTGGTCTTTTTCATTCTACCCTCTGATTCCTCTCTCAGCCTTGCTGATGCAAGGGTAAGAGAGATCAAGAAAGAGCAGATGGATGCTGCTATCAATACTATCGTCATCACTGTTATATATCTTCCTCAAAGAATATAGGTTGAAGTCGTGACGTGAATGTATATCAAGTAACCATCGCTAAGAAGGCTATATTCAGAGTAATACACCGTTGCGACTTTTCATATCCTTCATAGTCACTTTTTAAGGAATTTCAGATTTTGGATATAAGATAATTATATGTGCTGAATATACCTACTAACTAGATTTCATAGGAAAATAAGCGCTCTATCTGTGAGGACTGAAAGATATTATCTAACAAGAGCAGATAATCTTAAAACTACTTATGGTCAAAGATTTTTCACTTTTCGATCTTCCAGAATATACAATCAAATTGAAAATATTATTTAAACTTTAAGTGACATTATAGCTTTTAAAAATAATGTTTCAAATTGGTTGTTATTATTGTTTTATATTATGAAATAATTATTGTATGGTAACTGCATTGTGTATTATACTGACTGAATTATAACATTAATCTTACATACAGAGTGCCCCAAAAAAAGTGAGAACATCTCGTAACACATGAGTTATTTCAAAACATAATATAATTCTTAATGTAATTTTTTTTGCACAATATTTAGCTAATCAGAAATCATCAAAACAGCCCATATTGCATAATCTACAGTGAAGGTCGATTGTATTTCTGGCTATGTGAGACAGAGCTCCGTTCTGCTGTAATGTCTAGCTATACTCCAGGCATTGTTTTGAAACTCTTTGATCATTTTCCTAGCACCCCAATGTTTTTCAATTCGCAAATTTTTGATCATAATACGGTCTTCTGCAGTAATTTTTGTCATTCTGGGCAACAATTTGAAAAAACCAAATATAAACAATGATAAAATTTATAATCAAAGATGGCGACCGGAAATTGTCGAAATAAAACGTTATATAGGTAAATAGGTAAGTAAGTAAATTAGTAAACTATTTAAGCTATTGTTGATGTAGTTAAAAGTAATTTTGATGTAATCATATTACGTTTTACGAAATATTCTCACATTTTTTGGGCCAGCCTGTATATTCCTTTACCGTGTATGTGCTTACATTCTATGTATACATAATGTATTGCACATTAGTATTTTTATTCTCTCACTTTATATATTTTCACGTCCACTTGCCTTGTTCTATTTAATTGTTTTTGTGTTTTGTCTTGTATTCAATGAGTTATTTGGTTTTGTGAAATATAATTTGTTTATCAATTTGGCCTAAAACAGGTTTTCCTAGTTGGGCAATGCATTTTAAAATATATGTAACCAAGTGGTTTTTTTTAACAATATTTAAATGTGTCCAAGAACACACAATTACTGGGTTTTTACTTACAAAAGCACTGTTATTAAACAAATAACAGGTATCTCATTATAGAGACGAAGCCATTTTTTATTATTACGACCTGTCTTTGACTGGCTTAAGTGATCACAAAAAATCAGATTGTCATTGTGATGACATATATGCTGTTTAAAAAATATATTAATTAAATTTGGTCCATAGATGGCGATGGTGTTGTGTTACTTGAAGCGAGTTCTTTCACTTTCAAAAATTTGATAAATGTGGAGATTGATATAGCGATCATTTAAGTCGTCCGAAGACAGGTCGTAAGCCTTGTAATTACCCCATACTTCCCTATATTTTACATTAAATATAATAAAAAATGATGAGATATCTGTTATTTATTTAATAACAGTGGTTTTTTAGCTGTACGTATCTAAATAAAATAATATTGTTTAGAGCTGGTGACAATTTAGTATTTATTCCGATCACACTAGTACAGATTACAAAATGTTCTTAGAACTATCTGCGTTGGAAGATGTGAAGCGACGAAACCGTTCTCTTGCGGTCCGCCATACTTATGCATTCTCGCCTGACGTACCTCTAAACACACACATACAATCAGACCCCTCGCGCGACATTCACTTCCAAAACACATATTTATACTTCACGACATCTTCACGCCAACAAATAAAATATTCATCCAATTGAATCTTCTTTGGAAGAATCTCATTTAAAATCTACACGAGTATTCATAAAATACAACACATACGCTGGTCGTTTAACCGCGATCGATCCTTCAATCTCCGAAAATGGCAATATTCATACACATAACACGACCAATACCAACTAACAAGAAATCCTAAGGGTGCCAATCGAAAGTGCCCGCTTTTATGTCCGGGGTTCCTTTGCAGTCGGTTTCCTTATTGCTGAAGTTGGCGACCTCCGGGTTGTGACCTCTTGATGTCATTGAATCATTGTTATACAATTTTGGTATTAGTGCGCATTCCCGTCTAAGGGACTCTTAGCATTCGCTTTCAGCACCATATTACAAAGGTGTCAAATCTTACTAATAAATTATGTGTAACTGCAGAGTAACCAATTTGTATGTAATTTTATTTATTTCTTTATTAAATTGAATATATTAATAGACAAAAGGTTGACCCCACCTCGGGGGGCATCAATAATACGCAGGGTATTAACTGCACCCCAACCCAATAGATGTCATTAGCTACCTTTAGCGAGGACCCGAATCCTGAGGCTTTGTGCTAAGGTTACAGGTTGTTCGAAAGGTCTAGTACGATAATTAACCCATTCCGAGGTCACCGTATTAGCCATTCAGTTATTAATTATACATTAGATTGGGAAAACCCTTTCCCGGAGGTGCGAATCTTCGCTAAATCATTTTTGACAGTTAATATCGGTATTTAATTATGTTTAACGGTGCTGGGAATACCTTCCAATAGGGAACATATTTAGGGTCGTAATGCCTTTGTTGCGATATTTATCGCAGAAATATGTTTCCCTTATAGAGCCCTTAGAGTTAAGTGTAAGTTATTGTTAAATTTTGGTTCAATTTAAAATTTTATAATATTGTCAAATAAAAATATTAAGCTTTCATTTTTATTTATGTTCTTGCTGGGATATTATCTCATGACACTGCGTATTGCATTTTTATAAGTAATTATAAAAATGCCAAAAACGTCTAAAGATCATAAAATAAACTTTATATAAAAATAATAATTTATTTATTAGATGACACATATTTTTGTTCTAACAGAGGTGAATATATTATACATAATAAACATAAGACATAATACTCATAGTTTAGTGTGTGGGATGGAGTAGACTTCACCCCTGATATATCCAGCGTTGTCCTGGCTACTTTGCTAGACTGAAGTCTGTGTTAAAGTAGCCATTTTTTTTTTCGTACTGTTGTGGTGTTATTTAAATCATCGACAGGAATAAAAAGAGAATTAAAAATATGTATAAAAAAGTAAAAATAAAATAAAAATGTATGTAGTGGGAGGGTTGTAGGACTAGTGAATTATTAGTGGAGGTATTGTATAAATTATATTATATTATGAATGTTGGATAGCCATGCTTCTGATTCATCACTACCTGATTGGATAATATATTGGGTCCATATTTGTGTAATCTTATTGGAATTAAACGATTTCCAGTTGGTACTGAGTGTGTTGTATGAGCTAAGAACATGTAGATGTTTGTTGTTTGTCTTGAGTTGTGTCCATGATTTATTGCTTGGGGTGAGTTGTTGTTAGCATGGAAATATTGAACGAGTCTCAACAATATTTGTCTTATATCTAGGACATTGTACTCTTTAAATATAAGATTGTAATATAATTAACATTGTACATACGTACATACAATAAAGTCATCGTTTATGTCTGTTAATGTAGGGACTGCACCTTTCCAAATTAAAAAGTAGTGCAGTGTAGTACAAAGTTTAGTTTATTTTAAAATTTATATATTGACACACACACACACATTTTTTTTACTTACCAACGCAGTCATAATAAATGAGGTATCTTTGGAAGTACCTTTTTGTACTCTCAAGTTGCTTTGGAGTGAAACTCAGTAGATTCGTGTAACAATAACTCGGATATCGACTAATAACAATTGCGAAGTGGCGATGGAAAAGAGGCCCGTCCCCCAGAGACGGCCTCTTATAACCAGTGTCCCTCCCACCACTCATCTAACACACACACATACACACACATGTCCAAAGTGACAGTTCTCACAATAAATGTCAATCATATTTTAATTTTAGGAACAAAACACGCGTTGCCGTTAGTTTCTGAAAAATATAAATTTTACCCATTTTTTAAAAATTATTGTTGCTGTATACGACGTCAGTACGTGAAGTGACGAGGCCACCGGTACATGCTTCCACGTATTTTATTTTATTTATTAGTAAAACATACAGTTTATCATGTTATGTGTTGCACTGACAATATAATAATAATAATAATAATATAATGATAATATTCCAAGCCATTCTCATTATTTTAAGGGGTGCAATATGACGGTCTACATCTCGACTCTGTATGTAATCACTTGAAGCACACAACCATGTAGGCTTGTATTTAATTATAGAAGACCTTAAATAAACATAAAATATAAGTAAATATAATTTTTACATTTGTTATATACATTATGTAGGTAGTCAGAAGTTAGACTCTCGTAAAATTATTATATCCCATTGTTATATTAGACAGATGAATTTTTGGGACGCACATGTCTAGTTGACTTGACTTATGTGTGATATAACAAATGTCACGACAAACTTTCTGAAATATTCTGTAGTAATCAACGAAGAATTAACATATAAGAAAATATTCTCAATATCTATTAGACAATGCGTAGAAATATATTTATAAATATTTTATTACATATGAATTTTTAAGTATAGCTCTGTATTGTCTCAGGGGCGTTTTAAGATACTATATTATGAATAAACCTTTCTGACAATTTTTAAAATAATATTCTGAAAATATGAATTAAATGTATTAATTATAAACATATACATACGAAATCAATTTTATCGAAAAATATTGTTGTTACGCTACCGAGATTTGAACCTGGATCTCTTTCCTAACCGGGGAAGGTGCATTATCCAACTATGCTGCAGCGACAAATTTTCGAACCTATATGTTACCTTTTTGATATTAATACATTTAATCGTTCCATTATTTGAAAGAGCCATCTACCTTGTTTTTACGGAATCTCAAATACATTTGAGTAATCCGATAGCAGACGCCAGAATTATTAATTCATTTATATTAAATTTTGAACACATTCTTATTGTGAAGTTGTAATTATTCAGAAAATAGGTCTGTGATATTTTAAATTTATATTTAATTCATATTTGAAATATCACAGATCAATGTTCTGAATAATTACAACGTCACAATAAGAATGTGTTCTCACAATAATATTCTTTAAATTTGATAAATAAATACCAATTGATTTTTTAAGAAGACATTCTAAATTCACAAATAAGTTTTTTAACTACCTATCTGGGTGTGAAGCGTTATATTTTGATTATTGAACGTGTTAATTTTGAAAAACGTCTACACGTATATTTGAATAAAATATGAAGTTACAATAATCTGTAAAAAAAAAATTACATAATTATCGAACCACCCCACAACACATTACCATAGGTAATAATTAAATCACTTTCCAATAGTAAAGCTCCGTTTTAGTATAGCTTATTAGATAAGTAATGTTTATGAAGCGAGTGTGAAGGGGATTATAAGATTTTGTTGTGCTTCGGGAGTTTAAGGCGAGTATGTTAAGCGTCATGACGTAAGTAGTGTTTTGAGTGAAAACCTCCAACGTGCGTCACATTGCTGTACTCGATTGTTGCAATTTTTCACAATATTTTAAATATATTAGGAGAACACATTCTCACTGTGAAGTTGTATTTATTCAGAACAGACGGTCTGTGATATTTTAAATATGAATTAAATATATTAATTAGAAAGATAAACATGGTTGTTTCAAATAATGGAACGATTAAATGTATTAATATCAAAAAGGTAACATATAGGTTCGAAAATTTGTCGCTGTAGCAGAGTTGGATAATGCACCTTCCCCGGTTAGGAAAGAGATCCAGGTTCGAATTCCGGTAGCGCGACAACAATATTTTTCGATTGATTTTATATGTATGTCTTTCTAATTAATATATTTCATTCATATTTTAAATATAAATTAAGTGTATTACAGTGGCACCCCGATTTTAAGTTTATGAAGGGACCAACAAAAAGGTAAATAAACAGAGGGAGAATGTAAATTGGGGGTATTTTTTTGTTGCTTTTAAATGAAATAAAATTAAAGGTTCTTTCAGACCTTCAATATGCCTCATGGCATCGTCCTCTGTAGAAACTGGGTTTATGGGATGAGCAGACACATCTTCTTTGTGGGGAGGTTCTTCTTCTCTCAGGTTTTCGTTTATGCGACTGTCCACTAATTCATCAATTTGCAAGGTTTATTCATAAATCCTTTCCCAGTCATCAATGCTGTCTATACTATCTTCTATGCAATTTTCTTGCTGATTCCAGCTTGTTAAAACAATATAACAACGAAACAATTACATGGGTATGAGAATGAAGACTGCATACATGCGACACGCAAATGACCGACACACTCTTGGCTCTATGGCGAATAGCGAACTGGCCGAACGAATTTCAATAAAATTTATACATAAATCGCGGGAAAGACAAACGCTAAATAGGGTTAGTAATGTACCAAAATGACATAACTGCAGAAATAACACGCAAATGGAAGGGAAAAGTAAATTCCGGGCATGTAAAATCGGTGTTCTACTGTAATTAGAAAGATATACATACGAAATCAACTTATCGAAAAAATATTTTTGTTGCTACCGGAATTCGAACCTGGATCTCTTCCAATCCGGGGAAATGCATTGACCGTAGCAATAACAATATTTTTTCGATAAATTGATTATATATGTATGTACATGTTTCTAACTAATACATTTGATTTGTATTAAAAATATCATTGACCTATGTTTTCAAAAATTGCAAGTTGTGCTAATGTTTCCAAAATATAATAAAAATAAATTATCAATTAATTCTGGCGTCTCCTATCGGGTTACTCAAAGGTATTTCAGATTCCGTAAATATGAAAAAGATGGCTTTCAAATAATGGAATGACAGATGTATCAATTTGAAAGTGTAACGCCTAAGTTCGAAAATTTGTCGTCAACTTACTGTGTTGGTGTAGCATAATCGGTTAATGCATTTTCCCGGATAGGACGAGATCCACGTTCAAATCGCGGTAGTAAAAACTATATTTTTCGATTAATTGATTTCATATGTATATCTTTCCAATTAATACATTTAATTTGTATTAAAAATATTAATAAATATATTTTAATATTTAACTTAATGGTTTATCTTAAAATAGATTGCAGACTTCTAATTGGAAGATCTTGAGTCAGAATGAAGACGGTTAATGAACTGTTCTGAGCATCAGGTGCTGAACTACTGAACTGACATAATTGAATATGTACTTTTAATCTTTAAAAAATTTTATGCACGCCCATGAACTTAAATGAAAAGCAAAACATGTTTGTATAAAACTACTTAATTTATTTTATTTAGGTCAAAAAAAAAGTTCCTACCACTTACTAAGACAAGTACCTACCTAGTTAGAGAAATAAAAATTACCAAATATTACAAAATTATAGTTGATCCAACGCCTAAT
Organism: Eubasilissa splendida; assembly: GCA_031772225.1. Lineage (NCBI taxonomy): Eukaryota > Metazoa > Arthropoda > Insecta > Trichoptera > Phryganeidae > Eubasilissa > Eubasilissa splendida. The sequence goes on from CM062868.1 coordinate 19,655,818, forward strand.
CTGTCAAGATCTGACATTTTAAAATCTATCATTTTCTGGGCTTCTTGCCATGTGCTATCATTGTTTCGGATCCCATTACAAGGACCATCAATAGAACTGATATGACGTGTGTGGGTGGCGATTTAAATTCACTACCATTGCCGATATCCACACTTGAAAGACCAGGGCTTCCGCCGAAGGAAGCCGCTCTCAGACTGGCTCAATCGCTCTGTTTTATTTTTTATTATTTTAATATCTCTATCCCGTTCGAGCGCCAAGTGTCGCGGCGGAGCGGAATTTGTCGGTCGGTACAGACCGAGTGCATATTGTCTCTGTTAAAACCTGGACCCTAGATGCAGGTGTCGCTCGCGTCGTCGGTCTGTTGGTATCAGCTATATCACCTACACGACCATACCATAAACTCATAATTACGCAAATAACATCATTAACTCGCCTAGTAAAAATCAATTCAAATTGAATATGTATATTCTAGAATATTCTACTAAAAATATCACTAGGGGTAGAATGCGGGGCTAGTTTTATTTTTCAAAAATCCAAATTTACATCCTGTCTAGGAACTTAATTTTTTTTAAGGAAAATACATTTTTGATGTGATGTTGCATTTTCAGAAAACTTTAATACAAATTAAATTAATCAATTCGAAATATATGCTGAAAAAAATCAATTTATCAAAAAAATATTTAGTTACTACCAGAATTCGAACCTGGACCTCTGCCTGTCAGCTGTCAGGCAAAGTGCGTTTACCATTTTCGCTACGGTAACAAATTTTGAATGTACATTCTGTAATCTTTCCAATTGATACACCTGTACTTAATATGACAACTCAAAAGAATAGGACTACGACAATGATGTAGAAGACTAAAGAACAAGTTTGGACCACAATTTTAATGCCCGAGTATAGATAAAATGATTATTATTCTCATTATTTTGCTAAACACACATTTTATATTCAATTTTAATCGGCCGTACTAAGAACAAATTATATTCAAACCTCGTTATTTCGAGTGACGTCATACAATTTCACACACCCGAACAATCCATCTTAGCAACAATATTTTGTCGCATTAGAGAACACGAAAGCAAAGTGGTTCGCGTCTCGGCTGTGTGTTCGAATGGCAAATAAGTCTTCAGTCGGGATGCAAACAATGCACCAGTGCTTTGTTTTCGTATGCAACGAGATATTAATGTAAGGAGAAAGCTTTCAAAACAACTTATTTAATAAAAATATGCGACATTAGCGTAGATACTGTGAGAATATATACTCGAATGCCTATTGTTTAGCATAATATAATATTAAAGCGATCTTATCTGTGAGATATATATATATTTAAATTATGCACATTTTATTAGCAAAATATTGATTTTTTAAATATTGTTAACAATTCAGATAAAATACTTACAAAATATCAACATTTTCTGAACTCAACTTGCGAGTTCATTTTCAATTTAATATAAGCTTTCGGTGCAAGCGCTGCCATCTAGCGATTTAGTCGCAAAGCTCGAAACATAAATATTTTGCACATTTTATTTATAATTTGTGGATTTTTGCACTTGTTCTATTTTTATACGTTGATTTTAAGTATAGCAATTTAATATATTATAGATTTAATTACGGCAGTTTAAATTGCTTTTATATAGAGTTTTTAGGGCTATTCTGCCGTGCTTCTTCGATCGAATTGATTAATAAATCATTCATATTTATAATCTTGATAATAGTCATTATTTTAATTTTCTTATTATTATTACATATTTAATTCAAATACAATCATTAGTTGTTAGGAACCTGCTGGACTATTTAAATCATCAAATACTGCAGAAATATGAGACATTTGGGGAGGCCTTCATCCAGAAGTGGATATAAACGGGTGATGATGATGATTTAGATTAAAATAGATATCAGATTTATTTATGACAGAGTAAAGAATGAAGAAATAAGGAAATAATGTAAAACTGATCTTAGTATAGTAAGTATTATTAAGAAAGGATCACTTAGGTGGTTTGGTCATATGGAACGAATGAATGAGGAGAAATATATATGACGCAAGTGTTGATGGCACCAGAAACAGAGAACGTCTGCGGAAGACGTGGCACGACCAGGTAAACCAGATACTAGAGGATGGTCCCAAATTGAGAATGAGAAGATGTATGAATGTGGATGAGGCGAGAATTGTGTATCAGAACAGAAGAGTGGCGTTCTTTTCTCTCTACTAACCCCCGCGGCGGGATAGTTAGTTTTATTTTAAATATGAATTAAATATATTAATTAGAAAGGTGTACATACAAAATCAATTTTATCGAAAAATATTGTTGCGCCACCGGCATACGAACCTGGATCTCTTTCCTAACCGTTGAAGGTGCATTATCTAACTATGCTACAGTGACAATATTTTTACTGACTTATTTTCGAATCTATATGTTACCTTTTTTTTAAATATTAATACATTTAATCGTTCCATTATTTGAAAGAGCCATCTACCTTATTTTTACAGAATATCAAATACTTTTGAGTAATCTGATAGCAGACGCCAGAATTATCAATTCATTTTTATTAAATTTTGAACACATTGATACAATTTTATTATTATAGAAATATCTTCCTAATTAATATATTTAATTCATATTTAAAATATCACAGACCGTCTGTTCTGAATAATTACAACTTCACAATAAGAATGAGTTCTCCTAATAATTAAGATATTATTTATCTCCTAGAATAATATTGCGTAGATATATTCCGGAACACTGGACGACAATATAGAGTATATTAGAGAATTAATGGATTTGTTGGAAGGTTTTGCATTATTACATACTTAACTAGGTTTGCGAGGGTCTCTCACCCGCTACCCCCTTCAGATACATCAATTATTAAGGGTTGGAGTATGTCTTTTGGGTGTGTGTTGGAACCAACTATCGTTTGTCGTCTTTAATTGCAAATGACCGTCTCTTCGGCCGACCTTTTATATTTCATGCCACACCAAATATCTGTCGGGTGTCTGTAGGTATTCCTAGACCCCGAACCTGACGGAAAGCGCTGTTTTTATCCACTTTTTTAATCATTTACTTTTTGTACATTATAATACAGTTTAATGCGTTTAATTACATATACTTATTTTTAGACATGTTTAAAAATTTAATGAAATGAATAATTAATTTAATTCTTTACTCAAAAGTATTTGAGATTTTCCATAATATAAAGTGGATTCCTTATGAATGGAATAATAGATATAAAAGAACTGCAAAATGTAGGTTCGAAAATCAACTTACTTAAGATTAATTAAATATAAAAATTATTGTTGCTCTTTCATGTCATTACTGACCTCAATCAGGTGAATAAAATTTAACTCGTAATGCACCTTTTCAAGTCTACCCTTGTGGCACTCTTTCAGGTCACTTCGACGCGTAAGGTCAAATAATCGGAAGAACCTTTTGTTCAGATAAGGCTTGCTGGATTGATCTGGAGAATTTCAAGATTAAATTGTAATTCCTCGTTAACCATCAGGGTATTGTTCGACGCGCGTGATTTTCCGATTTGCCAGTCGCAATGAGTCACTTGTCGAGAGCGCATCGCGCGTTCGCGGTTGAGCAATATTTAAAGTGCGGTGATTCATTAGTTCGTGCGCGTCGCACTTTTTGTGCTCACCTCAATATTCGACGAGTAAGTGATGGGTCGAGCACGCAACTTATCTGGTGTTGGGTTCAAAAGTTTCGACAAGTAGGGACAATGGTTAACCAAATTCCTCCGGGACCGTCAACGTCAGCAGCGACGCCAGAACATGTGGAAGATTGCAGCCTGTACTGGAATAAAAAAATCAACAGTGCACGTTATTTTAAAAAATAAATTACAGTTTCACCCATACAAACTGCAAATCGAGCAGTTTCTCAACGTAAATGACTACTCTTTACGTGAAACCTTAGCGAGAACGATGCTGGAACGTTTTGAAACAGCACGAATGTTTGGAAACATATTGTTTACTGACGAAACACATTTTTATATCGATGACTATGTTAATAAATACAACATGAGATAACTGGTGCCCCGTCAATCCAAGGGAACACCATCAAGAAGTTGCAGCCATTAAACCAACGCTTTGCTCACGCATGTTCGCAAATTTAAGAATCCGATTGCAAGAGTGTCTTGAGAGAAATGGACGGCATTTAGACCATATTGTTTATAAAACGTTAAATTAGCATCGTTATACTCTATTTGAATAAATAAAATAAGAGAATAACATTGTAGTTTTTTTTTTTTTAATATTAAGCTTGAAAATATTCCGCTGTATTTTCCGCTCGCCGTATTAGAGTACGAACCAGCGCTATTATTTAATACCTACATATATTTAAGCTCGTTAAAAAAAAAATCTTCTATTCATGAAGATTGCCGAGACATATTTATTGTCATATAACCAAAGGCGTGCAATGCACATAAACAAAAAAAGCTAAACATTAAAAAGCATTACTAAAAATTCTGCTAAACTAATATAAATAAAATAGTTGTATTAACATAAACGAAAACATTATTTTACAATTAGCGTCATCTGCATACTAGTAGAGACTTTATTGCTTAGTTCTAAAAACTACCACGACAACTCGCCGCTGTAGCCATGGCGCTATTCACATTACTATGTTCTGTCTTTAAGCTAGTGAATTACTCAAGTCATATAAATGGCTATTTACTGAATTGAAAATTCCTTTCGGTTGATCTGTTTTGTATGAAGTCGCTACCAATGCTATTTTTTAACAGAATTACATTAAAAAAGCTTACAACTGCGTGCAAATCATTTAAGTGTCTACTTCCTCTTTTACTAATTCGCAAATTTTACTATCTTATTTCATGATTGTTCTTTAAATTTGGTGAACGGATTGGTTTTTGATTTGGGAAAAACAAAAAGCAATTGGCAGAACTATTTCTTACGTTAACCTATGATAAAAAAAATTATTTCCTTCAGTTATTACGTGAAGGATTGCGTTTTTAAAAACATGGTATGGTCGTATAAACGACGGATTTATTTTGTCTAAAGACGTTGGTTAAACGAAACTACATATATTGTATTACGTACATTATATATAATCGTATAATATCATTTGTAACAGCATGACTTAAATCTATACCTAATGCATATATTAATTACTTTGAATGAAATAATGTTCTGTTCTCCTACCCCTTTCCCTTCCTCTCCCGCCCCAAGAAGCCATACAACGCATTTGCATTCACAACTCAGATCTGCCCGTAAACAATATGCAGTGTTGTTGCAGAGGTAGTTTCATATACATGTATTTATTAAGTAATGTACCTCTCTCTATAGTCTATATATTAACTTATAATCATGACTGACTTGATAATCATCTTCCATTTCAGCAGACGCCGGAGCATATCCTCTGGGACTGCGTGATTATGAATGGTGCACGTGACATCATGATTGCCCCCCGGAACGATGACCTATTAAGAAATGAAAGGAATCTCGGAAATTTACGGTAATTTATTAGGGTGTGTGTCTCTCGTTGGGGGTTTCTGGGATGGACGATGCCCGGAAGAGCAGTGGCCAGAGAGTCCTAACGAAGCATTCTACTGGCTGACAGGGTAAATTTCGGCTGGACTGTGACCGAGTTCTGCAACTGCAACACATAAATGTGACGTCTACCTACCGAGTCTCACGTCAAATTGTACAGGTGTGGCTCTGGTACGATGATGCCGGAGCCAACCTATGGTGGTATTATGATAATAATGTAATAAAATAAATATGTAATTATGACTATGAATAACGATGACGTCATTTATTTTATTTCATTTATCCACATTGTAGGGGATCGTCCGCAATACGTTCAATGTGGTCAAATATCACCATTTCTCAGATTATATTAATTTAATAGTAATAATAAAGCACTCAATGAATAAACTGATACGAAAAAGATAAAAAATAGCTAATGAAATAATATTTTTAAATTGTCATTGTTTAAAAAGTTTTATAAACTTTTCATTAGGTTCCATGTAAATAGTATTATTTAAACGAGTTAATTATGCGTTTCGCATTATCACACAGCGGGCTTAAAACTATCGAAATCTGGAATACGATCCGAGCTACCCTTCGAACAAATAACGTCCTCCACACAACAATCGACCCAGAACAACAATTACTTATCTCCGATGGTGAGCATTGACCAAACGACAAGTTTTCCCATTAAGGCCTCTCGAATGTCCGGTCACTTTTGGCGGGGGGCCGCCCGGGGAGGGGGTAGTTCGGCAGCACTAAACTACCCCCGCTCGACCCGTCCCACCCCATTAATTCCGACCGAATTTCACACTACACAAATTCCATTGACCACTTGGCCGGTAGTCCAATCAAGGAGGCTGCGCCGGGGATGGGGGTGGGGGTGTTGTGGGCGGAGGTTGCCTCCGAAGGACTACTGATTATTATTTTTACAAGAACTCTAATTTTATATAACCCATTAAAAATTTGTTCGAGTGTGGGTCTCCAGATAGGAGATCCTCAGATTTTTTTCCCTTCTGGCCAAATATCTGCGATGTACTGTTTTTGTAGGTTAAATCTGCCGGCAGTGGTGCGTGAAGGGTGAGTCTCATATACGTTTTTTCCGGAAGGGAGTGCCTCTTCACTTCCATTCTGCTCCCCGGCCTTGTTAATTGTATTATTTTATATTATCTTTATGTTATATATTATAAATATTATTTATTTATTTACTAATAAGTGAATCAATCGGGGACAATGAGGGAAAATCTTATTTTGGCACCTGTGCGGTATCACCCTGTCAATATGTGGGGCGCTATCGAACAGCTGCCTAGTAGCATTAAAAATTGCCAACCAGGCTGCGAATGAGTAGGACCGAGATAGGTAACTTGAGCTTATTGCATCGGTTCTGGGTAAGCTGTGAATCCGCTCTCATAACCCTTAAAAATGGGATAATATCTACAATTCACGTTAAAAGGTATTGATCAAAGAATGTTAAAAGTACCTAGAGGATTAAAAAAAAATGAAAAATACTAATTTATAATAAAAATAAATTAATTAATGCATAATCAAATAATAAGAAAATAAGTTCTAATTAAATATTCATACATATATATACGTACATACTCATCATTCAAGGTCATTTTGAATGTCAACATCCAATTTTTTTCACAAATTCACATTAACATTTTTAATAGCATACTACAAATTAAATTTACAGATTACACGTTAATTTAATAAAATATATAGTCAACTTTAAATGCAAACTTTTGAGTAATGAAATGTCGTTAAGAAATGTAATTATATGTAAACAATTTATATTAACTAAATAATAATTATCCAAAATAAAATATATTTAAAATAAGAAAGTATTTTACTACATATTGTAATTTTTTGAATTCATTATTACAAAATTCGAATTAATGAACTGAATTTTCGTCAGTTTTTATGGAAAAGTTTAAGTTTATGACTATTGAAATAATGGTTCGTTTCAATTCTGTGATAAACAAATTTATATATATATATATATATATATTTATAAGAATAATGAGAGGGTACTCACCACTTATCCAAGACTATTCTATAAGTAAAAGCTCCTATATCAGACCTACTCATTTATCATCAGATTGGTATTTTAAGCCAGGATGCACGATTGCCAACCATGAAAATATCCCTTATGTCCCCGTATAAAATACCCATATTTATTGAATAATATTTTTGTTTATTCGATATATAAAAGAATTGTCAGATATATATAGATACAAACATTTGTGGAGGACCACTGCCATCTCTGGAAATCCCAACAAAACGCGACCAGCTGTCGCTGGGGCCAAGGTCGAGTTGACTGGTGGGGGGCGACCCAAAGGTCAGGATGATCAGATGATCCAACTTCAGTTTTCTTTCGTGATTATGATCCTGAAGCCTGCATTCCAAGTGGCGTAGTCAATCTCCATACGTTTCTAACTTCTTAACTTGACCTACCCAAAAGGATGCTATATCTTATAATGATACCTATACTTTTTTCATATTAAAAATACAATGCATTTTTTAAATTAATATATTCTGATCATTATCCACGTCATGAACTCCCGCCTTCTTGACTATGCCCCTCCACTTTTCATTCCTTTGCACCCTGCAGATTATAGGGCTATCACTAGAGAAATGACTGTTGCCTTTTCGACATGGCCCACCACAACAAGCTTCTCCAACCTATCTTCCCTTCTCGCAAGATGTCCAAAAATTGAAGGATCCGTCTCAAGTAAATGGTTGAGAGTCTGTCCTCGATGTTGAGTACCTGCAAAATGTAGACATTCATGTATTTCGCCGTTCATGGTATGGGCAACACGTGTCATGGTTTCATACCATATAAAAATATAGAATACACCAGGCACTGTACAAGGCTGACCTTCGTTGTCCTGGAAATACTGCTGTCTTTCCATATTTAGTCAAGTCTGGACATGGATAACGTTTCGTTTAATTTCTGGCTCGCAGCTACCATCTTCAGCAATTATGGACCAGAGATAATAAAAATTCATTATTTTCATGATCATGTATATTGTAAAACTAAGTTGTTACATAAATCTAAACTAAATATTTTTTTAATTAAATTTTTCAGAAATGTTACTATTACGTTTATATGAAATACAAAGATAAAAGTATATATACTTGTATATTGATATATAAATCAATATACATAGCTGTATATAAGAGGATTAACCACGGTAGTCACGTTTTGAATTTATTCAGAAAATCATTTAATTTACTTGAGATGCGTTTCGCCTTGTAAGGGCATTATCAATCTAATTGTAATTTACAAGTGTAATGAAACGTGTCTCAAGTAAATTAAACGAGTAGAATCAAAATAATATTAAAATATCACAGGCCTATGTTCTGAAAAATTGCAACTTCACTATAAGAATGTGTTCTTAAAAATATATAAGTTGTAATAATGTTTACAAAATTTAATAAAAATGAATTAATTATTAATTCTGGCGTCTCCTATTGGATTTTACTCAAAGGTGTTTGAGAATCCGTTAATACAAAAAAAGAATTCTTTCAAATAGTGGAACGATACATGTATCAATTTGAAAGTGCAACATATAACTTCGAAAAATTTGTCAACTCACTATATTGCTGTAGTGTAATCGGTTAATGCATTTCCCCGAATAAGAAAAGATTCAGGTTCGAATCCCGGCAGCAACAAAAATATTTTTTCGACAAATTAATTTTATCTGTACATCTTTCTAATTGATACATATAAATTGTGTATAATTTTTATTGCCAAAGTACCTGACATTTTAAATTTTTTTTTGATCCTCAAGACTATTGCTTGGCTAAGGGTAGCTCCAGCCGAGGGTCGAAGGTCCAGCGGCGATAAGCGGGAGGTCATTTGGCTCAATTTTAGTGCCGGTTCAATATTCCCACGACCCCGATCCACCCCCCTGGTCCGACCCCCGAATGCCAAAGTAAAGACTGACCACAAATAGGGGTACACTTTAAAACTCGCGCCGGGCGCCACGAGGGTCGCAGCGCCCCTAGCCGGATAATGCGCGGTCGGCTCTGGTGATTCGTAAAAGTTAACGAGGGTACTATCGGGACGGAGGGATTACCGGATTAAAAGACGAAGGAAGCAAGAAATTTTGGTCGCCCTATCGCCTGTGTAAGGGCGCGTTGCATGTATAACGATCTCGAGCTGTTGTACTAGAGTGCCATAGTAGGATGTTACAGCTGTCTCCTGACGGTGGTGATAGATCACTTCACAGATATGTTCAGTGAGATACCTCTCATCATCAAAACAAAACAGGAGTATGATAGTTCAAATCGTGTGGTGGGTATTGCAGCCTGCGAGTTAACAAATTACGAATGAGTTTTATTTCATGGTAGACGTTACGTCTCATCTAAATCAGCTTAATCATAAGCCACAAAGGAAAGGTTACACCATTTTATCGACGATAGAATAATTCATTTCATTCGAAAAAAATTATTCCTTTTCGCTCAAGATTTTGAAAAATAAACTTTGATTCTTTTTCTAAGCTTGCTGAAACATCGCCAAAAAAGTAATTCAGTATATACATGTACATTTGCTATTTCAAAACAACAATTTCAGGTTTTAGGAATTCAGAAATAGCAAAGCGACGTTAACCTTTGTTAAAAAAAAAACCTCTCAATGCTACGGTAGCAGAAATGAATTTTTCTCTCTTTAACCCTTCCCAAACCATGCTGCAACACAGGTCAATAATTCATCACATTTTAGATAATGCTAAAGAAAATATTAGCGCTTAGGAATGACTAGTGAAAAACCAATTATGAAAAGGGAATCGTACAAAAACATTTTTTTTTCCATTCAATCCGTTGTAAAATTAATACGTTGGTAAAAATACAATTTGTGATATGAAAAACAGAGATCACACACTATTTTCACAGTGAAAAGAACAACAAACATACAAATATAATTATCTCTTTCTTACTAATTAAACGAAGAGAGATAAAAAGGAAGGACACATTGTATAGGATTTAATGAATGCTCTAAATTATGTTATTAATCATTTTTTCAAAATTGAATGCTCAATATTTAGAATAAATTCGTGCCATTAAAGCCATTTAAGCTAATAAAAATATTTTTTCTAACTGTTATTTACGGTAACACGAGTTGACAGCATGGCTGCGTTCGGGTATTATATATCATGGTATGTTAAAGGTTAAACAAAGACAAAGTGCATCTTTTATTATGATTGCCACTTGCGAACTAAAACTGAGCGGTAGAAACCGATATTAAAACTATCAATTCAACGATAGAAACTCAAAACAGTGGCGTGCAGTAGATATAGCTTTAGGTCAAACTGTTACTAATGATATTATACAATCATATATAATATATGTACTTCCGTTTAACCAACGCCTTTGTACAAAATAAATCCGTCGTTAATACGACCCTATCATGTATTTATTTATAACTTTAAAGTTTATGTTTTAACGTAAAATAATACTTTCTTACTCATAAAAAATGTATGGACGTTTTTAAGAACACACTCACATGATTCATTTATTGTTTGAATATATTTCACGTAATGACTGATGGAAATAATTATTTTTATTAAATGTTAATGTAAGAAATAGTTATGTCAATTGCTTTTTGTTTTTCCCAAATCAAAAACCAATCCATTCACCAAATTTAAAGAACAACCGTGAAATAAGATTGTAAAATTTGCGAATTAGTAAAAGAGTAAGTAGATACTTGGATGATTTGCACGCAATTGTAACCTTTTCTAATGTTATTCTGTTAATAAACAGGATTGGTAACGACTCCATACAAAACGGATCAACCGAAAGGATTTTTTTCAATTCAGTAAATAGCCATTTATATGATTTGAGTAATTCACTAGTGAGCACAGCGGTGAGTTTTTAGAACTAAGCAATTAAGAAGTGGTAATAACTGGGTGATTAAAATGATTTCTGATCTCACAGTGATGTGAATTTTAAAAAGTAAGAGTAGATTTCAGACCTTAGTAGGAAAGTATTTTTAAACTACCTGTATCTGTGCTCATGTCTATATTGAACAACCACTATTTAAGTTAATCAATTGTACATTAATAAGGCATTCATTCAATTATTAGTAATTTCTACAGCAGATAAATTTGGTTGAGGATACCTGAATAAGCGATTACTGTCCTCTCTGGCCGTCCTCTTTTCAGCGCTGGTGGGCGCACCTGATGACGCTAGATGGCTTCATGAGTCAACAGCCATATCATCATCCAAATGTGATTATACAGCTTAAAAAATAATAATAAAAATGAATTGATAATTCTGGCATCTGCTATCAGATTACTCAGCATTTGAGATTCTGTAAAAATAAGATAGATGGCTCTTTCAAATAATGGAACGATTAAATGTATTAATATCAAAAAGGTAACATATGGGTTCGAAAATTTGTCGCTAAAAATATTGTCGCTGTAGCATAGTTGGATGATGCACCTTCCTCGGTTTGGAAAGAGATCCAGATCGAACCCCGTTAGCGCAACAGCAATATTTTTCGATAAAATCGATTTTATATGTATATCTTTCTAATTAATATATTTAATTCATGTTTAAAACAATTAATAGATATCTCATAGAGACGAAGCTATTTTTTATTTTATTTAATGTAATATAATGAAGTATGCGCAATTACAGAGCTTACGATCTGTCTTCACGTTATATAAATATAATACTTACGCTTAAATCACATAGTAAGTTAAAGTCTACTACATGTTAAAAGATAGTTAGTTAGACAGGTGTGTTTTTGGACATATTCAAATATTGCTACTCCTGTACTTTTGTTCGAGCTGTATTATACTTGTGGTAATTTCGAATATCAGCTATTTGTAATTTTTACAATGTTGATTCAATATTAATTTAGTGTTACGTAATAATCAGCATCGTTCCATTCCAGAAAACAAGGATAAACAAACAGTTGAGTAACGGTACATTTTAATACCTTATTCTTGAAAAATGTACATAATTTAATTAATTTAATGTCCATTTTTATAACCATTTCGTATCTCATACAAACGCACCCCCTCTCGATCCCCATAAAACAAAGGGTGGGGGTCAAAAAAAGGGTTTACTCTTAGGAATAAGCCTTCATTGTTAATATAATACATTAATATACAGATGCCCACTAAATGCTCCTTCATTCTGCGTGTAATAAATAATTAGACTTAATAAAAATATCGCGCAACCCTTTGTGTCCAGAAGGGATGTTTATTCGCGGAATTCTTATTTTATGCTCACGAGGGGAACGCCAAAGGTACCGCTTCCAGGACATTTAGCCTAATTTTCAAACATACACAAATGTTTGGTCAAGACATATTGTTAAGTTGTTTCACATTACAGAATGTATAGGTATATGTATTTTTCTCATTCTTCATCTGTGTGGAGGTAATATGATATTATAATCAGAAAATAATCAAAAGTTATTAAATCACACGTTCTTGGAGGCCAATTCACAGGTCCATTACGCAAAATTATGCGCTCATCGAATGTTTCCTTATAATTGATTGTGGCGCGAGCTGTGTGACATGTTGCGTCGTCTTGTTGAAACCATAGCTCTTTCGTATTAATATCATTCAATTGAGGAGATGCCACGATGGCGAATCAGCTCATTCGGGTCCTACTATACTCCGCTGCAGCAACAGCTTCTTCGGTGCGCACTGTACGACGTCTTTGCAGATGCGTATTATCAATTAGAGTATGTATAGTGTGAAAACGATCCATGGATATTCGAATTACTTGCTCGGATGGACGATTATGTCGACCGTAAAATGGACGTAGCGCGCGGTAAGTTTCGCAAACTAAACCACGATTATCGAAATAAGTCTATTCATGGTGAAATGGCAAACCAAACTGAGCACAAATCAGCTATCAGCTGTCGAATTGGCTGTCGCTGGAAAAAGTGTTGCTAATTCGAAAAATAAACCTCTAAAATACCACCTTTACAACACAATGAATGGGTGAAATGGCTGAGCTACGTTACAATATCTTACAAGGAACAATTTCTCCAGAGTTGATGAGGTTATATGCCCAGGTACTATCATATCAAAACATGGAGGATGTGAATCAGAAATCCGAAGACGAACTGGAATGACAAAATCAGCAGTAACTAGTCTGATAAAGATATGGATAAATCTCTCCATACTAAAAATAACTAACATCTGTCTGGTGAAATCTACAAAACATATTTATTTAGACTTTATTGACATACATATTTTTATTGTAACAGAGGTGAATATATTATATGGTAGATAATGGTAAGTAGGTAGGTAGATAAGACAAATAATGAACGATTAAGGTAACACATGAGTTCGAAAATTTGTCGCTAAAAATATTGTCGCTGTAGCATAGTTGGATAATGCACCTTCCCCGGTTCGGAAAAAGATTCAGGTTCGAATCCCGGTGGCGCAACAACAATATTTTTCGATAAAATTGATTTTATATGTACATCTTTCAAATTAATATTTAAAATATCACAGACCGTCTGTTCTGAATAATTACAATTTCACAATAAGAATGTGTTCTCCTAATAATTAAAAATGTGTAATATTTTTTTTTTATGGATATATAATTTAAACGTAATATTGATTGTTCGTCAAAATTATCGTCAGTATTGTAAAACATAAAAGTCAATTTTGATGAAAATGTCAGATGATATCGTATTAACCCAAGGTCACTAAATGATAAATGAACTATTTTCAGGGCTAGTTTACCACTTTGGTTGTAGCCAACATTTTATTGGCCATTTTCAGTGCAGGTGCAGAAACAGTAAAACAAATGAAATTAAAAACAAAATAATAATACTTTGGCGTAATATTTTCATATATTTTTTTATTACCTAAATGATATTTCACCGCGTATCTGCAAATAAATTACAATAACTGCAGTGGAGGGTTGTTTTTATATCAACTTTCTCTCCGCCGCTTCTTCTACCCGCCCAGAGATGGCGCTCATTAAAGTAATTTATTAGCGAAGATCACTACCGAACCCTTTTTCTCCGACACAAGGGATGATCAAACACAATGCATTATCTTCCGAGTAATATTCACCGTGGTTTTTAAAACAACTGCAACCCTCTTAATTGCTATTGGTTAGGGGAGATATTTCTTTGACAAATAAAAAACAATACGTATATTTAGTGTTTCCGCATGGAACAAATTATATTAGATTCCTACAAATTGTTTTCGTACGATTATTATGTTTTAGTTTTCATTATTTACATCAATTAAATTACGATTAAAGCTAAAAAATATGTCTGTTTTGTTATAAGAAAGGTGAAAATTTTCTATTCACTCAAATGGCTTAAAATACACACATAACCTACAAACCCCAAGAACACATACAACATATGGCCAAGGAACTAAAAATATTTTAGACCAATTGAATTGTCCCAATAACACGAAACAAAGAATAAAAACTTAGATTCGTAATATGTGTAGAGCATATTGACTTTATTAATTATATATTAACCACAAATGTATCCAAAATAATTTATTTGAAAGTCATTATTTTAATTTGTTAACTTTGTTTTATTAACCACTTATTGAGTTTAAATACATCTACCGGTTTCGAAAAATACAATTTTCAATACATTGACATCCTGAAGAAGAAAAAGGAATATATAAATATTCAGGTACATGTATGTTTTTTTTAATACGTATGTAAATTAATGATAATAGTGTTGCATGCATGTGAAGTTAGATGAGAATGAGAAATGTGTAAAATTTACTAATTTAGCTCTGAAATAAATAATGCCAGAATTTTTATTTTTCTCTGTGTATTGAATAAAATATTGTAAATCAAAATTCTAATTTCAGTTATTCTTATCAAATCTTAAAATATAACTTATGGTTTAATTATTTTATCCACTTTGTGATTGTTCATTTTATTTATTAAACTATTTATTTGTGAACTATACATATCTACAATATTAGCAAAATTACTTTGTAGCCACATATTATTGATAAATCAACATGTTTCAATACCTATGAAATCTTATTCAGGAAACAATGTATATTAAAATTAAAAATATAAGCATAGATAAAAAATCCACCACTTTATAGTTTTGTAATTATCTATGGTTTTTTTTTTAATTTTCGAATACATTGTTTCTTGAAGAAGATATCATAGATATCGAAACATGTTGATTTATCAATAAATAGTTGTTTTAATAAAACGTTTTGTCAAATATAAAGATATTGTATAATTTATTAAACATATTATTTGTTAGAAATATGAGTTATTGCATGTCCAAGTGAGGAGACATGATATAATTTAAAAATTTAAAAAAATACAATAGGACAAAAAAAACAGAAATACCAGAAATTTCTATCGCCGGTAGACTGCACTACCAATTACGCCATAAGCCTATAGATAGCCCGTACAGCCCCACCTCATTGCCCGAATGGACTACAATTCTGTATTTAATTTAGTTATCACCTGATGAGAGAGACTGCACCTCTTTAAACTAGTAGTACAAAGTTTTATACAAATTATAAATATCTCATAGAGATGAAGTTATTTATATTATATTTTATGGGAAGTATGGGTATTACAAGGTTTACGACCTGTCTTTGACTGGCTTAAGTGATCACTTTTACTTTACACAATATAACGTTCACCATTCCATCCGCAATTAACCTCCGTATCTATCAAATTTTTGAAAGTTATAGATATGGAGGTTGATCGTGGGTGGAATATTGAACGTTACATTGTGTAAAGTGACCTCTTAAGACAGGCCTGTAATTACCCATAATCCATATTTTCCCGTATAATATAATATAAATAGCTTCGTCTCCAGGAGATATTTATAATTTGTTTAATAACAATGCCTTTGGAGGTAAAAATCCAGTAACCGCCAGGTCAATTAATGGAAATAAGTTTTCTTCAATAAATTCGTTGCTAAAAGTAAAAAGTTTCAATTTGTAATATGTGCTAGTCTGTTATATCTAAATAACTATACACAGTCCAATATATTCCATTGCGATACAAGTGTGAGGGTAGCCGGATCTACGGTGCAGCCATAATGTCAAACCTGAAACCTAAAACCTTCTGATCGCTCCATCTAAGCCTTAAACGTAACACGTAATATACAATCATCACAGTTCTAAAGGCAGTGGTACAGGGGATGAAAAATAAGTATTTAAATTTTTGATGACTAACTAACATCACGCCGTTTCCCGCGGAGCAACGCAGAGAGAATAAAGCGCTACATTATTCTGTTTTCATCCACATTCGTACATCTTCTTATGCAAGTTCGTCGATTATTGAGGCTTCTAATACACCATCTAACACCATCTTCCAGCATTTGGTTTTACCTGGTCGTGCGAAGGTTTTCGTAGACGTCCCCTATTTCTAGTGTCATTAATGCTTACGTCATATACCAAACCAAACATGTACGCGTGATAAATATGGTCACTTGGTACCATACGACCCAGTTCAAAATTTAATTCATTATATTATTCGAAAACCTTTTTAATTCGTTTGAATTATATTTTATGATTTTTCTTTAACATTTATTTAGGAGAACACATTCTTATTGTGAAGCTGTAATTATTCAGAACAGACGATCTGTGATATTTTAAATATGAATTAAATATATTAATTAGAAAGATGTATATATAAAATCAATTTTATCGAAAAATATTGTTGTTGCGCCACCGGGATTCAAACCTGGATCTCTTTCCAAACCGAGGAAGGTGCATTGTCCATCTATGCTACAGCGACAATATTTTTAGCGACAATTTTCCAACCTATATGTTATCTTTTTGATATCAATACATTTAATCGTTACATTATTTGAAAGAGCCATCTACCTTATTTTTACAGAATCTCAAATACCTCTGAGTAAACTGATAGCAGACGCCAGAATTATCTATTCATTTTTAATAAATTTTGAACACATTGATACAACTTTATTATTAAGAGAACACATTCTTATTGTGATGTTGTAATTATTCAGAACAGACGGTCTGTGATATTTTAAATATGAATTAAATATATTAATTAGAAAGATATACATATAAAATCAATTTTATCTAAAAATATTGTTGTTGCGTCACCGCTTATTTACTTCATTATTAATCACTTAGAAATATCGACTGATTTGTTAGCTGCTTACAAGGGTTAATTATTAAATAAATGAAATAATATTTTTATATAAATAATTTTTTAAAAAATGTAAAGTCTGATTTATTAATTTGTTTTACGATACAACATGTAGTGTCGCAAATAAAATATTAACCCCAAATTACGCGACTAAATCATAATTTTCCGCACTCGCTACATTATTTCAGAGTCTTGGCCATTTACCAAACAGAATTAGACATGTTAACCCTTTCGGCGCGACCCTACCAAGGAATGCTAAAAATAAAACAAAAGCTCGAAATGAGAAAATATTATCTACGCTAGATTTAAAATATTATCACAAAAGATAGAGTCCCCGGTACACTTCCAGCGGCGGGATTTCTGAATGTATTTTAAATGTTCCATTTAGTTTATGAAAGGACCGCGGGGAGGCGGGGACCGCGGGGTGGCGCCCTCACAGGGTGTTTACAAATCGGCACTAGTGCTTTTTTTTTTATTTTGGCCGAAATTAGCTAAAATTTTTATAAAGATGCAATTTTTAATAATTTTCTTATATAGCTAAACAATTTTCTTTATCTATCAAATATAAATTATAATTACTTTTTTACAGGGGCACACACAATATTAAATTGCACAGCGGCATAGTTGCCCATCGGCAAAGTAATCAAATTTAGACATAATACAATATATTGAAATAATGACGAAATTTTATATTTTGATTTATTAAGAGATATTAATGTATTAACATCATTCTAATGCTTCGTTATATATATATATGAAATTATTTATATTATATATATATGAAGTTATTTATATTATATTTTATGGGATGTATGGGTATTACAAGGTTTACGACCTGTCTTTGACTGGCATAAGTGATCACTTTTACTTTACACAATATAACGTTCACCATTCCATCCGCAATTAACCTCCGTATCTATCAAATTTTTGAAAGTTATAGATATGGAGATTGATTGGTGGAATATTGAACGTTAAATTGTGTAAAGTGATCTCTTAGGACAGGCCTGTAATTACCCATAATCCATATATATATATGCAAATTAAATTATGCCAATAAAAAAATATTAATTTTGAGCGTATTAGTGTATGTAACATGAAATGTGCAACTCAATTATATGAGTGTGATTCTGTGAGATCCACTGCGGTGGACCCTCAGGATATATCACATTTAAAAAGAATTATAACAGCTATGTGTTTTCATCTCGTTTTCAGCTAGGTGTCTCTAAAGGAAGGGCCCACCCTTCACTGTTTAATGAATAATATAACAAAAATTGAAAAAGATATGAAAAAAATAACCACACATGATTATCGAATCATCATCATTTTCTGGCGTTTCCTATCTACTGCTGGATGATAGCCTCCCCAAGTGTCTTCCATACTTATATGTCCAAATTTGATCATTTCATCAGCCCAACAGATTTTCAAAAGGACTGTTAGCCTCTTGATACCCCTTCAACATATTCATCCAATAGATG
The DNA here is from genome assembly GCA_031772225.1 of Eubasilissa splendida. NCBI lineage: Eukaryota > Metazoa > Arthropoda > Insecta > Trichoptera > Phryganeidae > Eubasilissa > Eubasilissa splendida. Next base: position 19,674,890 of record CM062868.1, read on the forward strand.
TGTCTTTCAAGCGATGTGACCCGTCCATTGCCATTTTTTATTATTTGCGTATTAAATTATATCAGCTACTCTTGCCTATTCTCTTATCCACAAATTTCTTTTCCTGTCTTATGTGAGTGTTCCAAAAAAAAATTTCAAGTCTTTTTGCGTTGCTTTAAGTTTTTGTGACGAAGATATAGTGGTATTGAAACCAGCCGACGTCAATGTAATCAACGTAGTTAATATAAAATTAATTATGTAATTAAATTAAAATATATTCAAATAACAAAGTTAATGCTATTAACATTAAAAAAACAAAATACATGTATCACATTCTGAGAGACACCCTGTACGGGGGTAAAATTGGTAAAGGGTGTATTTTAAAATTTAGAATAACCATCCCCCGTCCCGAAGCACCCACTAAAGTATAGCAACCTTAAATCCACCCCCCCCTTATCCGGGACTTTTAATAATAATGAATAATTTACATATTAAAATAAAACTTGAGCCCTTTTATGCTCGCGCACGTGAATATTGCTAATTATAAATATGAAAAATTTGTTTTCCTGTTTTGGGATTTGTTATGCCTGTTTGTAAAAAAAATGGATTAAGGCATTAGAGAACTAAAAATATTGGCCGAATGAAATTAACGAAAGCGATTAGATTAAAAGTACTACCTTTTATTGTGTGTTATAATACAGTTAAAAAGAAACAAGATAATTCAAAATTAAATAAGTAACTATATTAATTATTATTCTAGTATATTAACTTTAGGTAGATTTATATGAAAGTAATAACAGTGTAGTATAAACAAACATTATTAGCATTTTGTCACTGTACTAATTATTTTGATTGATAGAAATAGAATAAATTAAATGTATTAATTAGAAAAATATACACAAAAAATCTAATTATCGAAAAAATATTTTAGCTGCTACCGGGATTCTAACCTGTATCTTTTCGTATTGTGTATTACGCTGCTGCTGTTTCAAATTTATTCATCTGTTATTTCATTTTTATAAAGCTATCACCTCACGACAAATCTCAAATAGCTTTGAGTAATATACGCTAGGAGACGTCAAAAATTATCAACTTATATATTTTCAAGGAGAACACATTATTATTGTGAAGTTGCAGGTTTTTTTCCGAACACAGTTCTGTAGTATTTTAATACAATTTTAATGTATCAGTACGTGTACACTCTCTGATGCATTTTATATTTTTATATGGTATGGAATCATGGACCCTGAAATCAAGGGAGAGAAGACGAATTGATCCCTTTGAGATGTATCCTGAATGCAGGAACTGAAGATCAATGACAGACACTCCACCGTTTGCCTGAAAAGAATTCTTCAATTTTTTGGGCATCTTGCAAGAAGGGGTGACAGCTTGGAGAAGCTTGTTGTGGTGGGCCACGACGAAGGACGAAGAGGAAGAGAATAATCCTTCACCCATTGGACCGACCAAGTGGAAAAGACAACGGGCACTTCTCTGGTGACAGCTCTAAGATCTGCAGGATGCCAAGAGATGAAAAGTGAAGAAGCATAGTCAAGAAGGCAGGAGTTAATGAAGATCGCGATTCTCAATCATGATGTAATGTATCAGCTAAAAATATTTACTGTAATAAACAACGTATCAAGGAATAACTCAAACTTCACAATAATAATGTGTTCTCCTTAAAAAAGTTCTTCAAATATACCCGATCAAGTGCAATTCAAAATTCTATGCCTTTAATATTTACCCTTATTTTTCTTTACTTCTCCCATGGCCTGAATTTCCGTCTATTGTCTTCCAGAAAACTTCCGTACGCGGTGTTTCCAAACCCTTTTAGTATTTAAAGATCACTATAAATATTATTTTATAGTGTGGTGATCTGTACGCGCCCCACAGACATGGCCTTATAGGGATTCACTTAACAACCCATCGTGACGGACACTGCCCTAGGATCTAGCGATCACTTCTCCGCAGGCCTTCCTCTCATCGGCATCTCGAGAGAGCCTCTCCAGTGTTCAAGCACATGGGTGCATTTAACTATATACCGTATCTGTATAATTCATTCATCAATAAACGTCAACCTTTGTAAGTGCTCTTTCATTTCTATATCTTGCTCTAGACAAAACATTAATATTCACACACGCATACCGTATACACTGCGATATACAACTAACACGCGTGAGAATAGAAGATGTTAGGGTCGTCAGTCTCACATCCACAAAACGTTCTGATAAATCACAGTCAATCATATTTAACCACTACGACCCCTAAAATATCATTAACTTAGTACTTAAACATAAACATTAATATTGACACATGCATAATCACAAACAGCATAATAGCAAAGTGGTTTAGTCAAAGTATGATGAGTGGACACAGAGCGACATCTAGCGCCGATGGTGAATACCACTATTACAAACTATTCAATGAGCGACTCAACAAGCCAGCTACATTACGTCTCTGTTGAGCCTGTACCTAACATTAGCGTTTCACTTCAACCTCCGTACCTGCATTCCACTGCATAATATCATTATGCGGTGGAATGCAGGAGCGAGTCGGGGGCGCTCGGTCTCAACCCCGCCCTCAATCTCAGACCCTGGATGCAGATGTAACTCGCGTAGTTGGTCAGCTGAGGGCGGCGATGCTGACAGCGGATTTAAATCGCCACCCCTATTGCTCTCGTCACCGTCTGAATTCTTGCATCTTCTTACCATGTAAACCAAAATGGATACAGGAATATATAAACACTAATATATAACATGATGAACCAACTTGGAGGCAATTTTACATTCCACATCCATTCTGATCTGATTACCAACTAGTAATATCTACACAATCAACTTTGATTGATATTTTTCAAATTAACGTTAATTTAGTATGTTGTTAATTTTGACAATAAATAAATAGGTGTGGTATAATAATTTTTATAAGTATTATTAACTCTCAAATTATTATATATTTTAAAAATACATTACATTAGGTTTAGCCAATGCATAATGGAGAAAAGGGCCCCCTAGGTATTGTAGATAAGTGTGATAAATCTTAGATTACCACCATATTCCCTTGGGGTTCTATACTCTGATTACTATCTAATCACTTGGATCCTAATTTCTTATAAGTGAAATTCAGTCTTTCTAAGTGACAATATTAAGTTTATACAGTAAATATAAATTATGTACATCAGAGATTGACTAGTTATTCAGAAGAAGCTGTGATGGAATTGAGCTGTTGCTCCCAGAGACGGCCTCTTATAAGGTTCATCCCCCACCACTCATCTACTCATTTTCATGACACACACACACACACATATACATTTACAAAGTGACAGTTCTCACAATTAGTGATACTACGCGGTTTATCTATTAAATAGTAAGAACAAAATTAGTCACCATGTCATTTTTAGATATACACATGAAATTTAAAAGATATTTCCTTCCATTTAAGGCGACCCGACACAGTAGCGGTGTACCGCTATATTTAAAAAATATATATATTTATTTATTTAAATATTAGAAGATATAATACATTTATAATAGAATCAGTGGGGTATATATATGTATAAATGTATAGAGAAGGAGTATACACGAGATAATTTATGTTTCAGTGTACATATTTTTCGACTTCATACAAATTTGTAGTAGTCCGTAATATTCCTAATTGTGATTGGGAGATAGTTAAAAAATTTGATGCCTTGATAAATATAGTGATTTTGGGTTGCGGTATATTTTAGTTTTGGAATATCAATTTGGTCTCTAAATCTCGTAGTTCGGAATTCGCTTGTAATTTTAAATTTATTTTTAATTTAAAAAATTGGATAATTGATTTTTTTTGGATAGTCGGATTCTTGGATAGTCATTTTTTTTTAGAAATATTTTTAACATCATTTTTTGAGTAGTTTTAAATTGCGATATTGAAGTTTGATATGCTCCTCCCCATCCAATAATATCGTATTGTAAATGTGACTGTACAAACGCGTAATATATTATAGATGTCTCACAGAGACGAAGCTATTATTTGTACATGGGAAGTATGGAAGTCTTGGGCATTGGGATGTCATAGGATTCACCTATTTACGTTGGAACATTTCAATTATTTATTACCAACTATGCCCAAGCCTTCTTCAAACGTTACATTGTTTAAAGTGATCACTTAAGCCAGCCGATGACAGGTCGTAAGCCCTGTAATGCCCAAACCTTTCATACTTCCCATGTAAAAATAATAGCTTCTGTATCTTGATGACAATCCATCAGGGGATAAATCCCAGTAATTGGTTCCTACAAAGATTTGGACATACTAAAAATATTGCGTAATATATTATTTTAAGATTTGTAAGTGATAAGATCTTACTGAATCTTAAAAGTATGTATGTTGTTTTCCTTATTTTATTTGTAAAAATCGATGTCTTCACATGTTGTTGAGATACACATGTAAAATGATTTTTTAAATTTTATAATTCTATTTCTTACTACGGATTACTATAAATCGATTTTAAATGGATTGCAGGGCGCGAACTTGTTTGTCCCCTTTCTAACGTAAGCCCCAATGCACTGCATTGGCACAGATACATTTATTTATGGAAGCCACCTTAGATTATTTTTGTTAATTCTAACTAAATTACCATCACGCCGTAGGCAGAAAGGATATAACTCATATTGCTTCATTCATTTTCATACATCTTCTCGTACATGTTTTTGGATTATTGAAGCTTTTAACAGGGCCATCATCCAGCACTTAGGCATCAGTAAATATTATATATGTGTATAAAATAGACTCCGAGTACACATTATGTTAACCTATTGTAACATTATAGTATGGTTACCCTTGTAATATTTTAGTAAATTAATCGAATATCAAGTGGAGAAAATGGAAAATTATAATGTATTATTTATGTTTATTATTTTCATTGATATATAATATATATTTAAATAGGGATATATACACGAAAAATCCACATCAATATTCTAATTATTTTCAAAAATGATAAACACTTGTGCTATGAAAATAGGAAACTTGATGGCCTTCAGGAACGAGGCTCTAACCCCCGACCACTTGATCACTAGGCTAGTATCGTAACCACTAGACCACAAGTACGTCGTATTATAAATAAATATTTCAAATATGATTTTACTATATTGTACAGCTTGCTAGGTTAAATATGCTAACACGCAGGCTTCCTGTTCAAGGCTCTTTCAATAGGGAATCTCGAAATTTGTTAGGTTATAGCAGCCATGTTGTTAAAGTGACATCTGTCAAATTTGTTGTCAATTATTTAGTAGTGTTCGGCAAATCACCATGGAAGGTTGAATAACGCGTGCAAATTATCAAATTTTATTATCAAAGTCACTGCTCCGTTCGAGAAACGTTCCGCTCAATCCGCTAGTCCTGCTGAGTCGACTATTCGACGTTTGGTGGCCAAATTCGAGTCAAGCGGTTCGGTAAATAATCGGCTAACACCAGTAGGTCACCGAAACGCAAGATCTGCTGAAAATATCGCTGCCGTGCGTGAGAATGTACGGTAAAACCCAAGACATAACTTGTTTTATTTACATTTTGAAATCGAGCGTCCAGTATAAATATTATAACTAGTATATATATATAGCACTTATATAAATATTATAGCACTTTATTTTTAAAATTATTTATATCTATTTTTTCTTTATAGATTCTTCATCATATACTAGTATACATCCATTGTGACTGCTAATTGGTAACTGAAATTTAACGATGATAGAAAATGAGAAAAAAATAATTTCTAGATTTAATCAATTTTCCCATATGTTTCAAAGCCTACAACATCTTGCCGAATAATATGAGACAATTCTTTTTTTTCCTTTCCATTAATTACTTTTTTTAAAATTAATACAGGACCCACAGGATCTTGATAGACGTTTGTCTGCAGGTACATTTATATCCATTTGTTACATTTAATAAATTCAAAAATATAACAATTAATCAGTCGCCGTTTAAACAATTCATATCATTTTTACAGGTAAGACAGCAGGTTATTATCGATAAGCCATTTTTTTATAATTTCTTCTAAATTGGGAGAAATCGTGCTCTTTTGTAAAAACTCAGGTAGTTTATTTTTTATTATAGAATAAACAAATTCTATTGTCCGGGATACATACTTATTGGTGATTTTGGGAATCTTTAGATTCAGATTGACTATACATCTCTCTTGTATCTTTTTCGTGTGAAGCCACCCTACAGTAACGGAACATTTCTTCTGTATTTTAATTTTCTGTTTTTTTTCTTTTCGTTTTTCTTTCCGACTCTTTTTTTTCTTTTGTATTGTGTTTCAATCATGGGCAAGCGAAAATTTTTATATTTTATAGCTTTGTTTATTCAATTATGTTATTTAAATAATGTAATATTTCTGGTCAAGATTGAGATAAGTTGTTGCACATTTATATTGTTATATATAAAGGACGAACCTGTCACCTTGAGCACATACATGGATCTAGTTAATGACACAGTGAACATCTCTTACATTATGTACTTATTACTGTGTATCAGAATATAAAAATAAATAAATAAACTAAGATTTAACTGTTGGAGGTTAAATTTCTAATGTACCAGTCATTGCTCGAAGGTTGTTTACTCAAAGGTATTTGAGATTCTGTAAAAATAAGGTAGATGGCTCTGTCAAATGATGGAACGATTAAATGTATTAATATCAAAAAGGTAACATATAGGGTTGAAAATTGTCGCTAAAAATATTGTCGCTGTAGCTTAGTTGGATAAAGCACCTTCTCCGGTTAGGAAAGAGATCCAGGTTCGAATCCCGGTGGCGCAACAATAATATTTTTCGATAGAATTGATTTTATATGTATATCTTTATAATTAATATATTTAATTCATATTTAAAATATCACAGACCTATGTTCTGAATAATTACAACTTCACAATAAGAATGTGTTCTCCTAAAAAATAAGATTTAACTGTTGGAGGTTAAATTTCTAATGTACCAGTCATTGCTCGAAGAACTGTGAATAATCCATTATAAATCATTGTTACAATCGAACACAATCACGGTTTAAATAACAGATTAAACATTTATTTAATTAACTGTTTAAATTACATTTTAAATAGCAGCTAACATAACGTTTAAACCATCACTTATAATCAGTCTTTATATTAGTTTGGATTAAAAAAAACTCCGTTCAACTTTCAGTAATTATGTCTATTTAACTGTATTACCCGATCTGGGTTTAAATAATAGTAACTCCACGGTTACCGCGGCCCTTCGGGCTACACGTTATCCAGTTGAAATAATATTTTCAGGTTAAAATTAACCAACCGGGCAAAACTTGACACCATAAATTAATTAGAAAGCGGGACAATTTTTTTAACTTTATATTTCGTAATTTATGAGGGACGACGGTATTCTTTTTTGTATTAAAACATGTGCATATTTATTTTATATTCGTACAAAGAGGGTATTTGTAATTTAAATTAGGTTATTTGTTGGTTTTTTTTAGCATATTTCTCCGGCGGTACGAAAACGTGTGTTGTATTATATTATATGGCCGAGGGAGGCGCGGAACACAAAGGGATAATTGCCGGCTGCTAAACGATTCTTGATTGCAAGTTGATTTTTTTGATAATGTATTTTTTTGCGGTCGCCGCCTGGAAAAGGGTTTAATTTGTACCTGTCCCTATTATATTTCAATTTTTGGTCGTTATATTGAAAATATGCGAACATTACAAATAAAAATATTCGAAAAATATTGTCAAGTAATTTTTTTTTCATTTTTGAAAAATAACGTTGCTTAATGGCGTTAAAATAATTCTAAATCGGTCAAGTATGTTTCTAATAATGTAATTCTACAATCGGGCTGCATTACTGGACCGAGATAATCAAGCCCCATACTTTAACATGCGGAAAAATCTCATTTAGGGTGGCTTGGACTCGTCATGAAAATGTCTTATTAGTAACTCTGGAGAGAGGGCCGGAGGGTTGCCTCAAACTAAGCTGGGACTGACAGCAAATAGTCAGCACGTATTGGAACAGCGCAAGACAGTTGAAGACGGAAGAGCCTTATTTACTATCGAGACTTTGGACCTTCGACTCTTACAGGCCGAGGAAGCAACAATGAATGAATAATGAATTATATAATCTTTTATATTTTAAAGAGAACACAATATTATTGTGAAGTTACAGTTTTTCAAAACATAGTTCTGTGGTATTTTAATACAAATTAATGTATTAATTAGAAAGGCTGCAAATTTACAATAATAATGCGTTATATTTAATATATGAAAGTTCTGATCTTTGGCCGGTGTTAAATGTCTGGCGCTCGAGGAGCAATAATAATTTAATAAAAGTTCATTTTTTAGTAGGTCACCAGGTCGAATTCCAATTTGACAAGTTTGCCCGTTTGAGGTTAATATTGAAGTAATGTTTCTCCTTCCATATGGAGACAATGTTGAGCGGATGGGATCCAAATAGTGATCCTCATTCTGCCCTGGTCCATGGGCAATCCTCCAGGACTCTCTTAGTAGCCATTAACAAGGTTAGATGAAGTGATGATACTCATACAAAAATGGCGCCTCCCCTCGCATGGAGGTCCATTGTCAGGAAGGAATTTACATCCTACAAGCAACAAAAATATATACACTTACATTAATAAAATAGGCGAGTGGATGGCACAGAATAGACTTACATTGAATCTATCCAAAACAGAATTACTATGGACAGCAACACCCAGAAGGTAAAACTTAATACAGGAATCAATGTCTGCGAATGCTAAATCTGTAGTCAAGTTGTTGGGCGTGCACATTGATTCAGATCTTTCAATGAATACACAAATCACTGTCACTGCATGCTTTTATCAACTGAGACAGATTAAAAGTATTCGGAGACATCTTCCTCTTGAGGCAGCCCGTCTATTTATAAATGCATTTGTGGTGTCACGTGTGGACTATTGTAACAGCATCTATTCAAAACTTTTTCAAAAAATCATTTCCATAAGTGAAAATAACGATTTTTTAATTTTAAAAAACATATGTGTAAAGCGCCCTTGAGGTGAAAGTTTTTACGATTATGGCGCTACACAAATTATCCATTATTATTATTATTATTTATTACATAATACGACACAATATAACACGGATGCCTGACATTATATATAACTATCCTTACCCTTCCTTTAAAACATGGAATCACATGTTTATAATTAATACATTGCACGAAACGCAGACCACTCTTCTGTTCATCAACGGAAATGCTCAGAGAAAAATCTTTTCGTGCGGCAGTGTTGCCATTGCTGTGACATGATAAGCATAGAGGTCACTATTGGCGGATAAGTACTATAACATAATGTTATAAGATGTATATAGAACTACAGCATATAAATATGTCGTCAACTTATTCTGTTGGTGTAGTTTATCGGTTAACGCATTTCCCAGAATAGGAAACGATCCAGATTTGTATCCCGGTAGCAACAAAAATATTTTTTCGGTAAATTGCATTTTCCTGTATATCTTTCTAATTGATATATTTAATTTGTATTCTTTATCTACAGCGCTACATTCCATTGTTAGTTTTGGCCCTCCACTGATAACTATCCCTGGCCATTCTTCTCTCGTTCCTATACCTTCTCGTCTTGGTCCAGTCCCTTTCTACATAGTCAACCTTCCTCTTTGATGTCAGATTTCACGGGTCTCCAGATAATGCTTGAAGCGTATTCCCAAAAAGAATCCTTAAAGGGAACTCAGATGGTAGGAGAAGAGTGAAAATAAGAAAGGAGATGTAGCAAATTTCAGAACATGGATTAGTAATATTTTTAAATACAAATTAAATGATCAGTGAAAAATATATATTTAAAAAATCTATATATCAAAGAAAATATTTGGTTGCTTTTTAAAATGGAATAACTAATGTATTAATTATAGCTTTATATTGCTAGAATCAATATCAGTAATAACACTTCAAAACAAACATATTTATAAAAATAATTATGGTCACTTTCAATTCATATATTTTTTATTTTACATTGAATAGGTTTACGCTTAGGTGTACGTTTGTCTTGACAAGGCTATGATGACATCGAAACCAGCTGAAGTCAAAGTAGAGTAAGTTATTTATAGAAATTCAAATTAGATTAATTTACTACTAATTGATTAATTTATTTTGTTTTCAAAAATATCACAGAACTATGTTCTGATATTGCCACATGAAATATACTATAATGGATTGATTTTATTCTGGCTTCTCCTAACGTATCTTACGCAAAGAATAGAAAATAGAAAAATAGATGTATCATTTAAAAAATATATACGTATCAAATTTGTCGGAATTTGGTTGATGTGGTGAAATGTCAAGGCGTTTCTTCGGATAACAAAAGTTCCGTTTTCGTACCCCAGTAGCAACTAAAATATTTAATTGATAAATATATTTTTTCTGTATATCTTTCTGAGTTATTCATTTAATTCGTATTGGACATTTAGATTTATTTTCATATCTTTATTATTCTGACATTATCTGGGTGAGTTATGTTAAAAGTTGAGTAAAATCATTAAATTCAATTTCACGAATTGCTAAATACAAATCTAGCAATTACGTTTCGAGCAAACGTAAAAACTAATGTATTAGAAAATGTACGTTTGATAATTTGGTTAAACCAAATATACTTGATAATATTAACCGTCTCGCTAATGTGTGACAAGCATCCATTTCTAGACGCGTATCCGCGGAAATGTTTAGCAGCCATCACGCCGCCCACCCACCTATGTATAGTAATTCACTGAAAGTGTCCATTTGCAGTCATGTAAGTGTTCATTAAAAATAATAAAGCGAATGTAACGGCGGGCCGCTTAAAACAACTCAACCCTTTTGCTACCGCGCCCTGGCGCGAAATTGAAATTTGTTCGACGGTAGCTCGCGCCTAACCACAAAAAAATTACATACTGGAATAACATGAGAAAAATATTTGACTAGTTGACTTAACATTTGATTCGGTTCCCATAAAGTCAAACTTACATTTTGACACATTTTATAAAATGTAATTAAAATTAAATTTATTTCCGAAATCTATGTTATTTCAGTACCCTGCATGGTAATGATAGATAACCGTTATTGTGACTATTCGATAGTAATAACCGTCAATATTAAAAATGTTCAGAAAATGTAAAAACGGCCATCACTATAGGTCAATAAAACAGGCCAATCACTGCAAGCATTATATGATTGGTCTATGCTAGTAGGTGTATCAAAAGACTTATTCGTAAATTATAAATATAAAATCAATTTTTAATTAACTTTCCCTTATCTGTATGATATTATATATTTATATATTCTTAATATAGTGCATATATATATATCTAAATACATATATGCTCTAATATAAATTAGATTAAATTTTGAATATATCTAGTTTCATTAGGAGAATTTGCAATTATTCAGAACATAAGTCTGTGATATTTATACAAATAATGGAAAGATTAAATGTATTAATATCAAAAAGGTAACAACATGTAGGTTCGAAAATTTGTCGCTAAAAGTATTGTCGCTGTAGCATAGTTGGATAATGCACCTTCCACGGTTAGGAAAGAGATCCAGATTCAAATCCCGGTGGCGCAACAACTATATCTTTCTAATTAATATATTTAATTCATATTTAAAATATCTAGTTCCTCCTTCTTTATTATTGTTTCGATTTCTGAGATTTACCCTTCTTCCTGAATGGCAATCTCAGTCTCTATCTTTTCCTCTTGTATGATGTTCGTGCTCATGTTGAATTGCATCAAGTTTTATTATAAATTATGCCGATATTTTTTTAGTGAGGATTCATATTTTCTGCTCAAAGTTCTTAAGATCTTAGATCTTTCAGCATTGCACTGATCCGAATATATAAATTTTTTCTGAGTATTTTTCTCAAAGCTCTATTTTTAATACTTAATTTCCGCTTTATAATAACAGAGTTTTATACAATTTTAAAATAATCTTCTCAGTGAGATTTTTTTAGCAATCATTTTAGTCACGTGTCTTGTATTTTGTGTAAAGTTGAATTATAAATCTATTATGATTTCCAAATATTTTATTTGAGTCACTTCCTTCTGACTTTTGGCACCTATGATGATTGCTGGTGTAATTGGTATTCTTTTATATCCAATGTTAATGAATTTAGTTTTGTTTACATTTAGTTCTGGTCTATTTTTCTTCAGCCGTATTGCTATATTGCTTAAGTCAGTTCAGTATGTTAGACCATGGATAACGGCTGTATATATGGGAATAAGTAAGGGTGCGGTTAGAATTGATTGTTATGAATCAGGTTATGTGTGTGAATGCCTGGTGCCCTTATAAACTACACTCAACGCTCTCGAGTTATTTTTAAAATAATCGCGAAGGGTGCGCATGTGTAGCTAGATCAGGTTAAACAAGAAAGACTATTTACAATTGGCAGATGGTTACAGATATAAAAATATTCTATAAGAAGTTTACACTGAGGAGCGTTTATCTCATCGGACTTCCCGGACGGCTGCCGGTGCATTGTATTGGCACATGTTGGAGTCGGTACCGGCGTGTTTTTGTGCCGATAGACCAAATATAGGAGTCGACAGGGTCCTCTTTAAATGCTGATATCAACACGGTTTGAGATGGGAAGGAATGGAGACGTGTTGTACAACAAGTTTCAAATACTTAGAGAACCATGATAGTCAGCAGTGAGCAGACGATGTCAAAGAAGAATGGTTTTTTCTTTTATATATTCTTATTTTTATACAAAAGCGAGGATTAAATAATTTGGGCAAAACACAGTTAACAATGTGAGTCTTAATTATTGATCTCAAGTAATCGTTTCAAAATACAACGAATGTAAGTACAACTTACCTGGATTTTCTTGCTGTACTCGCAGCTCTCCTGAACTTCAGGAAACTTCTTCGATATTTACCATGAAGCACTGTGTATCACCCAATAGTGATTGTAAATCTTCGGCACGGATTGCGAGAAACCGAAACACAATAATAATTCAAGGTAGTGTGACGAGCTCGTAGCAGGACATTCACACTTCTTGACAGTCACAGATCATACACAGGGTAAAAGGGGGTAGGGATAGATAGGTACAGCAAACCTAATGGTCTTGTCATAAATACCGAACATATACACTAGCCAAATAAAATTTCTTTAATTAATTAATTGCCTTATTTTAAATTTTTTTAATTTTATATAACTTGACTTCACCCCGTCGGTAGCCGGTTAAACAAACACCTATCGCATTTCACAGGACTTAGGGATCGTCAACCATTTTTTCTCTGTATTACGGCCGGGGCCCGCTAATACGGGGGCAATAAATTGTTAGAATGGCCCTATTGAAATTCCTGTACCAAACACGTTGCGCCCCTGCTCGTTTCAGAAATTGTTCAAATTACACACACTTAATGGTGCATTCGATTCACTTTAATTAAGAACACCATTATATCGCGTTTAATTTCTGCCATTTCTTTTAATTTTATTGCATATCTAAATACTGTATAAATATGTATTGTATTGTGACGTAAAAAATATATTGTGACGTATACGACAGAGTATCACAGCGCGTCCACCATTTTCACCCAAGATAGAACATGAGACTTGTGGGTACTATGAACAGAATTGGCTATTCTATCTACCACCTGCCTTCAACAGTTATTCTCAAGGGAAAATATTTAAAATTATAGAGAGATTTTACAACATTATAATTTACACAAATAATCAAAGATGTCAAATTATTTGCAAAAAATCACTCTGTTAAACTACATTTTAATACACAAAGTAACTTCCATCAGCAGCTCGAATGAAATATTTTCATCATGTTCAAACACGGCTAAATTAATCAACTTTCATTTCTATTTGACATTATCGCATTATAAAAAAAAGGACATATTCTTCTTCTTCAAATGTTCAATGATATCCAAGTCCTTATTTTATTTAATACTTTGCATATTTGGGATTAAATACTATAGTTTTCAGTATATTTAAAGTCAACATTTTTAAAATCTACCCCCTCTCTCTCATGGTATCGCCTTTGTCAAATATGAATAGAAATTGAAATGTTAAGAATGTCTCCGCATATTGCATAATTTCCTATAATTTAGTGTATTTCAATCATAATGTGTAAATGATCAAAAAATATTCTAGGCTCTGCAGGCAGCTTCACGGTCAATGGTGGCCGTTGTATGGCCATTGCCAGTATTTCCGTGAAACCTTTTTTCCAATGTTGAAAATATAATTTATGATAAAAAAGATCAACTGCAGTACACCCGATCCAATCTGACAAATGTTTAATATTATTTAATTATATAATGAAATGTAATTCTACGTGTTCTTAGCTCCGAAACTGTACAACACACTCATCACCAACTGGAAATCGTTCACTTCTAATACGATTACACAAATATGGACCCAACAAATGATCCAATTGAGTAGAGATCAATCAGAAACATGGCTATCCAACATTCTAACATAATCATTATACAGTGCCTACACTAATAATTCACTAGTTCTACAACACTCCCACTACATATTTTCTTTTTTTTTTTTCTATTTTTTTTTTATTCCTGTCGAATCTTTATCTTTCTTAAATTAAATAACACCACAACAGCATGAATAAAACTGGCTACTTTAACACATACTGATGTCTAGTAAAGTAGCCTGGACAATGCTGTATATATCAGAGGTGGAGTCTACGAGTATTTAATTGCAATATAATTGTATATTATGTTTATCATGTTATATTATAATATATTCACCTCTGTTACGACAAAAACATGTATGTCAATAAAGTCTAATAAATAAATAAATAAAATATTTCCGGTGGTGACACGATATAAGCTCCAAGACCGCTATATGTACTCACCATTATATACAGGACATTTAAATGCGTAGTGTATATTTAACATGGACACATACCAGCCATATTACATAACCAAAAGCCGACTGTCATTCTGACGTCACGGCTTAAATGAACCGGCATACACTTAAGACCATTATGTATGTGAAACGTATGTATAATTTTGAATAAAAACTATTTAATAGTTTTCTATAAAAATTTAACTAACTCGGTTGACCGCTGATTAAAAATTGATTATCTTCGACAACTCCTACTATAACGAAAATTTATACACGTTTGTGGACTATTAAAAAAAATATTAACTATTTTTTTTAATACGTTAGTGTATCTGCTAGTTCGCCATCAATGTGTTAAACATCATTCATTCTTCGCACAAATAAGAGAATGTCGGGTTCAAAATATATAAAGCTCTTCGAGGTCTTTTTGTCCCAGAGATGTGATGACTGTAACTGTTGAACAGCTGGTTTAAGTGTTTTCAGTCGAAATTTTACCCAAAATAAAACAAAAACAATTTTGTTCATGTTTTTAATTGTTCATTTTTTTAAAATTAAGACAGACATTGGTGAATTTTAGCCAACATGCCTTTTTTATGTATGAAAGTTAAGTCTTTTCCATGATTAACTACCCAGTACGTGATAATTTATGTATATTACTTGTGTATATTATTAAGACAAATTATAAATATGTCATCTCTATGAAGCTATTTATATTATATGGGAAAATATGGACGTGTGGGTATTACAGGGCTTACGATCTGTCTTCACCAATTCTACAATCATCAACCTCCACATCTATCAAATTTTTGAAAGTTGTATATATGTTACCATGTATTTTTCTACAACTTCACTGTCACTATCTATGGTTTCAAATTACCTGTGTTTAACTACTTAATACTTAATAGTAAAATTCACCAAATTTTGGACCATATTTAATCATAAAGTGTTCTAACGTAATCTAATCCAACTGAATATTTACAAACGTAATCTCTATGATACTTTTGGCAATTATATGTACCATTCAGCCAATCAATCTTGTTGTGTGGTAATTCTACTTCCCACCCACTAAAATGTTGTTCCTTGTATGTTCGCAATGAACGTTTTCCAGGGATTAATTTAATAAACATTTGAATTGATCACATAATTTAACCAAAAAATGAAGAAGGCTAAAGCACTTGAAACATCGAGAATGGTGTGATGCTACAGATGTTCCGAAGACTTCTTTAGGATATCAACTTTGAATCGACAATGCTGCAGCCGTGGGCGGTACATGTTGCAGCAGATGAGACAAATGTCAATTGAAATCAATTTTCTTAAGCAAAACATATTTAAAAATTTAATATCTACACTTTTGTGCTTTCGTATGCACACTAGCCAAACATTATTTAAACTGTGATTGTGAGATTTGTGTTAGATTGTAAAGATGATTGGTAACTGATTCATAATTGGGCGAGCTATCACTGGTATGTGTCAGTTACCAATCACAGCTACAATCTAATACCGATCACTCAATCATGGTTTCGTTTAGCTTATCACTATAGCACACTTGTCAATCAAAGTAATTGATATATTGTCACTAGCTAAAAGACCTTTTGTACATTTGATTGTGACAGCTGCACGGCTATACGTGGTTGCTTGATGTGGGTAGAAAACAAAATGAATCTAATTTGTTATTTGTGCTAACCTAACTACCTACACATTTTTGTCTCCAACTATTGTATATTACAGACATTAATATTTTTAAAACTTTTTTCAATAATATTTTAAAACTTCAGATTGTACTTTTTATAACTTACTTAACATTATACTTACTTTCCTCTAAACAATTACAAGTTTAAAAATTGTACAGGTAATTGCTTTAGAACAGACCACGTCTAGTATAGTAATTACCTTTATTTTTCCATATATACTACTTGTGCTACAAAAAAAAGAAATAATAAATATAGTAGCCATAACCATCGTATTTGGAATTGTATAAATATTTATACATTATTTTATTCATAGTAAAAATATGTCACATAAAATATAATAATAAGTGGACAATGACAGTAATTTTGCATTTGAATACCTACATATTATGATTACGAATAAAATTAAGCCAATTAAATTTAAATTATTGTAGATTTACGTAATTTAAAATAATATATAAAAAATAGAGAATCATAAAATTGTGTTTTTCCAGCTTAAATATTAAAACAATGTCAAAAATTTTAATAAACATACATATTTATACAGCCATTTCGTAATCTTAATTGTAAAGCCGCCCACACACTTCGATCCTAAAGGCGCCTATACATTCGCGGGGAGCCGTCTCCAGCGCTTCTCAAACCCCCCGCAAAAGTAAGTTTTAATTGCGGATACTAAACAGCAAGAAGTGGCTCCTTGATTTATAGCCACTTTTTATTCCTTTGTTTGTAAGGGGGTATTAAATAATGCCCCTCCTTAAGCCAAGCTTTGCTTCTTTGGAAAGTGTTGTATGTTGTGTACCTCCGCGACCGGGTACCGGAGGGATCGGGATTCTCAAACTGTGTCTTCTCGTTACCCAGCGCCCTCTATTCGCTATTCACGATACAATGTCACCCATTTAATGACATAATACCCTAAATAATATGAGTTTACCCATTTCTAGTCAATACAGCTTATTTAAGATAATATATTACTTATTATTCATTGTATAAAAAAAATATTTTTTAACCAAAAACTAAAAAAAAAGAATGTTTTTTTTTTGAGAATTAATTTTAATGGAAGACCTACTGTACGTCAATATAACCAAATTACCCTACAACACTTCAATACGCATTATGGTCATTTGCTAATGATATGAATTTAAGAAGTCCCATAATTATGCGTTATATTATTCGGACTACCCTTAGTCCTAATTAATCCGGATAATGTATATATCAAATAACGGTAATAAATTAAAACTACTCCAATTTACCTTGTTAAAAAATATCGATAATTTAACAGAAAACCAAGGCAGAATAACTAAATACACACCGCACTACCACACTCGACAAAACAAATCTCAACACTGATGCGCCAGTTTTCGGACTTCTCTTTGAGTTTTCAAAGTTTCGCTTTACTCAGGATATTTATGTATTTAGGTCATACTAATCAATATCATCACCATATAGACTAAAAATCATTGTGTCATAAACTTTTGGTAATGCCTTCCATCACGCGCTGAACGCACCCAACAACAAAAAGCCGCGCACGTTTGAGATTACCCGTGTGCAGGGCACCAATAGCATTTTACATCATAAAGTTAGTTAACTATAAAATCGAACCTTGAATTAAATCGTGAGTATTGTCATTTAATTCTATATTATTCGCTATACTGTCTGTCATACTCCACACGATCACTTAGGTACATACACGCGACATACCTACAACTCAAACTCCACTTTTAATAGCGGGTATTCTTCTAACCTATATATTCATCCTAATTACATGACGCAATACATTTCCTAACCTCAAAAATGTTCTCTAGTCAGACAACATTGAATAACATCTTTATTGAAGACCTACACGCTTCATTCAAGCTCACTAATGGAAATTTTTGGCACTCAGAAACTTTTAAATTAAAATGAAAATATATCTTAAACAAACTACAATGAGAATACATCATCTGATGCGTCAGTGACAGTAGCCCTGACGATGGACTCTACAATTGGATGCATATATCGGTCAAATTAGTCAGACACACACGGCAAAATAGCTTATAAAATAATTTTAAAAATAAATTTAATGGGGTAATGAAAATGTAGTTTTAAATGTTGAAACATTAATATATAATTTGTATCTAAACTCATCACACTGTTGTATAGTTTATCAGACAGCCGAAACAATCATCAAATTATTTGTAAAAATTAAATATAGAATATCAGCTTTACATTCTCTCCTTATTTATTATTTTTTCATTCTTTACTCTGTCATAAATAGAACAAAAAAAAATCGTGTTTGATTTATTGTGCTGATTGAAAAATTTTGTTACTTGGTAACAAGTAATTTACTATTAATATATATAATATATATATTAGTGATTAGTAATAGTATAATAAGGACCCAAGAATATGTGTCTGTCATGTGACGCTGTACCTAGAATACCTACTTTAAAGGGTGTTTCATAATATATGTAACATTTCACAGTCATCAATTTTTAATACCGTTCTGTATGAGATAAACGTTAGCGTTTTTTAAATTTCTAGAGATAAAAAAATTTTCGCAATACCTTCCACTTCTTCATATTTTACTTCTTTTTCTGTCAAACTAGTTTTTTATGCTTTTATGTGAGATTAAACACTTGTTTTGTTTTATTTCTTCTACTGCTATATCCCATAACTTGCCTTTGGACGAGCAAAATGATAGTTTATAATAAACATTCAAAATTACAAATTAATACATTAAATAAAACATTAAAAATACAAAATTGAACAAGCAATAATCCCGCACCACAGTTGAAGGTGGCGCGCGGGCTGGGGCTTTGGTAATATATGGACTTTAGAATTTCCTAGTGGCCACTGTAAGGGAGTTGTATTGTGGGTAACTTTCTTTTCGACAATGCCTTCAGAGTTTTATGGTTTTATTTATTATTTATCGTCATTATATCACGGAAAATAATACTAATTTATGGCAGTCAGTATGGTCGCTGAAGTTTCCATAGTATTGTGCGGCTAATGAAAGTGTTGAAACGGCGGAACAAGGCGACGGCGTGAAATACGGCCGCCATAAAGATATTAAAAATCGTCCGCGGATATTTTATAAAATGTATTTCTTAAATTTAAACCATGGTTTTGTACATTGCAACCACTACCCTACTTCGGAAAACCTTCAGGCTGATTTTAGCACAGTAAACGTTGTACGTTTTATGGTTGTGTTGTATCAATAAAATTAGATTAAATACGATATAACTTCACGGTATTGTACATATCCGTACTTAGTCCGTGGCCCTCTATGCTTAACACGTCACATCAATGGCAAAACTGCCGCGCGAAAGGATCTTTTTCTGAGCATTTCCGTTGACGAATCTGCGTCGGTGTTACGTATTCGTTACAAACATGTGATTTCATATTTAAAAGAACGGGTGAGGATAAGTATATCTAATGTTACGCAGCCGTGTTACGTTGTTTTGTATTATGTAAGTGTGTTTGTTTCTTGCAGGGTGGAAATCCCTTTCTGACGATGTTCCTCCACGCTAGTAGGGAGGCGCTTTTTTCATATGATTCATCACTTTATCTAACTATGTGATGGCTATTATGAGAGCTCTGGAGGATCGTTCAAAGACCAGGGTAGGATGATGATCGCGATTTGGATCCATCCGCTCGAATCATCTCCATATTCCGGCGGATATTGAAGTAGAAATACATTCTTACATAAGTAACCCAAATATTATATTCAACGTAAAAAAAAACTTGTCCAGTGGAATTTGACCTGGTGACCTGCTAAAAATATATATCACATTAGGATCGCTCCTCGAGCGCTGGTAATTTTTTCCACCTACCGGCGGTATTGTTAAATAGGAGTGACAGCTGACTTATTTTGTTGTGGTTAAACTTGATGAGTCAATTCTATTTATGCTTCTGAATGTATCTACTTTGTGTTTTAAGATGTAGTTTAAACAAAGTGATTCATTGTAAATCTTTTGATAACGTTAACGTTCTATTCCCATTTATTTTAATTATGTAATAATGTTGAAAATGTATCTCTTATTTTCCCTTGAGAATGACTGTTGAAGGCAGGTAGGAGATATAATAGCCAATTCTGTTCATAGTACTCACAATCTCATGTTCTTCCTTGGACAAAGCCGGTGAACATTGTGTCGCGTACGTCACAACGGATATATCGAAACCATCATTACCATCATAGGTGGTGGAGTCCATCTCGGAATAACGCGGCCGCCCAGCCCACTAGCGCTGCGTCCCTCTCGTGGTGTCTACGGCAACCAGTATGCGGCGTGCCAGCGAGTTTTCGCGAACCACCGCAAGGTGGTATCATGAGTCTGCCACACTGCAAAACGGAGACATTCGTGCGTCTAGCCATCTATGGTGTGCGCAAAATGTATTTCCAGTATAATCCGTCTTCTCTCATTTGCCTTCAGGGTCCATGGTTCCACACCATATTAAAGTATAGAATG
This sequence comes from Eubasilissa splendida, assembly GCA_031772225.1. NCBI lineage: Eukaryota > Metazoa > Arthropoda > Insecta > Trichoptera > Phryganeidae > Eubasilissa > Eubasilissa splendida. The sequence goes on from CM062868.1 coordinate 19,695,823, forward strand.
CACCAGAGACTATACAAACCTGACCTCTGTTGTCTTGGAAATACCGCGGTCTTTCCATGTTGATACAAGTCTAGTACTTCATGTGATACGATAAGTAACTATCAAACCATTTTGAAAGAGAGAAGGTTAAAACCCGGATGAACATACTAGAAGATGTCAAAAGGTATATTAATCGAATTTAGTTGTATGTGATCCCTTCAGATATATATTACACATAAGTATTAAATAATAAACTTCATAATTTACACAACCGACAATATAAAATTATCAATTTCTTCCAATGCCGTCTTACACGGGAATAAAGTTTTCCCATAAAAGGCTCCGAACCAGGAACCTCCCACTTCCCGCGCCCTGCTGACGTCACAAATCATCTCCGCAATCCACACAGCGTCCCGGCTCCGGCGGAGGGAGATACCGGCTATTCAGATCCAGTCGTGAATTAGCGTCCGGTGTCTGCAGCGCCTCGCAATTAAAAGGGTGTAAGATATTCGGATATCAAAATCATTATCTTTTCATTATTAATGTCATAAGGAACTATTTTACCCTCATCCACCTCGGAGTTAAATTCTGCTTAGGGTTAATCGGGGGATACAATCAATGGTTAGTTTTTAACCCGCTGGTAAAGTCCCTAATTAATTATAAAAACCACCAATCAACAAGTATAAAACCACGAATTTAATTAAACCCCAACCTGTTTCGCTTAGCTCAAGCTTCTCTCAATATTCTCTCGTTGCCATGTAATTTGATATTTTGTCTCCCTATTTACATATAATATAATTACACTCTTTTGTATTTATTGTTAGTTTTAAATAAGTCTTGACGAAGTTTGAGCTAAGCGAAACCAGTTGGCGTTTAATAAATCTCGTGGATTTATAAAAACCGAATAAGACGCGGACCTGCCAACAGGTTTTTTTGTGGATCGAAAATGACGCCGTTCGTAAAAATCCGGACCACAAAAAAAACAGTTTTCTACAGCATCCGAAAGTGCAGTGTTATCTCCGTTCTTCACTACAAAAGTGCGAATCAACTGGAGGTGAAAATTGACGTTCAACCCAAAATTAAGATCAAGGTAGGCTAGATCCATCTGGAATTATTCCTTTCCGAGTCCAATTCGGGTTGCGTCCACGGGATCTATTCCCACCAATGATGTGTGAATCAATTACTTTAAATATTAATAATTTACTGTCACTCTAGTTGTCATGTAGTATTTTATAATGATAAATATTATTATATAATTATTGTGTGCAGATTGAACTCTGGCATTATAAGGCAAAGAAATCTTTTGTTATCTGTATGACTTACGGAGAGCGTATTATCAATTCTTTGGGAGTCTGCGCCACAACAATTACTTGTTTACGTAACAAATAATCTTTTTATAAAATATTATATATTTAATATTTAAAGCTGTTATAATTCTTTATTATTTTAAATAGTAATTATTTTGAGACCATTTTAAAAAATATTTTGACTCTTTCAAACTATTCTGCTAAAAATAATGCTGAGAGTCTCGCGGATAGTCATCATCCTTCCACGTCTCATGACTGAGGGTAGTAATTTTCATGAACTATACTCCCTCACTTTTTTTGACGTCCTATAGATCCGAGGGTTGCCACCAAAGAAGTGCCTGTGGTCAGTTCAACAGTTTGGGCAATTCTTTTTTTTTCACTTTCGTTCTTCGACGTGACTCATTCCTCAAGCTATTATGTCTTCTCGCGAGAAGTCTAAAAAAATTCAAGAATCTGTCTTAGACAAACGACTGCAATTAAGGCAAACTCAGGTGTGATCTGCACAGCATGTATCCCAGAACGACATCTTAAATGCATCAATATGTATTTGTTCAATCAAATCCCGTGATTCTACACCACACAGACATATTGAATGCACTTGATACTGTACAAGCCTGGCTCGTGTTGTTTAGGATGCAACGGATTCTTTCCATATTTTATCAAGTTTGGACAATTTTTTGCCATACCTATCAATTTCAAGATATGGTATGATATCATATCATAATAATTAGTTTATATTATAATAAATCATTTACATCACTAGTTACAATCGTCTCTTACAAATTACGGGGTCTTACCTGATAACGTCTCCTTCCTTCCACTTTTCAGTCTCCGTCCACTCGCCAGAAAAAGTGACACCTTCTATCTTGCTTCGTACCAGAGATTATTGACCGAACAGCGGACTTCTCATTGGCACACACAGTGCGATATTTTATATCTAATGTTTTTGGTGAGCTCTCACACGTGGATGCATGCATTGTAACGTCACAACATATCGATAAATAATATATATATCGATTAACCTAGTACAACCAACTTTGATGGTGAATGGCGTATGTAGGTGAATATTCATAGAAAACCTTCGTACATGGAAAACATTCTTAAAATAGGGGTGTATTAAATTCAGTTTGGTATTTATTAAGTTTTAGGTACCCACTTTTATGCGTTATTTATTTTTTATATTATTTATTAAAATGTCTAACCAGTCATTGCTTCAAATATTAAAGACATATTTTTATTTTTTAGGAGAACACATTCTTATTGTGAAGTTGTAATTATTCAGAACAGACGGTCTGTGATAGGTCGAATCCCGGTAGCGCAATAACAATATTTTTTCGATAAAATTGATTTTATATGTATATCTTTATAATTAATATATTTAATTCATATTTAACATATTTTTAATTTGTCTGATTACGTTAAGGAACTAATATATGAGGCGCCTAATTTCAAAACCCCCTAAGATAACAATACGTGTTTTTAAGTTATGTATGAAAACGTATATTTTGAAAGCAAATGTACAAAGTGTTTTGACAATTTTGTAATATAATTTTTTTTCTATATGTATAATACAAGCAGCTATACTTGATTTTAGATCACGTGATCATCAACAACCGTTGTGATTGGCTGATTTAATTTTAGTGGTATATCAACTTATACTCTGTCTGCTTTAGGGTATTTTGGAACTAACCCTAATTTTGAACATGCAATATTAATGGATTCAAGTGGTTTTTACAAGAAACAATATATTCTACGCGTCGCTTACAAAAAAATCTACAAAATTACATATTTAACTTAAATTATCAGAAATATGTTTTAGGGGATTTTGGAATTCAGTATAATTTTGAATCAACCGTGTTACAAATTTTAATACAAAAATATTTTTTTAACATACATACATGGAAAATAAGTGGCAAGGAAAATTCCAGAATTGTATATTCAAGATTGAAATACAAACAAATGACGTACAATCATTTACAAACTCATACAGAATACTTTTAGGGTTGGTCCGTTATTGTAGTGTATCTACAATGTTTGCCGAAGGCCATGTGTATTGGTTCGTTCCCCTTCCGAGACATCTAGATACTGATGCAAAGCAACGGCTGGAAGCCAGCACTAAGGACCAATTCTCTAGTGCAAGCGGCGCTCTCATGGAAGGCTGGCTCCTTGACCAGAGAATGGCACCAACTGTAATTGAAATCTATTATTTATTTAAGTGGTAACTCTTGTTCTTCTATCCTATGTTTAGTGTCTTGCTATATCTCAGTAAGTATTATTGATAAATAAACTATGATTAATACAAGATTTATACTATTATTTACAATTTGAAGTCGCGTAGATAAGAGAGAGCGCTTCCCAAGGGCGCGGTGACTTATAAAGGCTCTTCACACAATACACTCACATTTGAGTTCTCATGGGAGACACACACACATATTTGCACACAAGTGATGGATCTCACAATTTATATACGTGATTTAATCTTATTAATTTCTCTTTATTAACATAAATATTAGTTTTTGTAACTTGTATTTATTATTCATATGGCGAATCGAGTCTTGAACAACAACTTGACACTGAAATAAACATATTATTAGTAATATTAAAAAAAAAAACGTTATTCACTATGTGGAAGTCAATTGTAATTAACTTTTTGCAATTTTTCTTATTTTTTAAAAAAAATATATTAATTATTAAAATAAATCACTCACGCTTACTACGTCATCGTCAGTAATAAACTAAAGCATTACTATCATGATTATTATTATTATCAATTTACTGATCTGCCTCGTTATTCATAATAAATAGAAAGGTTATCTACAGTAATCCAACAGATTAGCGAAACCGACGGCTAGATTTTTATTTTCGACAATCCTTGTCATGCCGCTACAGCGAGATAATAAATAGATAAGAGATTTGCCCGTTTGTCTGAATCCGATTTGTTATTTCAATCCGACAACACCGCCATGACCGCTGTAACAATAAAACTCCATTCATCCCTTGATATTGCTATTGTGATCGTGTCCAGTCATTAGCGATAAATTATTGAAACTAAATCTAAGATATCCCATCCAAATAATATAATAATAATACTATTAAGTTTAATATACTAAATATACGGGGTTGCAACCCTTTCGGTGTGACAATTTATAGTTTAATAAACGATCATCATTCGTAGGGTTGCTAGAATTCCTGTCTCTGTCTCCGCCGATAATAAACAGTGAAATTTAAACATTTACTTTGCAAGGGTCATCTTGAAACGGTGGCGGGAGGGTTCATTTGTCCTTACATGTGATATTTGGAATTTCTAATTTAAATTTAAGCCATTTTGCTACCCTTTGTCTATATTTATTGCTCGAATAGCGTACGGGGCAGGATTCGTTATTTGTTCGATATTTTTGGGGATCCACAAACACCAAAGAGTTAAAATTGAAATGTGATTGCTTTTAAAAATATTTTTTATAAAAATATAATCACATAGTTGCGTGTACATATAATTACAATCTTACTTTAATTAATTACTGTGATGTCCTTTGAATGGTGGGATGGTGTGTGTATGTGTGCCGCACCGCCGGTGCGGGTATGTGTGGCCATAAAAACGGCGCGCAGGAGTGCGCGCGTCTCTTTTATCTGCGGTTCGTCGGCTTAATAGTTTGACCTATACTAGTGATATAGCTTGTACTAAATAGTAGCTTACTGTGATAAAAGATTAATTGTTACAAAGTCTATTTCTTGGACTTTCACATTATGAGGTGTACACTAAAGACGTACTAAGAAGTCAAGTAGGTAACAATTAGAATGACCGTTGATACAATAATATATTCTGTCTGAATAAGGAGGTTTGGGAAATACAGAATGTAGGAATTATAGAAGAAATTTAAGAGAAAAATAGGAATAAGGAGCAGGGAGGGATGAAGAACCACCCAGAATCAGAAAACACGACCCACCTGTGAAATGTTCATTTTGATATTTGGATTTTCCGGTGGATCTACAAATCTTCTGACTTCCAGAATACGTACTCCGTTGTTCCGCACGAGGTACTCTTGTTCAAAGATCGCCATGGCTTCGGTGACACAACAAGCATAATGTAAAATAACAAGATGTAGAGGATTCGGTAGAAAAAAAACCGAACACACATAAACAATATCAGCCACGATAATTAATACAATTTTCGCAGCCTGCCATACCACGCGTAAACGATTACTATTAAGAGAATATTGCTTTAAAATAATTAAAAATAATTTCAAAAAATCAGATTCTCATAGTAATATGACATATATGCTGTTTAAAAAAAGGGGAAAAATGAATTATTAAAGTTGGTCTATAGATGGCGATGGTGTAGTTGTACTCGAGTCCGCATACTAACAATACAACTTTCAAAAATTTGACAAATGTGGAGATTCAGGGGTGAGAGCGTTATATATATGATCACTTAAGCCAACCAATAACAGGTTGTAAGCCCTGTAATTACCCCATACTTCCATATATTTTCCATTAAAAATAATTTTAAAAAATAGCTTTGTCTCTATGAGATATCTGATATCAATACCTGATGATAGGAATTATTTTATATATCGCGTTTATATTTGCGCAAGACGGCGATCGGCGATCCACAGAATCTTGTTATAAAGATCCAACAATATTTTTTTAATCTAATACCCGCCCTACTAGGTGTACATACCTGTCTCATGCGGGACTTTGTGTATATTTAATTAAAGGAATAAAACGCCAGACACGTATTTTTAAATTATTTATCTGTATATGTAAAAAATGGAGTTATAGGTTAGTTTCAAACAATGAACTAAACATAATACTTTATTTTTATCATGACTATATATATTGGTCTACAAATCAATTGTTTGAACAGTAAAATCTGAAAACACGGGAGATAAGACAAATTGATGCTTTTGAGATGCAGTGATGCAGACATGTGCTCGGATAGCGAGACGAATCTCAATTCTACATTGACTACACTGAGGATAGACTCAACCATTTGCCCAAGTCGATTTTTCAATTATTTGGATATCTTGCAAGAAGAGTAAACAGCTTGGAGAAGCTTGTTGTGGTGGGCTACGGAGAAGGGCGCAGAGGAAGAGGAAGATCTCCCTCCCGTTGTATGGAAATGTGGTCTCCAACTTATTTTCTTGCCCGCAGCATACAATTCAACAATTAATTATTAATAATTAACATTATTTTTTAAGAAAATGTTTTAGGAATGAATTGATTTTTCATAATTATATTGATTGAAAGCAATAGTTTTTGCAAAAAGATTCGAAATGCCGCCTCTTAATGTTCATTTTTATATATATGGTTTTTTTAACCACCTAAGTGGTTACCAATTAACTTTCACATCGAATTTTAGACTTTGAACGTTCTCTTCTAATTTAAAAAATATGTAATTTTTATTTTTGAGTTAATATTTTATTTTTTTATTATCTATTTATACTATTCATGTTCTTAATATACGTACATTATAAACATTCTTATAAATGTACAAAAAAGGCGAACAACTTTCATAATGTAAGAGATGTTCACTGTCTTCTTAACAAGACCGAAGTCTGTACTGAAGGAGACAGGTTCATCCGTTGTCTATCATACAAATGAAAATCATTATTATTATTAAACCAAAAATATTAGGAATGAAGTAAACAGAATTCTAATAACATAATAAATAAGTAAAATACTCCGCTATCCCATGATTGAAACGCCATGCAAAACAGAAAAATGATGTTCTGTTCATGTGATCATTTCCATGAATCTTTGCTCAGTTTCCTTTCTGCCGACACCCAATAATCAGCTGCCGAGATGGTGTGTGAGTTTGTCCATCGGCAAAATGTTACAGGCTTTGGGGGCCAGGAACATATGGAAGGATTGACCAAAGCTCGTTTGCATTTTAGGCTTCACGGTGAGCCTATTCTTTTCTGCTCTCGTAACATAATTATGAGATGGATATTGATGAAGCTCTTTGTTGAGATGAAGATAATAACTGCTCTTTCCGAAACTAGTAGTGATATTATCTCCAAAATTGTGTGTGTACAAGTAAATAAAAAATTTAATATTTCTTAAAATTAAAATGTTATCGCTAAGTACTTGCCAAATCAATCAATTGTATTCCTTCTATTTTAGCAAAACATCTATTATATCCAACTAAAAGCTATCATCATTTTTTTTCGCATTGGTAACTCATGAAGTTTCGGGTTCGAATTCCGGCGGTTACTATATTTCGCATTAAATATAAATTTGTTTTTTTTATATTGGATATAAATTTAATATTAATAAAAGTTTCTGTTGGACGGTGTAGCGGGGTCGCGCCGCACCGCTGTAACCTCACCTGAACACTTCGGCAGTGGCGCGAAACTTTTTCCTACACGTCATTTCGTTTAGCGTTTTAAATCACGCGCCAGTGGCGCGGCCGCGTCCCCCGCGAGCGTCACAATAATAAATATCAATTAAAAATTACGGTCGCCATCTTTGAATATGGCCGCATAAATCGCCGTCCCGAAAACCCTTTTAGGCCCGCGACATAATTTTCATTTTAGACGCGCCGAGAATATTTTCTGATTTAATTAACCGTTCGTGTTGTTCGCATCTTTATGTCACTCCAGAGCCCCGCGCGCGCCTTTACGGCCACGCACCGGTTAACCGCCGCGGCGCGGCTGACAGCCGGGATTGAAACTTATATACCCGACATCATGTTAGGAACGGAACCAGCGAAGGGAGATTCATAAATATCACAAGAAATTAAATAACATTTTAATGAGGAAAAATATAAATTATAATTCATTAGAATTATTCTCCTCTCGGGGAGTGAATCCGCCCTTATTTCGTGACACGGTCATTAGGTGAGATACTTATTAATAAAGAAGTACGATCTGACGCTTTCACACGGTTAATAATGGCTAAAAGGATTTTAATTTGTAGATCAAATATTTTGACCTTTATATAATATATCCGAAGGTGACCTTCTATCATTGTTAACGCTTTAATTAATACTTTAAAAACCGATTAATTACCGAATCTCTAGAGCAGCGCTTCCCAAATTCCACGTAAAAAACAATTTTATTTATTTATTTAAACCTTTATTAACATTTTTTTAATGTACATCAGAGGTGAACATATAATTATATTATACACTAGTTTACTGTATCTGATGCATATAGCATTGTTCTAGCTACTTTGATAGATTACCGTCTGTGTTAATGTTCTGTTTTTTTCTTGTTGTTATTTAATAAAATTATAAAAAAAAGATTCGAAGGAGATATTAAAAAAAATAGGAAAAATTAAAAATGTAGTGAATGTGTTTGATGGGATAAGATACAGTCCACTGTATCGATTATAATGATAATCAGTTGACGCAGTTAGAATTGGATTCAAGAGAGAAACATTGGCGAAGGGATCTGGTCTACCTAGATCTCGATCCTGGATTGGACGTCGTTTTTTCACCTCCAGTTGACTTGCATCCTTTTAGTGAAGAACCAAGATATCACTGCACTTCCGGAGACGTTTAGAATACCGCCTCTTCGTGGTCCTAGTATTATGCACAGCGCTGCTTTTTCACACACACAAAGAACACAGATCTTGACAGTTCGGTGTCGGAAGGTATTCTGTATATATTAAGGTTTATATCGGAATGACAAAATGCACAGGGAGTAGATACTAGACTTGCGTCAACAGTATTGTTAAACTAAAGCAAAGTATTGTATTGTTATTAAGTTGATATACGGTTTTAGAAATAAGAATACTATTGTTAACATTTTAACTGAATATAAAAATATTTTTTATGTACTGTTTTCTGGTGGTTATATGGCGCATTTTTTTATGTATCATGATATTATTTAAATAGTTCCGTGACTAATTTTAATTGAGAAACACTACACTAAAGAGACTATAAATATAAATTTGTTTATTTTTGACAACTACTTCGAGGTTAAAAATATCTGCACTCAATTTTATGGACAGAGACACATAAATAAATATTAGTAACTGGTGTGTTAATTATTTATTTATTTTTATGCATAATAGTAGCCGGTATTCATTTCTATTTAATTCCTCACATCAATATACATTTTTCAATCTTCAAAAATAAAATTAATATCTTAAATATGTGATACTTTAAAGAATTCACTTCACTCAAGAGGCACTTCTCTAGTAGCATTTATTAGAAACATGACATATTGAAGTACTTCTTATGTTACATATATTAGAGGTATGAGCTATTGAAATACTTTTTATGTTACATTTATTAGAAGCATTACTTATTGAAGTACTCTTTATGTTACATTTATTAGAGATATGACCTATTGAAGTACTTTTTATGTTACATTTATTAGAGGCATGTTATCCACCTTTTCTGGCAAGTGTTTTCTTCTTCGTCGATTCCTCGCCACGAGTATGGCGTCTACCATGCTTTATCGTTTGCGTGTTCGAGTGTGGCTGAGGAGCCCTATCTTCGAACCGCACACCCTTTTACATGTTGTGCTCTTGCATCCTCGGGGCAGGGGAGTTCTGAGGGACAGAATTTCATCCTTTTCTTTCCTCTTTCTTCCTTTCTTGGTAATTGCATCAGATCTCTTCTATTCTAATATTTTCCTGACATAATATACTTTTTGTCGCCATAGTCCTAGTTCGCAGTATTCAGGGTCTACGCCACATGTACTGAGATTCACCTTCAGGTTTATGAATCTGTTTCTTGGTCCACCTTATCTTCTTTTACCGTGAGATAAGTGGTATAGTTTATATGATCTTGTACCGCTTTTTTATTATATCTACTGTACATTATATTTTATTGTCATCGTAACTCTTGCCATTATATTCAGGCTTTTCTCTTATGTATGTTGTTGGCATCATCTGCAATATTGCTTCCTGCCAGCTTTTCTTCTCTTCTTAGCTACGCGATCGTGGGTTAGGGTGGAGTTGGGAAAACTGCTCTTAATCAATCAGCAATTACGTATATATTCATTCTCAGAATCATTTACAGAAAATCATAATCGTTTCTCTTTGACTCAAAGTGCCAGTTTTTTAATATTTGACAGCTGTATGTAAAAAAAAAGATTCTAAATTTATTTAAAAACATAGAGGTTCATCAATTGTCATCGTATAATTATGCTACTAGAGCAAAAGAGAATAGGCTCACCGTGAAGCTCAAAACCAAAATTAGTTTTGGTTAATCCTACAAAACAAATACCAGCAGGACAAACTTAAATACCATCCCAGAAACTGGTTATTGGTTGTTAATTATATGAACGAAATATCATTTCTTTATTTAAATATTTTGTGACTTTGTTTAGATTGTAATTTAGTGTTTCATATTTATATTGTTAGATGTAACAGATGATCCTGTATTTTTAGCATAGACTAGGGTCTAGTTAAGGAGATAGCGAATACCTTGCATATTTACCGACGCAACTCACCGTTCACAAGCTGTGGGATACGGGAATAATGAGGGATGAGGGACCTTAGATAGCGAACCAGGACGGACTCATGGGCAGCTCGAATCACCTGGTTGACGACTCTGCCTCGATGATCTTCCGGAAGCTTATGCGATGTATGAAACTGCCACAGCACAAAAACTCTGATGAGTTTTAACGTTCAAAACACAACAAAATCAGAAATAAATAAATAAACCGCACAGTGGTAATATTATATCAAATATTGTTAATAAAAATAGCCGGTATATAAAAACCCTCGCGCGCAAAAGGTTAAAGCATTGCGGGCGGCAAAGTGCGCCCCGTATCAAGAGCCCCAGATTCGAATGAAGAGAAAATCGCTGAAACCAAATTTGCGTCCCCCGGCGACTGTATGGAAATTAATTTCATACACTGAGCTAAAAAGCCCGCGAAAGCCTCCGCGGTCGCCCGCCTGAAAGGGTGAAGTGAAAACTTCGACTGATGATATTGTCTTCCATTTTAATGTACCCAATGGTGTTTGTATTTATTAACGGAAATTAGTGTACACCCCCGCGACTCGTTGGGGTGACCGAGGACCGAGAACCAAGGACCCTGCTTTAAACTCCCTTAATATTAAGACGAAGAAATGCTACTAAATTACAAGCACCAATTAAATTATATTATCAAGCTAAATAACATTAAAATATTACAAAAAAATAGTGTTTTTAAACATTTAAATGAAGTATTGACTATTATTAATAGTTCAGGCGTTATACATGCTTGTTAGCCATGGTTTTTAAAAAGTTGAGTATGTGAAACTTTGCCGGCGGTAGAATCATTTGAGTACCTGTGATTATTTTTGGTATTTATCAGTGTTTATGCACCTTTTATTCCTTCGACTGGCACCCCTAGTTTCTTGTTGATTGGTATGTCATTTATGTTGTGTGAATGTTGCCACGCTCGGAGGTCAATTACAGTCAGTCAATTTCGGTAAAGATCTCTTAATAATCAGAGGTTCGGGAGTGTGTAATTCAGTCGATCGGAATGATACCTAGGAATAATAAAAACAATACACCGGTTACACCTACTACGCTATAAAAATAGCTACTGTTAATCAAGGTTAGTGGTAATTTTCATTCTGCATACATAACCATATTATCTGTGGGAAACCCGGAAACTAAGGCATCCATGAGAATAATCGGATTGGATTGCGTTTTGGAAGGATAACAAGCCGGAAATCAGATGGAACCAAGGACGAAAAATCAGGAGACAACAGCAGATCACCGAACCAAAAATAAAATCAAATTGGAAACCAGGACATTTATGAAATCATTGTTTTTCACTAAAATAATGTTATTATTATTAAACTAATTAGATAAATCAATGAGAAAAATAAAGAAATAAAACTCTTGAAAAAATATTTGGTTACCAAACCTTGAATTTTTCCTTATCGATATATTTATTGTTTTTAATTTGAAAAAATAAAAACGAAATGGAGGCAAGTGCTTAAAATACTTTATTAATAAATAAGTTCTTCTATTTTCAATCATCGCCTGTGGCGAGGAAGATAACCTGGAGAAGGGAGAAGGCTAGGAATGAAGGGACCGACTCCAACTCGAAGGCCCAACTAGAACATAATCTACCGTACTGCGATACGAATTGCCAAGAACGTCAGGAACAGGCTTAAGATTTTTAGAAATATGTTAATTAGCAGAATCTACAAAGTTTATTGGAGATTATTGTAAAAAGTTCCCGATTAGTTATGTTCGTCTGTCAGATGAATTACAGTTTACTGTTTTCATTATTTATTACATGGCATATACAATCTTAGAGAATATTACAATAGGTATGCATAATTGTGTTGTCAATTGGTTATTTACTGATATTGGTTGGCTCCGGTATCATCGTACTGAAGTCATACACAATATTCACATTATCGGAGATCGGCTCATCCGCGTGCCATTTGTGTAATCTCGGCGGTGACTGCAGGGATTACGGAGGCGTCATATACATGGTAAGGAGAGCAGTCCTTCCGAGTCCCGGATCCCCAAAATTCAGTGATTCTTCGACTACAACCCCTATCCCCTGTACCACGTTTCCCTACTTTCTTCCCCTACCTTGCGGTGATTCCGACTTACGACCGGAATTGTCGTATTCCATTTCGCGGGACGTGCAACCCAGAGATTGCACAATTCATTTGGATCCTATCGATCTGGATTTATAGTTTAGATTCATTTTTATTCGTTTATACGTATGGTATCAATTTGAGGTGTAGCTCGTTTTTATATCAATTCCAGAAGGCAGCTAGAGAGAAGCTATACAAGTCATGCATCCCCCAAAAGGGGAGGGTAATCATTACGTGAGTACTAGCTGAATGGTCCACTAGGTATCCTTAGCGACTGCTCTTCTCAGCATCGTCCATCCTAGCAACCCCCAGCGAGAGACCCATACCCTAATAAATTCTTGAAAATTCCGATATTCCTTTATACTAGGTAAGTAAAAAAATTGATTTTTGTTATGACTTATTAAGAGGCCGAGGCAACTTGCTGGACTGATAAAATCATCTAATTCTGCGAAAGAAACAATAATGACACATGATGTATAATGGAATGGGAGACACTTGGGGAGGCCTTTATTCAGCAGTGAATAGAAAACGGCTTGTGATGATGATGAAATTAATTATAAACAAACACACAATTTGCTTTCAGATACAATATTTACCATTTATTTAATTGACTTACATAATAAATGACACCGTATATAAATTGTAAAAATATTTTCGGCTCAAATATTTTTTTTGTTAAATTTTATATGCGAGAAAAATTATTTTTGCGATAACAATTGAGAAAATTAGGATTATTACAATAACTTATTAAAACAATTAAATCTGTTGAAATCCGATTTCAAATATATTTCAATGTGGAATAAAAGGCAGTGGCGGCGCTGCCACACGCCATTAAGCTTGCGGTGGCGATATTTCTAATTACTTTTCATATAAAATAAGTCATTTCGGATTCCGCCGGAATCGCACGATGTATGTACAGTCAGTCTTGCTGCGAAGTCTGTGAACGTTTTCAATGAATTAATAATAGATTTATTGTGTAAATTGTTATTTGATACAATTGTTTATTAAATATTGCAAATTTTAAAGAACATACGCGATCTTGACTGTACAGCTGAATGCTTATATATAACATTATGATGATTTGCAAATCGAAAGTGATGGTGTTTGAGTATTATTTATATATTTGTTCAATTAATTCATCTTCCTTACAAGTAATCTACTTAGTATATAAATAAAATACATGGTTCATTAATCAATAAATAATCTATATAGAGTTCAAAATTTGTGAAATAATAAAATTAATCATAAATAATAAATAAATATAAAAAAATTTTGAAGTCGAGATTCGCCGTAAAGATAATACATATTAATATATATAAAACATTAAAGTTACGAAATATTATTTATGTTATGAAAAAAAAAAACTAGATCATACATATATATATAAAAATATAAACAAAATATAAATACTACAAATATTTAAGTATCTGTAGCTATTCTGTAAGCGTTGCCATTCTCTGGTCAGGGAACCAGCTTTCCATGAGAGCGCCGCTTGCACCAGAGAGTTGGTGTTGAGCTTCAGCCGCAGCTTTACGCCCGCAACTCGATGTCTTAGAAGCAGAACGAATCCATGTATACGGCCTTCGGCAAACATTGTAGACGATCTGTAATAACGCGCCAATCCGAACAGTATTCTGTATGAGTTGTTGTACTGAATTCGGAGACGGTTGTACGTCACTTGCTTGTATTTATGCTGGTCCTCCTAAACAGGATCCTCTTCACCTCTTTACTGCATCGGTAGAAACCCCGTCACAGCATGTTTGCACGAACGCTCAACTGTCTCCTCTGTCGTTCTGTGTCATCATCGTTTTGTCCATCTTCATTAAATACATGGCCAAGGTATTTGACCTAGTTTATGAGGTTATGGGCTGATTATAAATGATCCGTATTCGAAAGGAAAAAATAATAATTAAAACAATGAAAACTAGAATACTGCAATAAGATGACGTGCAAGGCAAAATTGTGAGCAAAAGGGATAGGCACCAGAAGAAGATGTTGAATTCTCACTACCTACCAATGCGGAGCTAGTTATTTAGCTATATAGTTAGTTGTTTGAGGTTATGCGAAGTGTCAATGCCTCATCTACGTTAAAAATCACAAAATGGTAACAATATAAATAAATAAAAATATAAATGACCCATCGAAAAGGCTAGCCCGTACGGGATCCAACTTTTCCATTCGTGCTGTCATTAATTTTTACTTCTGCAATGCACATAGCACGTACCGTCATACGTAGAGCAGCGTCCACATAGATTTCCGTCTGAGCAGATATGTACCCAGATAAAACCTTCAGCGATTTATGTGGTCCTGGTGGCCGCTTTTAAATTCACGAAAACTCTGCATCAAATAATATGGGATATTAAAAATGCCATGTTATTTACGACGCGGAAAAATATTTATGCAAATAACAACTTTCTATTTTGGCGTAACAGCTGTTTTTCTTAATCTTGATGCAATTTCGGTTAGATAAAAATATTATTAGTATTTGATTCTTGTAATATTTCACATATAATCGGAACGATTTTGTTACGTACGTGGCTGACAATATTATCTAAAAATTCATATACCTGCATCTACCTACAAACAAACGAATACACGATGCCCCGTGTACAACAAATAGTACGCAGGCAGTAAATCTGTTCTCTTGAATAAATCCAACGTGAGACAACTTTAAATTGTTATATCAAGATGATTTTTAAAAAAGTACCTGAGGAAGAATACGTATACGAGCAAATAGTCTTTATTTTAAAAGTAATTAAAATTTATTTAACAGGTTTGAAGGATAAGTACAAAGAGCCAATAGTAAAAAAATGCTAAATTAACTTGAAACTTTAAAAGAAATTTGTAAAACAATAATTAGTATACACAAATATGTAGAAACAAACAAACAGGAATAATCAACAATAAACAAAATTTCCTGCCGCAGTAGAGATTTTATAGTTAGTTATAAATGAATAAAAGCCCAGAAAGGAAAATATGTTGGCTATAAGATTAATCCAGATAAATATCTGGAAGACACGAAAGATATTCTGGCTATAGAAATTAAGGTAATGATGCGGAAATCCCCAGTTCAACTATTTTAAACTAATTACTAGAACAAGAAAAATAAGATCCTACAGGGAGTGAGAGAGGGTTATGCTATTTCAACTTTAATATTCATTATATATAAACAATGTGTTAAATACAGAATAAAAGAGGAAACAAACAAATTTTCATCAATTTATTGAAGTCAAATTGATAATCCTGGTGTTTATGTAAATACCTTCAATAGCTGGTTCTTTTTATTTTTGCAGAGTTGTTTTCTTTAGATTTCGATCGACCGAAGTGCGCACAGGTGGTTTATTTGGACCGCTGGACTGGTCGAAGCACGGGATGTAATAAAAATGACGCCTGTCGGTTACCGTCTTCTTAGCCTTACGAAAAAAGGGCGGCAATACTCACAAACACACATGTATATTATTATAAGCCAGGAAACCCAGTGGTGCTAATCAAAGTAACAAGGCGCGTAAACACCCGGTTTGCAGGTAACATAGTAGAAACAACGAAGGACAAAGATCAACTTTAATTGATACTGAGTGAAAGCTTTAAAATTTAATCACAAAAAATATGGCAACATATAAATCACAATAGGTCGCCTTGAACGTCGGCAATAAAAATAAGTAAGTAGAACAAGTACAAAAATACAAATAAACGTAAATTGAATAGTACATGTTTAACCTATGTTTCTATGTTCTGAATAATTACAACTTCACAATAAGAATGTGTTCTCCTAATAATAAAGTTGTATCAATTTGTCCAAAATTTATTAAAAATGAATTGATAATTCTGGCGTCTGTTTACTCTGGAGTTTACTCAAAGGTATTTGAGATTCTGTAAAAATAAGGTAGATGGCTCTTTCAAATTATGATACGATTAAATGTATTCATATCAAAAAGGTAACATATAGGTTCGAAAATTGTCGCTGTAGCATAGTTGGATAATGCAGAGATCCAGGTTCGAATCCCGGTGGCGCAACAACAATATTTTTCGATAAAATTGATTTTATATGTATATATTTCTAATTAATATATTTAATTCATATTTGAATAGTACATGATTCCAAAACCTTATTGGTGATAAAAACTTGATTAGTAAGAATTTACTTACGTCAGTAAGTAAGCAACAAAAAGCCTATCATCACATACAAATAAATAAACAGAAAGACGTGGAGTATAGCACTGAACGAATAGAATTTGGTTGGTTAACCAGAAAGAGAGAAATAAGTTGGAAACATTCGAAACATATGCTCCAGAAGAGTTGAAAGATTAAGCTGGGCTGAGATAATTATAAATGAGAATATTTTGAGGAGAGTGTAAGAAAGAGGTCTACAATAAACACCAAAAGGAAACTTTCCTGAAACCGTTTTTGTTCATGTTTCAGTCCTACTCAGCAGAAGAGATAAATCATTTTATACACCCGCATTAAATGCATTAAATGCAAAAAATTGATTTTACATTTACTCTATTGAAAGCGGTACTTTCAATGCTACTCCCATCAGCCATAAATACGTCGAGTACCGACGGTACGTAACAATACAAATGCGGCAGCTGCACTCGAACGGGCTGAATCACCGCCTTTTCTATCTTTATACAGTTAACTTCTAACTTTTTACAATTAACTTTAATATATGCAATGCATCTTTAAGTAGTTTCTGTTTTTGTAACCTGCCGCTTGTCACAAATTCATATCAACATATTTCAACGCAAACACGAGCCACAAAATACTCCGCGTTACAATAGAACATGAGGATATTCGGGTGAATATTATGGCATTTAATATCCTCACATCATATTCACATTGTCATTCTTCAATCTTTCTGATCTAGAGCTAAAATACATTCTCCATAAGTGTATATGTTATATAGCAATAATTTTATTTCAAATGGGATCCACTCTCATTCAGCTCCGACGTCATACGATCCGTTATCATTGCACAACGGCCGTTATCGGAGAATTAACGGCCAGTTAAAGCGAAATAAGAAAGTTTAAATATTCTGGAAGGACGCCAGCCAACCGGCGTCCGAATCGGCGGCAGGATTCGCCCGAGATAGCGACGCCTTTCCGTTTGTTGAGTTAGAAAGTGCTTCATGAAAAATTATAGCCTGAAACGCAGTAGGTAGTGCCGCGGTGGACGTATTGCACTGTACATTACTGCAGAGAGTGTGAATTTGAATTGAATTGACAATTTATTAGGAAGTAGGGTAGTATTGTTAATTCACCCTTAAAAGTAAATAAAACTACGAGTATATAGATGTTCATATAAAGGTTATCAAATTATCGTAATTATACTTATTTGGAACATATTTATGCAAGACAGCGATTGGAGATTCATAGAACGAACCGTTCGTGTTACAAAACATGTATGTTACTTAGATATTATTTGGTCGGTGCAAGTCCAACCATTTGTCAAAATGTTCAAGAGGGACAAAAAAGGGTTTGATTCTTTAGTGGGGATAGTTTATTCCCGGTATTGACTTAAGCGCAAGCAGTCTATTGGTAAATTTCAAAATTAGAATACTTCACCTCAAGGCGCCAAAAAAATTTATTTTGAAATGATTGTAATAATAAAAAAAGAAATTTTGAATGTTGGTACTGAATTTATATTATTTAAGTTATTTACCTGCCGACCAGCACACCTATTTTAGTTTGATTCGAGTGTCGTGGCTTTTCGAACATTATGAGGTGTAACCCGCCACGACATGGAAGCACCAATGTGACGCGTGTTCTGGCGGACTATCCTCCGCCGACTAGTATCTACCTTGCCATCTTCTGGGAAATAAACTTTACTAAAAAAAAAAAACAGTAATAAAATTCATAATAAAAGAGAGTCAGCAAATTTTATGTTAAATTTTATTACAAAAATTAAAAAGAACTGAAAACTACATTAAATTTTAACATTACATTTTTTCTCATACTAAGAATTCGTAACGTTATAACATGTAAATATAAAAACGTAAATAATGTACTGAATAAAATTAATAGTAACCATGGTAACGAATATGACGTATTTGTTTACTCACTTTTACATCACATATTTTTAGAAATTACTTTAATGTTAATTTTTTTAACGGTGAATAATTAATAAATAAATAATTTTGTTTGAAACAACAGACATGAAATAAAGTGTGCATATAGGAGAGAGGTTTGAAACATTAGTTGCGGGACTAAGGGCATTCTACACACATTATTTATGGAAACATAAATTTGATCATTTATGCAACAGTAGAAGTATTTACTTTTTTTTTTAAATTGGTAAAATTAACTTTGTGGTAATAGTCCATATTTTTATTTATTAACCACATATTAAATTAAAATACATCTACCGGTTTTATACATAAATAACTTTTCGAATCAAATATCTAAACACCTACCACGAAACATTAGACCGGCATTTTATACAAATAATAATATAGGAAATTTACTCATCAATTCTAAAGACAAAGATGATGAATTTAACAATTCTGGTGTCTATAAACTTAGTTGCAAGGATTGTGCTGCATTTTATATTGGTAAAAAGGATAGAAATTTTAGGAGCATTTGAGATGTTTGAACAATAGTGGGTTTTCAGAATTTTCTAATCATTTGATAGAAAATGATCATGATGCATTGATTAAATTAAATAATTTTGAATCGTTGGAGATAAAAAAAAATCAACTAAATTTAACTACAAGTCCCATTCTAAAAATCACCAAATAATAATTTGAGTTAGGTACTAAATTTATTTTTTAAACAATAATTGGTTTTAAGGAACAATAGTATATGATTTGTTTAATTATTGACATCCTGAAGAAAAAAATGTTATTGTTCGAAACCGGTAGATGTATTTCGATTCAATAAGTGGTTAATAAAACAAAGTGAAATTTAATATTTGTGTAAACAAGACGTATTTTTTACATTTTCGTTCCAATCGAGTCATATATTTAAAAAAATCGCTGAGCTTTTTGATTGCGTGAGTGGTACGAAAGTGAAAATATTGAAACAAGGAATTTCCGTTAGTTCGTGTTTATATATTTGGTTTTCTGCGTTTGGAACGCTGTTGAAATATTTCCAATTGGGATTATTTTAGGTGCATTTTATATTGCACAACATTCGGATGAAAAAAATAATATACACGACGCGAATAAAGATGGAGCCACGTTGCCTTTTGAGATATTATTTAAAGTGTGTATTGCCGTCTCGCTCGCAATAGGTTAATGCGCATATCTTCGTTTGACAAATACCACTTGTGCTCAAGCTTATTCTTTGTCATTTTTATGTGTTTAGTTATAATAACACCAATAAATAACCCGCGAAAATCCCTTTTCCGTTCTCCCACTCTGATTATTTATATCCGTCGCGCACCCACCGCCATAATTTCATACCGTCCCCCACCCCCTGCCCAACCCTCCCACCCAGAGACGGAATGGATGTAAATTTACCCAGACGACTATTGATTAGATGAGTCACTTTAAAATACACTAAAAAAAACCGTTCTATCGAAAAAATATTTAGTTACTTCCCGAGAGAGAATATATTACCACTACACTATATTTTCAATTAAAAGCTAGGTATCAACTATTATTTTCTTTGGTGTAAATTTGCACATCGGATTCTTGGAACACGGAATAAAAGTGTACTGAGTCTATGTTACAACTCTTTATCACATATTTTATCAACAATGAAAAAATATTTTTTATGAGTATAATGAGCTGGCGCCTATTTCATGCAAATTGTATACCATCTAGTATTGGTGATTTGTATTCCACAGGTGCATTGCTTAGTCAGTTTACGATTTAGTCAGTTTTAGTTCAATATTTAAATTTAAAAGTTCTGGTGATGGATAAACGTGTAACGCATATAGACCTTAATCTCTTCTTCTTCTTCTTATTTTCCTATCAAAACACTTTTAATGGTTTTATCAAAGTGTATTAGTGATTTTATTTTAAATCTGGAGATTGACAACAGAGTACTGCGTCTCTGAGGGGTACGTTTGCTACAGTGCGGTACCTGCTTCGGGCAGTCTAGTACATTATTATTTATACACTATTAACGTAAAACTTTGATACCAATATTTAATTTTATTAAAAAAATAGATAACCCTGGTGAATCTTGTTTTGTTGTAATAAAAATATATATCTTAATAAGGATTCAGTAACTGAATTGCGAAAATCAAAATACGAGTAACTATGAAAAATTTGGTTTAGATCTATTTATGAATTATTATTGCTGTTAATTACCCTCGATAGCTAGTTTTGGGTTTTCTATTGTTATGTTGAATATATTCATTCAACCTATGTAAATGAAAATACACCAATCTTAGCGAAACTGGGCTGTTACTCTCCGATTATTCAACCGATGGTCGCTCTCCTTGCAGTCTTGAATCTTCTGAATACTCGGCAGGCCTGCCTCAGAAACTTTTCACAAACGATAACCAAAAAATACAATACATAAAATGTTTTGTATCACCGCCGTAAAAATATATGACCGACTCCGAAAACGTCTCTGAACAGAAGCAGTTTCACTTTTGTTCCTGTTTTAATTTTACATAAATGGAATGCACATATTCAAACTATAATACCAGGCTACCTATCGAAGTATAAAAATGCGTGAACAATTATAGCTATACACCTACATATACCTATAAATAAATGAGTACTGGTTGCTCCATGTACAACATTTCCTATGTGCCGCATTTAACAGCAAAAAAGGATACCTGTAAGCCATACTTGTGACTAATTCCCACGTTATTTATGTGTAAAAACACGTATCCTTATGTAAATATAACGGCCTATTTATAAAATACACAAATAAACAGCATATAGACAAGAAATTGGCCTACATAAGACACCGGTAAATATTTTGTAACCAGTTCTCTTGAATAAATCCAACGTGACACAACTTTATTGACGGAGTGCATCCTGAAATCTTAAAACATAATCTTCACGCATGTTTTTACAAATCACTGTCAGACAGAAAAAAACAGTATCTGAGAATAAATACGAAAAAGAGATAATAATAATAATAATCATCATCATCATCAACTTGTGCTGAGCCCGATCTCATAATTTTCATATTTTATATTTCTCACCCATTGATGTTGTCATTAATGTATAAGTTATTATATATTTTGTTTTGCCACTACATTATTTGATCTGCATTTCAATTTCTTATTAATTAATTCATATTCTTTGTCTTATTTCAAACAGTTATTTATCATTCTTCTTTTTATCATTTCTTCTGCAAATGTCAATGATTACATTCCATACCGAGAACACATGACCATTAGGGTTGAGATCGTGACTGCAGAATACCCTTTTCATGCGGATAAAACTTGCACGAGATTTCAACAGAAAGATCCCATCTTTCATTTAAATTGCAACCCAGATCCACAGTACTTTTTATCGTCTCCATTTTCGTTTGGAGTTTTTCGTTCTTTAGGTGCTGCAAAAATTCCAAAGCTGGCACTTTAAAGCCTCAATCCGCCCCGTGGCAATAGCGTTTCTTATTCCAAACCCACCCTTAAACATGATAGCCGCGAACTTTTATCGTTCTTCACCTTTTATTTTCACACCTCCGTGGACTTGTGTACCGTGAAAAAAATTTATGCACGCCATAAATAATTCCAAATAATCACGTGTGAAAGATATTACGGCCGTCGCTGTTCTCGTGATGGAAATGGAAATTTCGCAAAATTTTTAAAAGCCTTTCGAGATGTTTGTATTCGTGTTTGCGAGACTCGGTAAATTACAATGCTGATGGCGGATAGCGCAATCGGGCCCGCGGCTCAATTCAGTTTGCAATTTTATTTCGTCATTAATAATAGGTTGTGGTATAGTCGGCTATTCTTTACCCATACTAAGACGAGCTCAAAGAAGTCCGATTTCAAAATACAAAATATAAATTTTTTTTTAGGAGAACACATTTTTATTGTGAAGTTGTAATCATTCAGAACAGACGGTCTGTGATATTTTAAATATATTAATTAGAAAGATATACATATAAAATCAATTTTATCGAAAAATATTGTTGTTGCGCCATCGGGATTCGAACCACCTCGATCTCTTTCCAAATCGGGGTAGGTGCATTATCCAACTATGCTATATGTTACCTTTTTGATATTAATACATTTAATCGTTTCATTATTATTATAATTTATAGGTTACAAAAAGGTTACATATAGGTTCGAAAATTTGTCGCTAAAAATATCGTCGCTGTAGCATAGTTTGATAATGCACCTTCCCCGGCTTGGAAAAAAATCCAGGTTCGAATCCCGATGGCGCAATACCAATATTTTTCGATAAAATTAATTATATATGTATATCTTTCTAATTAATATATTTAATACAATTTTTCATTAAAAATCATTCTAAAGTATATTTTTTTTTAAATATAATCTTTCTGCCATTCAGCGTCTACTGTTGAATATATATACTTAGTATACTATGCATTTATTTAATCCATATTACAATATGCCATCATTAGTTGAGGATCAGCTTATAAAACTCGGCCTGATTCTAGTAAAAAATGTATAAAAACTTATCACAAAAGTAATTCTAAAAAAAACCAAAAGATTATCTGACAAAACTACTTTTCGAAGAATTCAAAGTACCAACATTTTGTGATCTACTTAAAAGAAATTCTATTATTCAAATATTAAAAAAAAGGCTATAAATTTTTATTTTTATGCTCAATATTTAAAACATCATTTGCACAACACGACTATGCGCACATAGGAAAAAAAAATTAACAGCTTACCCGAAAACACTAGGAAAATGAATTATATAGAAATAATCAATGCACTCAAAAAATACTTTAAAGATAAATATGTACTGCCATTAATATATTGTATTTTATTTTATTATAAACTTGTTATTGTAAACAATAATTATTAATATGTAATTCTCTGTTGTGGAACTAAAAAAAACTTATTATTGTACTGTATCATTACAATTCTAAGAGATTAATAAATAAAAAAATAAAAAATATATATATGTATATGTCTACGTTTTTACGACACTCTGTCTCCTATGCTTAGCTTCCAATTTTACCGAATGTATATAATAATATTAAAAACCTAACATATTTATTTATAACTGATCAGCAGAATTAATTTGAGACCATCCCAAGATGTACGGTAATTTAAAAAATATATTTTAGTATAATGTAAAGTATTTACCATCTTTTTAGTTTTTCTTATCTTTCTCCTTACTTAATAAAAAAAATATGAATGTTACTTTGTATAATGAAGGAAAATTCTTGTTTTTTTGAAAATGTTTCTATTTCTACATATTTTTATAATATAACAATTAATTTTTACTGTTTTTTTATTTATTTTTGCAAACTTATGTGTATTCTATTTACAACTTATATTTGCTTTTAGTTCTTATGTAAAAAATAATTATGTACGTTGTATTATTTTTATATGTTTATGTAATTTTCTATAAATATTATTTGCCACGCCAAGATTATTATATTTTTGAAATCAATTTTTATTTTTATTTTGAGATTGCAACGTTACAAGTTTAGTAAATTTGACGTGAAATTTTAAAAATCAAGAATAACACCTAAGTAACGAGATCGCGTGTCTTATAACACAGTACTCCATATCATCAATAGTAGCAGCGCGGTGAACGATGTCAGAATTTAGAAATTAGAATTCATGTTTATTTTCTATTTGTTTACTATAGAGTAGAAAAATATTTTTTTTATTTATATTACTTCAATGCGGTACATTTCAATTCCTTAAAAAATATTAAATTGTTATGTAGTATTCTGTGTTGTGAAGTTGTTTTATAAATGACGCAATTGATAACGTGTCCAATAAAGTATATTATTACATTAAATAAGTGCAATTTGTAAAATGGCTGTACCCAGTTATAATGCTTTCTTGAATAATATTATAAGAATTTCGGAATTTTAATTTGAAAATGGGATCCGTAGCTAATGCCGAAACAATAAATACAAGAATACACACACATAACGACATCTATTAGCAAAGTGCAGTCATAATTTAAATGTTTTCGGCGCATCCACTCAAAACAGTTTTATTGTGCATAATAAATAACATTTTTAACAGTTCCTCGCGTGGGGTGGGAGCCACCCCCGCCCCTTAACACGCTCACGTTCAAATATCTCATGAGATTATTTATTTATACGTTCTTTTAACAAGAGTGTGAACCAACATAATTTTAGCTGTTTGCTTAATATCACCGTCTTTACATATACTCATTGTTTGGTTCGTACCAATTTTAGCTAGTTGTATGCATTTTTTAAATTTCCTGCCCACTGTCGCCAGTAGGTACTCGATAAATTGCCTCTTTAACTACGAGATGTCTCAAAAGTCTTTTTTATAATAAAAATAATAATGGTATAAGTAATAAAATAATGGATGGGTTTAATAAAAAAATGTTTATATTGCATTTAAGTACAGTCTCAGGGAATTTATTTATAATCAATTATGTTTTCTAAATATGATCCGTTATTTCGCTGGCACTCTTCTAAACAGGAATCAAAATTTATGAGAACTGCTCAGCACGTATTCTCCGTGATCGCTGTCATTTCTTCTCGGATATTTTCTTTTAATTGGTCCAGAGAAAGAACATTGTTACTGTATACCTTTGATTTAAGATAGCTTCTCAGGAAAAAGTCCATTGGTGTCAAGTCAGAGCTATGTGGAAGCCAGTTTATATCACCTTGGCGGAATATCAATTTTACAGGAAAAATTTCACGAACAATTGGTAAGGATACGCTCCATAGCGACTAAACTCCAAAAGATGCGGCTAGCGATTGTCATACCCTCCGCCCCTCCTCCGCTCGTTGCGTTAGTGCAGTGAATGGACCAAAATGAAAAATACGCTGTACTAACACTTCACAAACTGCTATTTGGGAAGATTATTGTAATACATTACCACGACCCACAATTATAACATGTATTTTTTTTTTTAAAAATGTGTTTTTTAAGTGGTACTGTGAATTTTTATTTAAATTAATTAAAATGCGAAAGCAGACGTCAACGTGTTAAACGGGGACAGTTTTATACGAAGATTCACATTTTTAAGAAGCAGCATCTTTCGACGGAGCGACATTATTCTTCGGGGATTCTCCTGCTGTTGCTCGGAACGTGTTTGTTGTGTATTATTTATGTATTTAGATTGGATTTAGGTAATATATGTAATGGACGCATCGCGCGCGGCGCCTCCGTGTAGGCAAACGGCATAACATTTTATCTGGTAGAATAATTGTTAGTTTTATTACCAGCGCTATCAGATCAGAGGGATCTGTGATATATTCATTCTATGTATAATATAAAAGAGAGTAAACAATAATAAAGCAAATTTATTTACAAAATTGATAATTGATATTTTATGTAATTTAAAACAACATTTATTCATTCGAATTACATAATTTTAGTAATTTCGATTATAGTTAGTTTATTATTTATTTATTTTTAAATTAAAATATATAGAGATTCTCTGATAAATTAATATTTGTGTATTTGTGTACTTAACATATTTATTAATACTTTCGACAATAAAAAAAAACAATTGTAGAGTTATGCACTCCCAAATAAGAAATATCTTGAATTATGGGGGTGGCTATCAACATTTATATAATACTAAATGCAAGAATTTGTTTACAACAATTAAATAATAAAAAATATATACATACATACATACATATTGTTCTTATCATATTAATAATACAAAATATGAAAATTAACAGGTATTATTTTTTCTAATTATTGTAGTTGAAAACCTTTGAATATTTTAAATACTAATTTAATTTTGTATGTGTTCGTAGATCGATCATTAGCGATCAAGTAAAGATAATTCCATTTTAGTTTATTTATAGCATGAATTGACTTTTCGGAATTTATTTTAGTAAATGTATTATTTGTGATTTGTGCAGGGTTTTGTAATTTTAAAATCTATTTAATAGATCTACAGGGAAATGATCAGAAATTTTGGCATCCAGTATCAGATGTAGATTATTGTCTGGTTTGCATCATATATGATCAAAACATGTTTAAGAATTTTTTTCGATTCTTGTATACGTATTAATGCACGACAAGAAATTTAGGAAGTATGTTTGATAGAAACGGAAAGGCTGAGAAAGATATCGAAAGTAGGGTGACTGCAGGGTATAAAGTGAACGATACATTGAATGGAATTATATCTAACGGGAACTTGTCAACCGAGGCAAGACTAGCGGTACACAATAGAGTTCCGGTACTGACACTGATGTATGGAAGTGAGGTCTGGAGCTGGCAGAACAGGAAGAATAGTTAACTAAATGCAGTGGAAATAAGTCCACTTAGGCGTATATATAGCAGATCTATTTATAACAGAGAAAAGAATGAAGAAATAAGGAAATAATGTAAAGCTGATGTTAGTATTGTGAGTAAGATTAAAAAAGAATCACTTAGGTGGCTTGGTCGTATAGAACGGATGAATGAGAAAAGAACGGTAAGAAAGATATATGACGCAAGTGTTGATGGTACGAGAAGTGTAGAGGACGTCCGTGGAAGACTTGGCACGACCAGGTAAACCAGATGGTTCTCTTAGAAGCCTCAATAATCGGCGAGCTTGTATAAGAAGATGTATGAATATGGATGAGGCGAGAATTTGCAATTTTGCGTATCAGGACAAACAATATGGCGCTCTATCCTCTGGTAAATTAGTTAGTTAGTCCATTACACAATGTCTCAAAATAAAAGCCTTCAGCCACTGCGCCCTCTCTGTTCTGACCAACTGTGTCTTGAAACATGAACACTTACAATAGGTCTCATCCACGAGTACAACGTAGCCCAACGAGCCATGGAACAAACTATTCATGGAGTATCTCTGCGAGATAAATGAAGACATTCTCAGTAGGTCCAAAAATAGTAGAAGTGGTAAAATAGGTCCCTTATTAAAAGCCAAAACGTACATCATTCCTGAGCTCTTTGAACCGATTACATAAGAAAAATTGCAGGAAGCAGCTGGATGCAAAGGACAGATGAATGGAGGCGACTAAAAAGAGAGGGAGCTTTAGAAGAAGAAGATTCTGTTAAGTTATGGTAGAATTTGATACGTCAATGTTGATTTTATTCTCAAAATCTACAGAAAACTTTCCAAAAATGTAGTACCAAAGTTTGTTTTATATGCCATTATCCATACAAGTAACAAGAAGCCAAACATGAATACCAAATTTGGTCAACTAACTTGTAGAATATACGTATATGTAATAAATTTCCACTACGCCTTAAAGGGTTAAAAGTGATTAACGATTTCAAACCAAACATAAAAAAGTGGTTACTTGAAAGTAATGTGTCATTTGTGCTAACTTAACCACCTATGTACACATTCTGTCTCCAACTATATTATAGACAAAAATCTGTTAGTAATTATTTTTACAATAACATTTTATACCTTAATAATTACAACTTTTTAAAACTGTACACGTAATTGCTTTAGAACAGACCACGTCTAGTAATATTTCCTTTATTTTCATATGCATTATTTTATGCTACCAAAATTAATAAATAAGCATTTTGTGTAAAAAAAATTATATATGATATGTCAACGTATTAATATCTGGTAATTCACACTTCTGACGTGAATATTGATTGCATGGATTCTACAATAGAGCTATTACTTTTAAAAAAAATATGATTCTTTCTTAGAAGATGTGCTCATGGTCAAGCAACATGGTCCTCTATTTTGCCTCTGCAGCTATTTTCGCCAAGATGCCTCCAGCTCATCTAGCGACATGACTTAGGTATGAGAGAATCATTTCCCGGAATAATTATTATAAACATAATATTTTGAACCAGACAGCAAAATATACATAAGCCATCGTTGCAATATAATACGGTAAAATGTCTTCACGTAGTAGGTATCTATGCAAGGGAGTTCAACCGTAGGTACCCCCTCACGTTAACGGTATCGGCTGTTCGGATATGCGCTGTTCGATCGGGGGCGGGGCGTCCTTCGAAGCCTTCGATCTGCGGCGTCTGATTGGCTGATCGGACGTATTGGAAATGTATTGATGTCGCTTGCAGGCATGCGTCGAGTGTGAGGCTTTATAGGAGAAGGTTTTCGGGTAGGCTTTTTACTTTCGCAACGTAGATTTCACGTGTTTATGAAATATTTTAAAGTCGTGTGAATTATTTACTTCATTTGATTACATCGAGATGTTTTTCAAAAACGTTAATTGTTGTTTAAAGATAGGTAATGATTTACTTAGGTATTTAAAGTTTAATTTTTTGATTTTTTGTGGATTGAAAAAGACAATCTTTAAATTTTTCTTTTTCTTTCATAAAATGCACATATTTAAGACGAGTAAAAAATATCATATATCATATTTTGTTGTTAAGGTTTATACTTGTTTAACTACTTAATCAGTCTGAATCTCATTAAGCTCAATAATTCTGTTGAAACTCTTTAAAACTTATTTTATAAAATTCTACACATTATTTAAAAATAAAAATATATTGCGATATTCTTATTTTAGATCCCTTAATTATCTACTTACCATCGGACATAGAGGATAGAGCGCCACACTCTTCTGTCGATTACTCAGGCTTCAAATAGAACCATCTTCTAGTATTTGATTTACCTGGTCATGCCAAGACAAGACGAGTAAATAGAAGTTAATAAATATCTTATTAATAGTTGCTTCTTACAAAGTTTAACAAGGGTGACTGTTAAAATAAATTTAATATTTTAATGTAGTGTCAAGGATATACATAACGATGTAATAATTGATACTACAAAGATGACTGAGCAATGACTTAATATTTATTTATTAGTAAATAAATAAAAATAATAATAATTGTTAATTTTGTTTTATTAACCACAGTTTCGAAAAATATCATTTTCTTCTTCAGTATGTCATTAACTAATCAAAAACATATGTTATTATTACTTTAATAGAATTTATTTTTAAAAAACAATAATTTTCTAAAAAATAAATTTAGTGCCCAACTTAATTTGTCACTTGATGATACAAAATTACTAGGAAAAATTTATAGAATGCTACTTGTGGTTAAATTCAGTTGGTTTTTTATAATATTTTAATTATTTTTATATGCTTTATTTATCTTCAATGATTCTAAATTATTTCATTTATGTCCAACACCGTGTACATGCAAAATAGACAATTCAAAATTTTTTTTTTAGACAATACCAAATTTTTATCAAAACCAAAAAATGTTACTAAATTTTCTAACATGATATTTCTAACGCAGGAACCCACTTAAAAAATAAATTGTATTAAAATTCTGCTATCGTATTACTCAAAGGTATTTGAGATTCCGTAAAAACAATGTAGATGGCTTTCAAATAATGGAACGACAGATGTATTAATTTGAAAAAGTGTAACTTATAGGTTCGAAAATTTGTCACGAAAGATACTGTCGTTGTAGAATATTTGTAATGCACCTTCCTCGGATTGGAAATAGAGATCCAGGTTCGAATCCTGGTAGCACAAAAACAAAAATTTTCAATTAAATTAATTTTATATGTATATCTTTATAATTAACACATTAAATTAGTATTTAATAAATTCTACGTTAATATCTTGACGTGAATTTTCATAATACGTTAATCAGCAACCTTTGATCACGATCATGAAAACAGGCTCGAGACTTCTAAAAAAAAAATTTCTCCCCCTCCCCTAAATTTTCACACGTTTCCACGTGGGCGTGCGTTCGATCGCGAGACTCGGAGGGCGGGTTGGGGTGGGCGGTCCGATGACCGTCCTCGACCCGCGATTGGCTGATTGGTTTTCGATTTATGCGGATGATGCCTTTTTCCAATACCGTTCAGTGATTGGTTTTGGCGGGTAGGCGTGGTTGATTTCAAATTTGAACGTGTTCGATTGGGTATTGGCTTTGGAAGATTTGATTTTATTGACACCGCGTGATGGTAAATTCCCACTAATAGCTTTTCTTACATATCATATTTAAATAAGGTCCAACTGTGTGGTTGAATTTGAATTATAACTAATATATTAAATTAGGTGAAGTGTCAAGTTTCTTTGAATTACGAATTAAATTAATATGTAAACTTTGTATTGTTTAGTGTATCGCGCAGAATTACTCGCCAAGGAAGCACCATATAATTGATGTGAAAAAACACGTGTCAATAATTTAAAGGTGTAATCATCGGCGTGGCGCCAAAAAACCCGCGGGATAGATTTCAAAAAAAACAAAGACGTCTTAGTAAAACGTTACAGCGGCCGCTTATCGCCGTGTAGATACTTGCAAATATGACTGCATGTATTGTTATGAATCTGAATAAAAACAGGGTATTCTGGAGGCGGAGGCCATTCTCGATTTTGCCGCCGTAGTTTGCCTATATTGAACATCTTTTGTGATTCATTTATTTCGACCTCATTATCATTATCATCATCATCATCGCCGTTTGAGAGAAACTGAGATCGACGAACCACCCTTGTCTACATTCTTGTTTCCTGTACGGAACATTTAGTATTGCTTAATTTTAATACTTCGAATATTTAAAATTATATTAGATCAATGCGGAAAATCTAAATATGGAAAATTTAACTGATACGACATCGTTATTGTCATTTAAGTGACACGATCAATATATCCAGATCAGGTGAGAATCCAGATAATAGAGAATCGGCAAAAATGACTTCTGCGGATGTCAATATGGTAATCAGAGAGAACCTTGAAATATAAATCTAAATTAATAAAGAATAGTCAAGATGTAGTTATGAAACTTGGATACATTTTTTTTTCACATAGTTAATTAATTACAATAACTTAAGACATACGAACCCCAGTAAATGATTCCAATTAGATTCCAAAAATAGTCACAATGTCTTACAGCCCGTTTCCATGGATGAGATTTCTTTCAGACAGTGCAAAGCGACCTACGAATTATCACCGCATGTATTTTGCTCGTGGATTAGAATAACACATCTAGTTTATATTATACATCTTTACCGACTCTCAGATTATAAATTTAAATATGCAAACAGAATGAAAGATTAGAACGTAGTTTTTAATGAAAGTCTTAATATTGCAACTATATGTTAATATGTTCTACAGCCATGATACGGTGACAAATATTTGAGATATGGATCTATAGAAAAACACTAAAAATAAGCTGATTAGATGAAGATAAATAAGTATATAAATCAATAAAATTTTAATAAGACATCCAGAGAAGTTGCACCTCATAATGTAGGGAAAGATTGCTGCAAGAAGGGGAACATCATGGTTGAAGAACCTGAGACAATGGTTTAGCCAGTCTAGCCGGACAACAATTAACAAAATTATGATACACATTATAGCTAATAATAGCTAATATACATTAACCTTCACCATACCATGATATAAAATACCCGAACGCAGCCATGCTGTCAACTCGTGTTACCGTAAATAACAGTTAGAAAAAATGATTTTATTAGCTTAAATGGGTTTAATGGTACGAATTTACTCTAAATATTGAGCATTCAATTTTGAAAAAATTAATAATAACATAATTTAGAGCATTCATTAAGTCGTATACAATGTGTCCTTCCTTCTTATCTCTCTTCGTTTAATTAGTGAGAAAGAGACAATAATATTTATATGTCTGTTGTTCTTTTCACTGTGAAAATAGTGTGTGATCTCTGTCTTTCATATTACAAAGGGTATTTTTACCAATGTATTAATTTGACAATGGATTGAATGGAAATTTTTTTTTTTTTGTACCTTTTTATAATTGGATTTTACTAGTCATTCATAAGCGCTAATATTTTCTTTAGGATTATCTAAAATATGAATTTTATCTTGCGTGTATTTATCGAAATATAACAGATTTAATTATAATGGTAGACCTGTGTATTTATCGAAATATAACAGATTTAATTATAATGGTAGACCTGTGTTACTGCATGGTTTGGGAAAGGTTAAACGAATGAGATAGAATTCTTATTGAGAGATCATCGTTGACACGTGCCATTAGGATGCCTAACTAAGCCCTAGTTGTATTAAATAAATGTAGTCGATTTTAAGTCAAAATCGCAAATAGATTTTTTTAATTACAAGTACACTCGTCGGGAGTCAAGTTTGTATTATTTGGGTCAGTTAATCAATTAATAAGATAGAGACATGCATCGTACATTTCCCCTAGGCTGTATAAGCAACTATCAAAATTAACTAAATTAGCAGTAAATATAAATGTATACAAAATAAAGGTTCGCAAATAGCTTAAAGGTCTTCAAAATAATTATGTATTCGACATATTTATGATTCTCACGTTCTAATCTGATCAATTTTTCAAAAAAAAAAAAATTTGTTATTTATTTTCACATTGTATTATTATAGATTAGTATTGTTATTTGGGGGTGCATAACTCTATTGTTGTATTAAGTTGTTCAATGTATATAAATATTACACATACCTTAGACCTGCTAGATTATTTTGCGTTATTTTCGTATTAATATAACATGTTGTAAATACAATAGAATTTCTTAAAAAAATACAAAAAAAAGGAATAAAAATGTCTTGATATCCAACTCGGAAATATCGCAAGAGGATTAAGCTTTCTCACAAATAAAACTCCTTGAATAGATTTCCGAATTTCCTCCGAATAACAAAGGTTCTATTTTAAGGCTGTGTGCAAAGTTACTTGAGATCTCCAGAGCACTCTGATTTATCTGTAAATTCCTTTAAATACTGCCAAAGAGGAACCAACCTTCCGGATTGAATATATTACATAGATAGGTTCTGCCTACAGGATATTCTGAACATTCCTTAAATTGATAAAATTTGAATTTTTTTTTTAATTCTTGGTTCTAATGTCGATAATTATTTAGTAAAAGATTTATTCATTTGATTTAATGTAATATGAAATCCATGCAAAAATATATATACGTAGATAATAAATAATAGTAATATTGTAAATTGATTTATTGTCGATTCCAAAATAGCACAAATTAAATGGTGTATATAAAGATAATAAAAATGTATTTTTTTAAATAATCTCCTTTGAGATTTTTAAATAACGATATTTAAAATCAAAATATTTAAATTCCCATCCTTCCATGAAATTGATACTTGCTATTATGTCACGTGTAGGGAAATTTGAAAAGGAACTTATATTATACATCACATTGAATTGAAGTGTCAATTTCCTTTGAAATATACGAATTGGGTGGCTATCTGACTTTTTTGCTGTGTAATAACATTTTTATTGAATTTTATTAAGTTGGAAAACTGTAATGTATTGTAGGTACATAATTAGTTATCGTCATGTGTTCGTACATGATATTTATTACTATGGCGTTCTATTCTCTGTCACGAATTTATTCAAAATTACATTTATTTTGATCATCGTGTACCGGGGTAACAGAATCTTACAGGAGTAAATTTGTCGCCTGTATTGTCTAAGATTTTCCTATATATTGCGATTGTAAGTCACCACGCCGGATTTGAATTCGGAATGCTGCTGCGGGGAGAGACGGAACTTCCGAGTAATTCGTCTCTTGTTCCGACACCGACTTCATCTTCTGCGCTCCTGATATTTCACATCTTTGATATATTGAAATTGTGTACCGGGAAAAATATAGAAAATAATAATAAATTTATACAATAATAAAAATTAACGGGGTTTTTATTTACAAATTACAACAGGTTTATTTTTAAATAAATAAAAAGTGGATTTTAAGGGCGTTAAAAAATATTAAAAAAGCACATAATATTTTTTCTGATTCAAAAAAATATTCATAAATTCAGCTAAATAAATAAAATGTCACTTATCATCTTTGGGTTTTTATTCATACTGGTTTGTCACAAAGTTTAGCAGGGCCAACTATTTTTCAAATTAAAACAAATATTTTTTTTTTTAATTGATCGGTAAGGTGTTTAAATAAAAAAGTATACATAAATGTTCAAATAAATCAGCATTATATATTTATACGACAATTTGACACCACTGTCTACTTGGGGAGTAGCTGGATTAGTATGTGAGAGGTACCTAAATTGATATTACGAAATGATCAGTTTACGTGATTATTACTTGGGGACGCATTGATATAATTGATTTTACAAATTATTTTAAAGCCTGAATAATAATAATAAATAAATAAATATTATTTTTCACTCTGAATTTTCAATTTCTTCTTGGATTCGTTGATCATACAGCCATTGCAGGTGTTTCACATATCTCTGTCGAAGTATTGTAAGTCTCGAGCTCTTGTACACAGACACGGTCATTTAGGCGACGGACAATTGGACGACGGTCATTTGGGGGATGGTCATTTAGACGACGGACAATTGGACGACGGTCATTTGGGGGATTGTCATTTAGGCGACGGACAATTGGACGACGGTCATTTGGGGGATGGTCATTTAGACGACGGACAATTGGACGACGGTCATTTGGGGGATTGTCATTTGGATGACAGCAATACGATAATAATGCAATACAAACAAATATGCAACGCAAATATTTTTTTAACTTATAGATTAATACAACATATAGAGATGTGTTTTATAATGCCATATATAATATAAACAACGAAAAATGTTATTAAATTCTATACAATTATTAATTATTGCCTTTACCCTTAGTAGTGTATACTTTATATTTTAATATTTTAATATTTACAATGGTGATTGTATAAATTTTGATGTATGATTTATATTTAATAATTGTTTTGAGCAAAATATGATCGATGGAGTTAAGTAATGATGTGAGTGAACGTATTAAAAAGATGTGGGACCATAGTTCGTGTTCAGATATTTCAGTATTCATCTTAGCTAACAGTGTGTAAAAAAAATGAGAATAGCGTAGTATTATGGCAAAATAAGTACTTCTTGGATGGACTCTTCACTATTTTGGGTAATATTTGATCGATGAAGATAGACTATGATTTAAGTATGAATATAAAAGAATATGCAGTTATAATCAGCTTCTATAATTCGAACCATAATTGATGTTCAGATACAGTTTTAATCACGGAGGAAAAAAAATATTAAGTCAATGACGTGGTGTGAGAAAAATATGGGATACAGGAAGGGTGGATGGAATTTGGGAGAGAAACACGAACAAGGGACAAGGGGCAGACTGAAGGGCCACCCAGAACCGAAAAACACGACCCACCTGTGAAATGCTCCTTCGGGACAGAAACAGGAATGGAAAAACAGGGGGCTCAAAGAACGACGCATCTGAGTTACACCTTTAGGTATTTGGATTTTCCCTTCTACTGGATTTACAGATCTTCCTGCTCCAGAATACGTACAACGCTGTTCAGCACGAAGTGCACTCGGATAGCGCGAAAGTGTTAAACAACACCTTGCACAATCGCACAATGTACAGGTTTCGGCACGCACGGTAGCGA
Organism: Eubasilissa splendida; assembly: GCA_031772225.1. Classification (NCBI taxonomy): domain Eukaryota; kingdom Metazoa; phylum Arthropoda; class Insecta; order Trichoptera; family Phryganeidae; genus Eubasilissa; species Eubasilissa splendida. The sequence continues at coordinate 19,731,974 of CM062868.1, forward strand.
GGAAACAATACACAATCACCCCCACATAGCAGGATGATAAGTCAAGTAAACAATTCGTTCCCACAGCAGGACGAACTTGGCGGCAATAAACGCACTCAATGGTAAACGCTTATTTGACAGTTCGAAGGTACAACTTCAACTCAAAAACCGTAGAGAACACAACCACAAATAAGATAGTGTTCTGGTATATGGAGAGGGGGTAGTAGATAGTGGATTCTATATTGCGCGCACACGGCGACTGGCGACCGTTGGATAGTCATAAAAATCGAACAATAATGTTATATAAAATATTATAGTAAGTAAATTAAGTAAAAAAAATTTGCCCATTCTTGCTAAATACAAACATGAATAAAATAATATTGTCCAATGACAGCTAAACGCTAGACAGTAATTTTCGGAACAATGGTTTAATGTGTAGAAAAGCAATATGTCGAAATATGTGTAACCATGTTTGTTCTAACTTCGACATAACGACGAAACTCGGAGAAACAGAGGCCATAAATCCAAATATCACATCCAAGTCTCGGCGAGCAATAGTTCATTAGCGTTACAAGCGGGGCCGCCGATCCAGCGGCGCGCTGCGGGTCCGTGGCGGTTTGGGGGGCGCAATAAGTAACTGCCCCCCATCGATTGCTTCGCCCGGGGGCTTTCTTAAGACGCTCAGTGGCGCAACGTGGCCACAATTTTAAATATCACAAAAAAATAAGTTGCATGTATCGGCCGCGTGTAATATATTACATCTTCAATAGCCGTTTATCTGGTCATTACTCAATTTAAAAAAATTAAAGGACGTTTGTGTCATTGAACCATTTTATTTATCACTGCTGGATGAAAATGGAAGACGGAGATGCACGAAGCCACTCACCTATTTTCACTTCGCGTACTGACGTCCGTCATGCAGCAACTTCCAAGACAACCACAATCTTCGATACAGAGTTCGCGCGCTTAGATTTAAACCTCAACCTGTGTAATACGTTCTCTTCAATAATTCAGAGCTAAAAGTAAGTAGTTTCAACCATAATACATACCTGTTACATGTAACAGATAGGTATTATGCGGTTCGAGCAAGAAGGTAGTGTTTGATCTACAGGGTAACCGTACCCTCACGTCTTAAACCTTCTGATAGCTCCATCTGAACTTAATACGATACACAAAAACATAAAATAGCGTGTCAGATTTCCATAGTACATCAACAATTAAACATGTTCACAGACCTAAGTTCTGAATAATTACAACTTCACAATAAGAATGTGTTCTCCTTAATAATCTGTTTGATGATCCAGATGCGAAATGAAAAAGAAACCTATAAAACAATTTTTACTGAAATATTTTGGCCATGTACTGAAACAACTAGAAAAATATAAGATCCTATATCTCATAATTCTTCAATGGATTTTCTAATTAAGGCTCAGAAATGGGTCATCAGAGTAATAAACAACATAACTCTGAAGAACTCTTTAAATCCTTCCGAGTTTTGGATATAAGACAACTGTATACCAGAGCAATCTTAAAACTATTTTAAAAAAATAATTAACTTTACTTCGACGATCTGATCTAAAGAAAACCAGGAGCAAAGCCTTAGGATACTATTCAGTGCCAAAATTGAACACCAAATTCGCTCAACGAACTTTTTTATTTTTTGCTCCATAATATTTAACAAATTGCCACTAGACCTTAAAAGGTCTAAAGAGTTTAACTAATTCAAACCAAAAATAACAAAGCGGTTGCTTGATGTGAGAAGAAAGCTAAATGAAACTAATTTGTCATTTTTGCTAACCTAACTAACTACCCACATATTTTTGCCTCCCACTATTGTATATTACTGACAATAATATTTTTATATCTTTTTATAACTTCTGATTATAATTTTTTCACATAACTTTTCATAACGTACTTAACATTATACTTACTTACCTCTTCACATTTACAACTTTTAAAAACTGCACAGGTACAGGTAGGTAGAACAGAGTACGTCTGGTAAAGCAATTACCTTTATTTTTTCATATGTACTATTTATGCTACAAAAAAATAATAAAATTAAGACTTACTACAATAATGATTGCCAACATTATTTCTAATGATCGATAAGCATTCAAACACTAGAAGAAGAAGATTTTATACGAGGGTGTGATGAAAGCTTTCCAGCCTACCCGATAGATGGATCAAATTGTCATGATTTAGTTTTGCCTATTGTTTTACGCATAATCATCATTCATTTGTTTGACTTTGAAGTTTCATAAAGTTATGTCAAATAGTTTGCTTTTAACAGCCTTTCAAAGTTTAGAAGTTTTGCCTTTTGTAAACAATAAGGAAACCAAAATACGCGCAGTAATAAAATACTTCATTATTAGGGTTTATCCATCACACGTATTTATTGCCCATAACGTAGATACTTTTATTATTAAATTTCACTTTAATATATTAAACTTTTAACTAATTCTCGGTAAGTCAAAAATATGTAAACATCTATAAATATATATATAAACTTCTATCTAATCTGTAAATTCAAGTCTTGCGAATAAGTACGATTGTACCGTGACTTTTTGAGGTAACGCCTTAACCATGGCACGTGTCACAGTGCGAAAATGTCGGTCTAGATTAAAAAAACGCAATCTAACCTAAAAGAGATACCAGTGCCATACAAGAGTATACTTGTATATAAATAGTAAACTGTAGTCTCCAAATGTCACATAAAGAAGACTAACAATTACTCAGTGGTTCAGGAAATATCGTTCCTTGATTCCAACAGTCTGACTTTTGATTTAAACGTGTTGACGTGGTGTAGTATAATTAAATATTAAGCGGGTGTGAATAATTACGAAGCATTAATAGTATAAAAACCTAAAGCAAAAAATCTCGTCAGGAGTAAAAGCGACAGAGAAATAATGGTCTAGTGAGGCGCTCGGAGTTGCGGCCTGCTGATGGCACTAGCTGTGTCTGCTGTGTCGTCATACTGTAGCCTGTTGGAGTGTGGTCCCATCATGGTGCTATAGTTACAGTGTGGATAAGAATTATTAAGTCAATAAATTATCACTATCGAGGGGTTACGTCTAAGAAGACAAATATTACATAAAACATTTTTTATTGATATTTTTATTTTATCTCCGCTTCTAACTCGCCTCCACCACTGGCTCTAAGAAGGCTTCCGGCATTTCTAGACCATCCGCAATCAATTATCATAAACCTCGGATCCCTCTCTATGCACACCAGTAAATCAGCTGCCTGGCCAGGGGCGGGGCGCGCAAATATTCAAACGGGGGCGGGGGTCAACTACCCCTCCGCTTCTCACAGCGAATTAATAATGCACAACCGGCGGTAATCTGATGCGAGGCTCCGTAGAAGGTGTCGACACAATCGAGGCTCTGATAGATTCACAACCCATTCCGTGAATGATGAACGAAGGATGCGCAAAATTTTTTTTAAATATAATCAGATAAGAAGAGAGAACAAACAATAACCAGTATTACTATAAAATAAAACTATGGGAAATAAATATATTCATATCAGTACAATATTATTTAACTGTTCTTTTATATATATACAGGGTGTAAGAGACCTACTCCACAATATTTTATACGTGGATACCTGATTAGGAAATTGGGAGTCAAAAATGTTCAAAGAATATGTGCAAATTCTTCACCGTTACGGGAAAAATTATTGTTTAAAATTTTTACAAATATTTGAGAAATTTAACATGTCAAAACCATCTCACCAACTGTTTCTTAATTGAAGAATCATTTGTTCACTGTTGTAGATTGGATATAGTTGGATTTGTTGCATCTGTGCGTCGTGCTGTCCACGGGATGCGTGACATTCCTCTTTAGTAAATACCTTCGATAGCTGGTTCCCAGGTTTCCGATTAGCAAACAGTAAACACACATATGATATATGAACTGCACTAACCTTTTTATTTTTTCTGTCTTTCTGGTCCGATGTTGTTCTTTTAGCCGGGTCGCCTTCTTTAGATTTCGACCGACGGAAGCGCGCACTGGTGGCTTATTTGGACCGCTGGACTGGTCAAAGCACGGGATGTAATAAGAATGACGCCTGTCGGTAACTGTCTTCTTAGCTTTCCGAAAAAAGAGCGGCAATACTTACACACTTGAATATTATTATAAACCAAGAAACCGAGTGGTGCCAATCGAAGTAACGTTCGTATCTTTGAAAGTTAAAAAGTTAAGTGTTCGCATGTAGAGGGCTTGCTTGTAATTCATTAATGTGACAACTTATATAAATCAATAATTTTTGATAAATATGACGTCATCGGTATCCTTCTTTGACAATATAGCCGGACGAGGAAAGACTTAGCGACGGAGCTGTCTGTCAATTTTTATTTTAAATTATTATTTTTCATCTAAAATATTCCGCATTTCTCTTTGTTTATTCTACCACATCATAAAAGTTAAGACCTGCCACCCTTAAAACCTGATTTTATTACACCCCCTACCCCTGCACCCTCGGCCCCCCCGCGCCCCCGCAACGAGCTCTCTTCAGATATTTCTAATAAAATTTTAATCCGAAATTTTTCCATCAAATTTGAAACGAGTCTTGAAATTTGTTGAGTTCAAAGAAAAATTGCCAGCAAAGCTTCATCATTTCATTTTACACAGCGGGTGAAGTGTAGTGTCACGTGATTATTTTATTTTTTATTAAGCTTACATATTTACAAGTCATTAAAAATATTTTTAATAATATTTATCAATTACATCAACATCAGACCGACAATTTTTACAAGAGAATAAAACAAATTGAGTTTCGCTTGTTTTATTAATGCCAGTCATTTATTGGTGTATCATCTAATATCGAATTGCAGAATTTATTTTAAATAATTAATTGTGTATAATAATAACTTTTGAGACTATTTTAAAATATCTTATTTTCTCACGTAAATTTGTATATTGTCAGATAATAAAAATCTTATTTTAAATTTATATAAATCCTTATTTTACTAAACATATAAATTTCATTCCATATAGTCTTCATTGTTGTATTGTACACGATAATTGATTTATCATTTTCTTCTTCAGGACGTCATTAACTAATCAAAAACATATATTATATTGTTTCTTTAACAGAATCTATTTGTAAAAAACAATAACTATTTTAAATATGAATTAAATATATTAATTATTAAGATATACATATAAAATCAATTTAATCGAAAAATATTATTGTTGCGCCACCGGGATTCGAACCTGGATCTCTTTCCTAACCGGGGGAGGTGCTTTATCCAACTAAGCTACAGCGACAATATTTTTAGCGACAATTTTCGAACCTATATGTTACCTTTTTGATATTAATACATTTAATCTTTCCATAATTTGACAGAGCCATCTACCTTATTTTTATAGAATCTCAAATACCTTTGAGTAAACTGATAGCAGACGCCAGAATTATCAATTCATTTTTATTAAATTTTGAACACATTGAATACAACTTGATTATAAATTGATATAACTATTTAAAAAATATTTTTTTAGAATGAATTAAATTTAGTTGGTTATACATAATATTAGTTCGGTAATTAGTAATAATGCATTTTAACAATACAGTTGATTTTTCTAATGTTTAAAATAATAATTGATTTCTTAAGAAAATATATTTACGTATGCAAAAATGTGTAAATTGTATTTTACACTGTAAATCTATGCGGTGAAAGTAATCAGCCTACCTTAGCCATACTATCTTAGTAACTTGTAAAATATTGTGTTCACCAAATTCGGTGTTTTAAAATGTACTAATTATTAAAATAATATTTTTAATACATTTACATTTACAGTGTTTAGTTTATCAAATAACGTACTATTTAAAAATAATATTTTCTGTATTTATCGAATAATATGTTATTTTCCATAATTTTCATAACACTTGAGACAATATTGCGTTCAATACGTACCTACTATTTAGGTAGGCAGAGAGGATACAGCGTCACACACTCCTGTTTACCGCACAATTCTCATTCATACATCTTTTCATACAAGCTCGCCGATTGTTGAAGCTTCTAACAGAACCATCCTCCAGTATCTGATTTATCTGGTGATGCCAAGTCTTCCGCGGACGTCCTCATTCATTCTTACCATTCTCTATTTACTATTGCTTGAATTGTACAAATTATCTAAATAATATTTTTAATAATGAACATGAAATATTGTGTTTTTATATATTAAAATGTATAAATTTTAAAATATTTTTGTCTTAACAGCTTGCATAATATTAATAACAAATAATTTTTGAAAATAATATTTTTGAACTCTAGTTTCTATAATAAATAGATTGCTGAGCAGGTGTTCGAAATTTACAAAAAAAAAAAAATTGAAAAAGATTGAAAATCCCTTTCACCCGAGTCGACCGAAATATACTTTGGAAAAATTGGTAAGAAGTAGCAAACGCTAATTTTCATATTTCCAAACTTTTCCTATCTATTCCTCCGGTCGGGGGTCGGCCAGGGGAAGGGGTGAAGGGGGGAAGGGGGCGAGGGATGGGGGTGTATCTAATTTTCAATTATTTTTTTATAACCCATACTTTACATTTCGGAGGTGAAACAGCGCTACCGATGTTCTGCAGGGTTAAACGTTAACTTTTCGAATTTGCAAAGTAATAAACCCCGACGGTGCAGCGGGAGTTCTTCAATTAGGTACTTGAAGAGGGTTGAGAAAAATTATTTCTTTACTGCGAGACGCCCGGGGGTAGGCGATTTCCACGTGTCAAGAAAATATCGTCTGATGGACCAAAGAACGCACCGATAATGCTTGATGTGAAAAATATTTTAAAACTGTTCTATATAACATGTTCAATTGATTTATATTTTAATATTGACTAGTATCAGAAGAAAATGAAGGGAAAAACGGAAACAGAATACATTAAAAATATGTTTATACCTGTGGATGTCCCCTTACAAATCCTCTTGTATTCTATGGGTGGAGCGATAATTTAACTCGTATCAGGTGACAATGTACAGCAGTTTATCACTCAACGACTACAATATTATTTAAAACAGCTATAACAGTACTTACCCGCCAATGGTGCCCTTTATAATTGACATGTCATGGCAATGGTAATACTAATGCGTGAAAGGATCTTTATCTGAGCATTTCCGTTGACGAATGAAAGTAGCGCTGTCGAAATCTCGTAGAACGTAGTAATTACAAACATGTGATTCAATATTTGAAAGGAAGGGTAAGATGTTTGGCATCTGTGTCACGTGCGACGTGTTATATAAGGTTTTGTATTGTATTTGTTTATTTCATGATGTAAATATTTTCCTGAGAATGGACCTCCACGTAAGAAAGCGCCATTATCTGGATGATGCTTCACTTCAGCTGATTTTGTAATTCCTGGTGAATTACCCATGAACAGAGTACGATGAGGATCACGATTAGGATCCATCCGCTCGAATCATCTTCATATGGGTTATCACATTAGGATTACTCCTCGACTACTAGTAAATTTTTTCCACCTATCGGTGGAATTGTCAAATAGAAGTGAATATGTCCATACTACGGTCCATCATTCGTGTTCAAGATGATATGATACTCTACTAGGTTTAACAGTAAGGAATGAGAAGAATTGAGACAGTGATGGCGTGGATTGATTTGTGTTGATTTATTCAACATAAGTGGTGAAATTTTGATAGAACCACGTTGTGCAGCTGTAGTTTGGTAATAATAATAATAATATTGGATAATTTGTATAGCACCATTTTTGTATTTTTGCTTTACACATAAACTGTTTATAGTTACACTATCTTTGTTTTTTTTAATTAAAAATTGTTATTTTCACTTAAGCGAATGATTTTTTTGAAATGGTGCGTTTTTAGTTTCTTCTTAAATAAAATCTTTGATGCACTGTTTCTCATGACGGAGGGCAAAGAGTTCCACGCTTTTGGGCCTGCCACCACAAATGCACGTTCACTAAATTTATACTTCTGGAAACGGTTAGTCGGTTCTACAACCCTTCCTGCGACTGTAGTGGAGGATGACCTGAAAGTTTGACGTCTACCACTCAAATTGTCTGGGATACAAAATTCTTGAAAATATAGAGACACCATATTGTGTCGCTTTGTACATCAATTAGCACAATTTAAATTCAACTCTTTCAGAGAATCGGAGCCAATATAGCTGTAATATGAGAGAATTTATAAACTCCATCCATACATTATCTGTGCTGCCGCATTTAGAATGGATTGTAATCTATCCAGATGAAACATTGGCAGGCCAGCATAGATGCTGTTACAATAGTCCATACGTGACACCACAATGAGTGGACGGGCTGCCTCATGAGGAGGATGTCTCTGAATACTTTTAATCTGTCTCACTGGCAGTCTTACTGATTTGTGTATTCATGGAAACATCTGAATCAATGTGCACGCTCAACAACTTAACTGCAGATTTAGCATTCGCAGACATTGATTCCTGTATTAAGTTTTGCCTTCTGGGTGTTGCTGTCCATAGTAGTTCTGTTTAAAGAAGTGAAGTACCGTATCATTGTCTCGTCATACTGTGCTATTGTTACGATGTGCTGCAATGTCATCGTCTCCAGATACGTCAAAATCATCAAGATTATCAGGGAGAAAAATCATCCCATTCAGAGGTCAATTTCATATTTTTTTTCGTTAATTTTTAATGACTTATTATTGTGCATATATATTTTATCAAAACTGTTATAAGATTTCATAAAATGATTAGAAAAGTCAGGTAAATTACTATCATATTTAGTCTTATTGAATTTATTTTTTTGTGGATTTAAATGTAGGATCTCTTTATATCTTGACAGGTCTGAAGTGATTCTACTCCTTGGCTTAAATGTCTTATTGTACTCTCATCAAAGAGTTTTTTTCAGCTCGCAAAAAACCCAATTATTACTCGATTTTTATTTCAAGTTAAAAATTTAATTAACTCTCCCCACCGCCCTTTGTTCCAAGGAAGAACGCTGATTTGTTTTATTTTTTCTTCACAGGAGCATACACAACAGTTGGTGTTCCATACCGTGACGTTTTGAAGAGTCCACCAACTTTTGTGAAGCTAATCCATCTCAGGATAGCTCGTCCCACCGCACTAGCTGCTCAATCCTTTTCAGCGTGAATAAAATCATTTTTATTTATTTATTTAGACTTTATTGACATACATATTTTTGTTGTAACAGAGAAGAATATTTTATAATATAAGATGATAAACAAAAGATACAATTATATTACAATTAAATACTCGTAGTTTATTGTGTGGGATGGAGTAGACTCCACCTCTGATATATACAGCGTTGTCCTGGCTACTTTGCTAGACTGAAGTCTGTGTTAAAGTAGCCAGTTTTTTTCGTGTTGTTTTGGTGTTATTAAAGATAAAGATTCGACAGAAATAAAAATAGAGATAAAAAAATGGGTTACAGAACTAATGAATTACTAGTGTAGGCATTGTATAATGATTATGTTAGAATGTTGGAAAGCCATGCTTTTGATTGCTCTCTATCCGATTGGATCATATATTGGGACCATATTTGTGTAATCTCATTGAAGTTGAACGATTTCCAGTTGGTACTGAGTGTTGTACAGTTTCGGAGCTAAGAACATGTAGAATCTTTGATAAAATGTCGTTGTTGCTCTCGGAACTGGCGTGTAGATGTTTATATATAATATAAGTCTAGTATTTATTGTTTCCGAGGTTAAGTTGTAGAATGCACACATATGAACACATCAATCTCTTATAATAACAAGGTTCTAACTAACATTAACGAATTTTAAATGAAATAGCAAGAGCTGAATATTCCAACTCCATCAGTTATTTATTTCAATTTATGGATGGATCATCATTTTTAATTTTCAATGTTTTTTATTATTTTTAATTACCCTCAGTGGGCATTAGTAATACTGAAAATAAGTTAAGAGCTTAAAACTGATCATACTGAGCATACTCAAAACAAAATATACATGTGAGAACATCTCGTAACACATGAGTTATTTCAAAACATGATATATAATTAATTATAATTCTTAATGTAATTTTTATTGCACAATTGTAACGAAAACTTTTTCTGCTGTTTTTTTTAGAAGTTATAATTTGGGACAAGTCATTAATTTTTGACAGACCTTTGATTAGGTTCTCCAGCACCTACCTTTTTTGAAGTTGCTAGCTCAGTTGGATTAGAACATTTTTCCTCTTCCGTCCCATGTTTACTCGAGGTCCGACTCAATATATGCTTTAGACATATATTCAATTTAGGTATCATGAACAGAACATTGAGATGTTTATTTATGGTAATGGAAAATACTATTAAAATTACATATGAACATATAGCATAATTTAGAAAACACAATATAAGGAATAGGTATTTCCGAGTGTGCGGTATTGAGGCCGTCATATCACATTATTAAATTAATAAACAGAATTTACGTGTTGTATTTGGTTAAATGGAGAGTAGTATTTCTTTTAATCTTATTTTTAATTTAGGACTGGTTCATACAAAGTTGTGCTAGGTGTTATACCAGAAAATGGACAACAGAGAGACACCGAACGTCGACCGAGTCTAATTATTATACCAGATCGAGGGTTACCTCATCAGAAAATAAAGTATGAGATGTTAACGTAACTAGAGATGGTCGAATATGGTTCTATCGTGTAGGCAATTTCGATCAGAACTTGCGTGTATGTAAGTAGCAGTGCTCCGGTTTACAAATAATTACTAATAATCTTTTTCTTATTGAAATTGAAAGTGACAAAGAGTTATAGGACAACACCAGAATCTAAGGTAGAAATAATATTTATTACGGAGAGAAGTAAAGTTCGATGAAGTAAATCGGTGGACATTATAATTTCAAGGATATTATAATTTCTAAAATTTATATACGCACAAAATTTGAGGAATCATTACTGTCCGCGAGAGTTGAAAGATCCAGATTGACCTTTACCGTACCGTGATATAAGATACTCGTACGCAGCCATGCTGTCAACTCGTGTTACCGTATAAAATTAGAGTTCTATTGGCCTTTAAAATGTGAAATAATGGTTTATGTCATAAATTTAAGTATTGAGCATTAAATATAAAAACTATATGTAATATTATAATTCGGAGCATTCATCAAGTTCTGTAGAGGAGGTTGCATTGTATAATAACAACATTCCTACTTCTCTATCTTCATTTAAATAGTGAGAACGAGTGTTATTGTTTTCACTGTGAAATTAATGTGTGATTTATTTATGTCTTGCCACAAATTGTATTTTTGTCAACGTATTAATTTTACAACGGAATGAATTAAAAATATTTATTTTTGTAGGATTCGCCTTACATAATTGATTTTTCACTGGTCGTTTCTAAGCGTAAATATTTTCCTTCTAATTAACTAAAATATGAAGTGTATATTTACAGAAATATTACAGATTTATTTACAGCGGTAGACCTGTGTTACTGCATGGTTCGGGAAGGGTTAAAAGATTTCGACGAGGCAGAAGCTTACAGGAAACGCTGAACACTGGGTCACACGATACGTTTGTTGTAGACGTGGATCGTGGTGACGGCGTATCTAATGACACGCGGAGCCTGGGGTCTTCAGATGTGCAAATTTGCCTGGATCTACGAAGCTGGTGGAAGGCGTCTGGGGTGACAACTTGGTGAAGGTAGTAAACAAAAATGTATCGATAATTTAATTTTGCGGCGGTCTTCATAAAGAAACGTCACATCTCCGTAAAACCCAGATAATTTACTGATGGATAGCAAATATTTGTATAAAACTTTTGTATATTGATTACACGATTTGTAAAGGTAACCTCGGACTTCGGATAAGTTCGCTGCGACGTCTCGAATAAAAGTCACTATCGCACACATGTCGAGCAATATTCTTGTAATAGAATGTTTTAACCTTTACCATACCGTGACATAAATTACTCATATGCAGCCACGCTGTCAACTCGTGTTACCGTAAGAAGTTTTTAACATTTTAAATGTGTAGAAAGCTCTTATTAGTTTAAATGGCTTTAAAATGATTAATCTTATAAGCTTACTTTAAATATTGTGCGTTAATTACGAAAATGGGATCAATATTCTGATATAATTCGGAGCATTCATCAAGTCCTATACAATACTACATTTTTTCTCATCTCTCTTCATTAAATTAGTGAGAAAGAGAGATCATATATTCGTATATTTGTTATTATTTTTATTATGAAATTAATGTACCATCTCTATTTGTTTTACCACAAATAATATTTTTAACATTATATTAATTTTACAACTGACTGAATTGAAAAATAATTATTTTTGTAAGATTCTCTCTACACTACTGATTTTTCACTAGTCAGTTCTAAGCATACACATTTTTCTTATAATTAACTGAAATATGAATTTTATGTTACAGTTTTAATTGGGCGGTAGACCAGTGTTACTGCATAGTTTTGGAAGGGTTAACAAGACTGATATATTTTAAAAGAAGTACCGAAAAACATCGTGAGCCGATATGATCTCACGGACGCATGCGCCTGTAGGTCGAGTAGATGTCGGATTTATTTGCTGCCGAGACTAAAGTGGGGGTCGTTTATATACCCTTCCATAGAGCGATGATGACCAAATTAATGGGAGAGAGAAAGGCTAGAATTAAGAAACACATACTTCATACGGAATACTTTCATAGGGGGGGAGGTTCGTGACGCGATGTTTCTGGTTTTGTTGGAACGGCACGTGTGCACTCGGATGCTCTATTTTTAGACGGTACATCCTGTTTACGCGTGATTTTACCGGTCCTGGATGATGAAATTTGCTTGTAATATAAATATTTGCGCGGTGTCAATTTGGAAGCCATTATTTTCTTTTATTTCTTTATTATTTATTTCGTAATGATGGCATGCTGTACAAGGAATAAATGTTTATTTTATGAATATTTAGTAATTTATGTTGAATGTATTTAAAAGACGAGTTTGTTGACTTTGGTGAAATTATATACATGACCCAATATTTAGCTAATCAGAAATCATCAAAACACCCCATATTGCATCATTTACTAAGGAAAACTGCCTGAACATTTCAATACAGTATTATTGGATGGGAAAAAACATATAAAAATTTAATATCACAATTAGAAATCACTCAAAAAAATGATGATAAAAATTATTTAAAAAAAATAATGACTATCCAAGAATCCAACTCTTCACAGATTTCAAAGTACCTAAAATAATAGACATACAAAAAAAAATTAATTATCCAAATTTTTAAAATAAAAATTAAATTAAATGTTAGAAGCGAATTCTGATTACATCACAATTAGAAAAATTACAGACTACTATAAAATTGTATCTAAAGTTAAAAAATATGTACGCAGTAACTGAAACATAAATTATACACACACCCTTCTCTATACACGAGTTATACTCTCATAGAGAGAAGAAATAAATGTTAAAATATATATATATATATATTGCTGATTATTTTTATAAAAAATCTGTATAACCTTTCATCGAGGTTGCCTATGTAACAGAGTAGTCCAATTGGTCCAAACTCACGAAATATATTGAAATTTGATTGAAATTCATCTTGTCATTTGATCTGATGGCGCTATTCATTTTTCATCGTTCAATGAAATGGTGCATCAGAGCGCGGCCGGTAGCGAGGCGCGCGTCTCGCGCTGAAACAAACGAACGGACAAAAACAATGGAACGAACAAACAGACGAATGAGAGAAGGGCATGTAAAAAAAAGTCCCGTTTTAATGTAGTGGAACACGATTTTAAAATATTCATGAATATGGCATTTTTTTCACGGGACGGGAGGACATTTTTAATTAACAGAAGCGCGCGCAAGGAAAATCGCTCATTACACAGCCGGCCGGCAGAACCTCGTATCTACTAATACAATTTTAAATTCAATCAAATCTATATTTTTTTCTATCCAATCTAATTTGAATTTACTGCAGATTATATTTCATTTGTATTTTTTTATTGTCAAGTTGGTATTTTAGAAAACAGTTTATTGATATTCAAAACAAATTATATATATTTTTTTAATACTTATTCAAAGATGTACATTGCTGCCGGAATTCGAACCTGGATGGCTTTCAAATAATGGAACAGTAGATGTATTCATTTGAACATATAGGTTCGAAAATTTGTCGACAGAGATACTGTCTGCTGTAGCATAGTTGTATTTAGCACCTTTCTCGAATTGGAAAGAGATCCAGGTTCGAGTCCCGGTAGCAACAACAATATATTTTTCATTATTAGAACACATTCTTATTGTGAAGTTGTAATTATTCACAACATACTTCTGTGATATTTTAAATACTAATTAAATGTGTTAATTAGAAATATATACATATAAAATTTTTTTAAAAATAGATAGCTTTAAAATAACGGAACGATAGCATATTAATTTGAAAAAGTGTAACATACAAGTTCGAAAATTTGTCGTCAAAATAATTCCGCTGTAGTATGGTTGGTTCACTCGTTCACTCTAACTAGAGCACGATTTTGTATGATTTTGGACAATTGAGTTGACGTTTGCCATCGGAGTGCATTAGATTGTCGCCAAGTTATCTTACTGACATGCGGGAACGACAAGTTGGATTGTGAATTATTGTCCTGCTGTGTGGGGCTAGTGGTGTACTGTTCATCTTGCCATTGTACTTGTGTATCACACTTCGCGCTATCAACAAAGCGTGAGTTCGAGAGTACTCCGTGTAGAACGATGGAGAATGTGTTCTGAAACCATAAGACCTGTAGCTCCAGTGGCAGAAGAAATCCAAATACGTAAAGGAGCAAGTCCCTTGTTTTCCTACTCCTGTTCCTGTCCCTGCCCCTAATCTCGTGCTTCATTCCCTCGCGCAATCATTATGGGTCGGCCGGAGATTGCGTTAATATTTTTGGTTCATTCTTCGACCGGAGGTGACACGAGTAAGGTTAACACGATGTAATTGTTTTCTCATTTGCATTTACCTGGCGATAACCGACCGCACTAAACACAGCAATCATTATGGTCCAGAACCGAGGTTCAATAAAATCACTACTCTAAGATACGCCCAGGCAGATAAAACATCAAAATACACCTGATAAGTTAATACATGTCATTAAGTAAGCGAAAGATACTTATACATAATAGATTTCTCTCAAAACATTGATTGAAACAGATATATTTTCTCCATTACCAGATATATCTATCTTTTCTACTGAAATTTAAATTAAAATAAATGTAATTACTATAGCTATTGGTTGAAGTATTGGTGTCGTTTCTCAGAAATCTATCTGTAAAGGTATATTATCGGTTACGTTAATGAACTCTCCGTACAAAATACACCCGGAAAAGAATCATAAAACAGGAGACAAATCTCACGTGCATACGCTTTTTATTAAATTACTGTACTGTCTAACTAGCGGCCCGCGAATCATTCTATATTTTAACATAAAATTTTAATTAAATATCTGTATTCTAAATAATGTGTTTTTTTTTTTACGAAAACCTACAAGCACTACCTGAAGGAACTCGGTATTGACCATCGAAGCGATAGTATAATTTATTTACAACAAATATTAATATGCACGTAAAATAAATACATTATTGGCCAGCAAATTACGGCCACAATTCTCTCACGAAAATACCATTTATATTGTTGTCACATGTCCGCGTCTAAATTCCCACCCTTAACCCATCCTACTGCTTGCCCTCAGTATGAATTGTAAGCCTGACGCCACCAGGTGTCACTTGATCAATATTTTTTGTTTTGATCTCGACATCGCGATACCATTCGCGGTATGGAAAATTACCTCCAGTGCAGTGGAGCACAGTGACATCACCGTATTTAGTCGGGAGCGGAGATCATCTACAATCCTCGAGCATGCAGTGTGTGATTTCTGCGGCATCACCAAGTATTTCGGAATCATCATGCTTGAGGTAAAGCAAGCAATCCTTCTAAATCCCGGTCCCTGAGATCGCTTGTCTTTTATAAAAAAAATATTTTCTCTCATCAATTCCAATCGATTTCCTTCCCCACCTTGCGGTAATTCCTACTTACAACCGGAATCATCGTAATCCATTCTATCGCAGAAATACCTTCATTCTGATTTTTTAATTTATTTTAGTAATGTATTATTTTTGATGTATTTTTCGTATAAATTAAGGTATTAACATTTAATCGCCTACATTTTTTGGTCTGCGAATTGTTTTCAAAAGAAAAAATGCCCAATGAGCTAAGAAGCGTTACTCTAGAGTATTCTATTTACTACATGAAAATATTAACATTTCTAGCTTTTTCAAAAATTGAATATCTCAAATTTGTGTTTACCAATATGCATACCAGATTTTTTTTATAGCATAAATAGTACATATGAAAATATAAAGATACTAGACGTGGTTTATTCTAAAGCAATTACTTGTACAGTTTTTAAAAGTTGTAATTGTTTAGAAGTAAGTTAGAATAATGTTATAAAGTAAGTTATAAAAAGTTATGTGAAAAAGTACAATCTGAAGTTATAAAGTATTATTGTCTGAAATATACAATAGTTGGAGACAAAAATGTGTAGATAGTTAGGTTAGCACAAATAATGACAAATTAGATTAATTTTGCTTTCTACCCACATCAAGCAACCACTATATTATTTTTGGTTTGAAATCGTTAATCACCTTAGACCTTTTAAGGTCTAGTGGCAATTTGTTAAATATTACGGAGCAAAAAATAAAAAAGTTCGTTGAGCGAATTTGGTATTAAATTTTGGCACTGAAAAGTATCCTAGGACTTTGCTTCTAATTTCTTTTGGATCAGATTGTAGAAGTAAAGTTTTTTTTGTTTTAAATAGTTTTAAGATTACTCTGGTAAATAGTTGTATTATATCCAAAACTTTAAAGGATTTAAAGAGTTCTGAAGAGTTATGTCTAAATGACCTCTTGTTTATTACTCTGATGACCCATTTCTGAGCCTTAATTAGAGAATCCATTGAAGTAAGAGCTGCACCGCCCCATGCACATATTGCGTAACAAATGAGACTCTGACAAAGTGAATAGTAAACCATTTTTAATAAAGTAATGAATTAATTTTCTCACTTTGTATCTTACTCGATCGATATGAGGAACCCATCGCAAATTTTCATCAATTGTTAATCCGAGATAAATTATCTCATTATATTCTAGATATTACATTTTTTCCAGGTATTTTTAATTTACTTACAAAGGTCTGCATCAAGGGCCACTTCTTTCATTTCATTCCGTGTACGTCGCGTAGGTACTCATCGGTAGTTCTCTTCAAATATTTAATACTTCGCGCCGGCTCTGTCTGTCTTCAACTATCTTCTATGCGTCCGTCTCTTTTCCGGATGTGCGATGGACGCTCATATAAAGGAAAGGGTTGTCGGCAGGGCGGCACTAGGGCTTCGCTAATGGGGCTATTTCTCCTACGTCATTCCCCTACGTCATCTGCTGCTACGAGGTCAACGGGATGATGGAAATAAATGGAATTAAACTAAAAAATAATTATATATTCCAAATTATTGCGTCCATGTGGGTATACTAAAAATTTTAATATCATTTTTTTTAAATATTTATTATTTAACCCATTATCTGTGCACTACTTAATATGTTTGTCACGACTTTTTTTTTAAATCTTTTCATTTTTTTATCATGTAATATATCTATGTATGTATCTTTTTCTTTTTTTAAATAAGCAATCCACCCTTCAAGAGTGATTTGTGCCATTAATCAAGTTAAAAACTTTGTTTTAAAGAAAAAAATATAATAATATTATGGAATAAGAAATACTGTATCACAAGTTAATAACATTGTCGTTCAAAAAATTTGCTATAATATAGATTAAACGTGGCGAGTTAAGGGAAAGAAGATGACACAAGTTAACTGGAATCTGAAAATTACCATTGATGAGACCACTGTAAAAAAATCTGTGATCCGCAATGGACAGGCAAAAAATACACGGTCAAGGGTTTCCTCCTCGGCACCACAATCACACATTGGGGAGTCTATCAAGTTCAATCTGAACGAATGAGAGGCTACCTGGCAATGCACGATTCTCATTCTAGAATTGTATGTGTCGTGTGGAGTAAAACCTTTTACCTGCTTTCTGTGCGGTTGCGCACGTTGTAATCTTCAGTTTTCTCGTGATACTTCCAGCTTCCAGAAATACACATAATAGACTATTTCGTTCCCCAATTGAAAGGTATTAATGTGGAAGAGCTGCGGTTTCAACAAGACGGCGCCACATGCCGCACAGCGCGCGCCACTATCAATGTATTGAAGGTAACATTCGATGGGCGCATAAATTCGCGTAATGGGCCTAAGAATTGGCATCCAAGATCGTGTGTCTTAATACATTTGGATTATTTTCTGTAGGAATATATGATGTGGCTAGTTTATGCTGATAAACCAGAGACGATAGACGACTTGGAAGCCAACATTTATCGCATTCCAAATTGCGCTTTATTCGAGCCATATTTAAACACTAATGGCATAAAATTATCTTTCCAATAAAGCCAATACCATGGCCGTTACCATGATTTTGATGTGTTTTATTTAATTTTAAAGTTCTATACCTCTAAAAAAAACACCTTTACATATCATATATATTTTTTAACATTTTTTTGTAGACAACCTAACTTTGTATGTTTGTCATGAATTATTTTATCTAATGGTGTTGGTTGGTTTAGTCTTTTGAGAGAAATAACTATATTATTTTAGTTCTTAAATTAGTTTTGACCACAGACTAGCAAATGAATAGACATGAAATAAAGTGTATATAGGAAAGAGGGCATTTTACACATATTTTTTATGGAAACATAAATCCGATAATTTATGACACATATATGTATATAAGACATATTTTTTACATTAACGCATATTATATAGTCAGCGTTTAAATTTTCGTTCCAATCGTTTCATATATTTAAGAAAAGTTGCGGAGCTATTTGATTTGGTAAGTAGTACCGAATTAATCACGTGAGTAACACCAAATTGAAAATATTTAAATATTGATTCGTGTCTATATATTTTCTGTGGTGACAGTTTCACTTGTATGTTTTATGGGACTTTTTTTTATGAATCATCACACTAATTAAGGTCTCATTGTATTATATTTATAAAAATTAATAAGTCTAGATATCTGATGCCAATCTTGAAAAAAGGAAAATATATTTAATCAAGTGCTTGATTCAGAAATTTTTTATCCATAGCCTATACGCACTATAAAATCAATATTTAATCGAAGTCCTTGCTGAAAAACTTTCAAGTTCTATCAAAGTTATTGAAAAATTTTCCACCATCGTTTAATAGAAATAAAAACTAGCTATTTGAATGGGCGTTTCTTCTCTTTACTCCAACCCTGTCCGTAAGACGAGGTATCGGGTGGAAAAATGGGTGTTTAAAACAGGGAATAAGGGTGTAAAAGAAGTCAGGGGTACGTTCGTCTTATCTCAGGCTATTCTTTCAAACGAAATTAAAAAGTGAATTGAATATATTACTCGGCGTGTTTGGTGTTGCCGTAGTGGTAACGGCGAAATTACTGATAGAAAACTATTATATTTGACTTCTTCAATATTTGCAAAATTACCTTGTGGCCTCATATTATATTAATAATTATACAAAATACTTTGTATAAACCACTATTTATTAATTATTATACATGTTTCGATACAATACAATGTTTACTGAAATTAAAAAATACAATCATAGATAAAAACATAAATATAAAATAGTGAATAAGTAAAAACTAATATTAAAATTGAAAAATATTGATTTTTTAGGCGTATTCTAGATATGTTAAAAAATATTTTAAAGATAAATAATATTAACTAACTAATAATAACTTTCAAATATTTGATAAATTTGGAGATTGAAGGGTGAGAATTGGTGAACGTTATATATTTCTGCATAGTCTCCTTGTAAGTCTATACACTTCTCCCAGCGATGTTTCCATCCCTTCAACCCGTCCAAAAAGTACTTGGAGTCTTTATCTGCAAAATAATTATTTACGAAGGTGATGACTTCCTCATTTGAGGAAAATTTATGTCTTCCGAGCGCAACTTTTAGCTTAGGGGACAAAAAAAAGTCGCTTGGGGCTCGATCTGGTGAGTACAGAGAGTTTTTTTAATTTATTAATATTAAAAATATAATACAATTTCAATAATCAGTGTATATGTATATATATATTTTAACATTTGTTTCTTCTCTATGAGAGTAAGACTCGTATATAGAGAAGGAGTATATTCGAGTTAATTTATGTTTCAGTTAGTCTGTGTACATATTTTTTTACTTCAGTTACAAATTTATGATAGTCCGTAATTTTTCTAATTGTGATGGGGAGATTGTTAAAAACTTGATACCTTGATAAATATATTGATTTTGAGTTGCGGTATATTTTAGTTTTGGGATATTAATTTGATCTCTATATCTTGTAGATCGGAATTCGCTTCTAAAATTTAATTGTTTTGTTATTTTGAAAATTTGAATTATTGAATTTTTTTTGTATATGTCTATTATCTTTGGTACTTTAAAATCTGTGAAAAGTTGTATACTTGGATAGTCTTTATTTTTTTTAGAATAATTTTTATTATCACTTTTTGATAATAATAGTTTAAACCGTAATTCGTAGATTTTCGTCTGGGCAACCGCTGAGGTGTGAGACGGTGCATTGTCTTGTTGAAACGACTTAGTGAAACACTCTATATATATATATATATATATCACTTAAGCCAGCTGAAGACAGGTCGTAAGCCCTGTAATTATAATAATATTTGCTTAATTAGATTTCGACCGACTGAAGCGCGAACTGGTGATTTTAATATTGCTTTAAAATAATTTAAAAAAAACAGATTCTCAGTGATGACATATATGCTGTTTAAAAAAAAATGGATGGTACTCGCAGCGAGTCCACCTACTAATATATATACAACTTTAAAAACTTTTATATATATGAATATTGTGGGGTAAGAATTGGTGAATATATATATTAAATGATCACTTAAGCCAGCCGAAGACAGGTCGTAAGCCCTGTAATTATGATAATAATTGCTTTGTCTCTATGAGATATCTGATATTTGTTTAATTATACGTCACTTTATACACATTACATAATTAACGATCGTACAAAACCCACAATTTCAGTCCAATACCAATCTCCAAACTTATAAATATATTTGTAATATTATGACAAAAATGCTGGAATTATCTAAGAGCTCGCCAATGTGCATTCTTAGAACGTGAGAGTTAATTACGATCATCTCTTGTTTAGTATTATTTTTTCACAAAACCTTCAACGGTGGAGTTGAACATCGAGATACCAGGAAACTTAAATGAATTCCTGACAATGAAAAAAGATGAAATAATCCTGCTGCAGGATTGGATGGAAGATGTTCTCAAAAAGCTCCTTGTTGTTGGCTAATTATTTAGCCCTTATCTTAAGGGTGGGAAAATAATTATAAAAAATATTATTTATACAGTTTTATTTTTCTGTTTACTAAATATGATAAATTACACGGTTTCAACCAAGAAAGCCACAGTGACATTATACAACATCGTCAGATTTCATTTACATATGTTACTTTTTTAATAAGACATCTGTATTTTCAAACTGGAAACGACCATATCTTTAATTACAATGTTTCTCAAAAAAACTAGGTAGGTAGCACCAAGACTTCCAATCCGTTTAAATATCAGAAAATATTTTACAAAATTAGTTATATTAATTTAAATGAAGTGACGGTTTATTAAAGAAGATACTAATTATATGAATCGCATGGAAAGATTACTTATTTATTTATATTATTTCATACATCTTCTCATACAAGCTCGCCGATAATTGAGGCTTTTAACAGGACCATCCTCCAGTATCTGGTTTATGCATTCGATATCTTTCTGATTCCAGAGTTCTAATCTGATCAATTTCTCAACATTTTATATATATTTTTTTTATGAATTTTCACATTGTATTATTATATATCTTAATCTTGTTCTATATAAATGTCGATAGCCACCCCCATAATTCAAGATCTTTCTTATTTGTAGGTGCATAAATAAATAAAATATAATCTGTTTATCGAGAAAATATTTTAGTTGCTACCAGGATTCGAACCTGGAGCTTTTCCTATCGGGAAAGGCGTTATCCAGTTTCGCCATATCAACTAAGTACATATTTTAGAACTTGTATTCTGTAGCTCTTTCAAATTGATATATCTGTTAATACATTTTTTTAAATTATTACTTAAGTATCCACTAAAATGTAATACGTTAAAGGTATTTGTACAGTAAATTAATAAATAAACAAATATCTCTGAACCAATTTAGATAAGATTTTTCTATTTAGAGCAACAGCGGGTTCATCCCAAGATCCTCTCGAATTCGATTATATCGTTCCTGATTTAATCTCTTACTGCCACTCCCGCTACTCCTCTTAGGTATATCATCATTGCAGTCTGGATTCGTCAGTATCCAAAGTTGATGGCCATAGGTCAGGGTGGAGGCAAAAATTAACTTAAAAATCGCTAATTTTGTCTTATTGTTGAACTCTAATAGACTTACAAATTGTCTTAGAACGAACTTATTCCTAGTAAATTAGCATATTCTTAATTAAGGACTGTTCTCTGGTAACGTAAATCTAACGTAATTTTTTTTAAACGTCTTCTCTTTGACGTTTCCAAGATATTCATCAACAACTAATTATTATGTCAAAAATATAATTAAAATTTTTATCTCATCTGTCTAAAAACAATACCCATCGTTTTTTCTTGTGAAGAGGGAAGAAAACTGATTCTGTTTTCTGATAACCTCTGCGCTGCCCAAACACGGTTCACTCCTTTGCGCTCTAATTCCATCACTTCTTCGCTGGAGAAAGTAATATTTCGTCTTCCAACTTATTAAGAATTTAATAGATCGCTAAACAGCTATTTTCTTTGAATATCAAATAAAATATATATATTATTAAGGAGAACACATTCTTATTGTGAATTTGTAATTATTCAGAACATAGGCTTTCAAATAATGGAACGATCGATATATTAATTTGAAAAGTGTAACATATAGGTTCGAAAATTTGTCTTCAATCCACTGTGTAGGTATAGTGTAATCGGATAATGCCCGTTCCCCGGATCGAAAAAGATCCAGGTTCGAATCCCGATAGCAACAACAATATTTTTAGATAAAATTGATTTTATATGTATATCTTTCTAATTAATACATTTATTTTGTATTTAAAATATATCTAATCTTAGACACACATATTGGGTTGTTCCGAAAATAACGGCCATTTTTCAAATTCTAATTCAATTAAACAACTGTAGTAGTAGATTTTTATGATTTATGGATCACCGATCGCCGTTTCGCGCGCACGTGAGTGCGTCATATATAATGGTTCCTGCCCATTATCCCCTTCGCTACACCCAGACCAAAACCTTTTCTGTGGTTTAACGTTTAAGGAGTTAACGTTTGACCTTCGGAGCTGATCTAAGTGTGTTAGACTGCCGTAAAATTGACGTACAGCTCAAACTGACTATTGTGTGTAATCGGTTTCTCGCTACCGTGCGTATTGATTAGTATTTTCATCCTACTACTGTGCATGGTGCTTGTATGTCACTTCGCACTATCATCAAAGTGTGTGTTCAGGAGTACTTCATGAATACGTGTTTTGAAGCCAGAAGATCTGTAGCTACAGTAAAGAAGAAATCCTGATACCTAAAAGAGTGAAAGAATTAAGTGGGTCGTTATTCTTCCTGGTATATGGTTCGTTCATTAAGCCTCCCTGTTTCTTTTACTGCCCTGTCCCTAAACCAAATTCCTTCCACCTATATCCCGTATTTTTCAACCCCTTGTTGTAACAGTAACCTTACTCTGATGTGCTCGTGATCGACTAGTTATCTATTCTGCTTCTACAGCGTAAACTGCCTGCCTCTTCTCACCAATCTTGGACCTTGTTTAATAATGCAAAGTGTAGCGAAACCTCGGTCGTGTTTCAGACTTGTTTTGTCCATTTTATTGGAGATAGACCTCTCATCCTCCGTCCTTGTACATTCCCCGTGATTACCAACTTCTCCGGGCTGTCTTCATACCTTTTAGCAAAATTTGTAGCAGATTTCCTGTAGAATAAAACATGTTTATTTATACATGTTGAATAAAACTCAAATGGATTAGAATGCAAGCTATTTTCTGTTGATTTTTTTGCTGTTAATAGTTATTCGTGCTGAAATGCTCATCTTGTTTATGGTGATGGTTCCTCAATACTGGTTGTTTATCAAAAATGCAAACTCGTTAGCTTGACAAATAACTGACGAACACATGTCCGTAAATACCATATCACAATTTTACGGTCGATATAATCGTCCATCGCATACTCTAATTCATAATACGCATCCGCAGAGATGTCGTACAGTGCGCACCGAAGATGCAATTGCTGCAGTGGAGCATAGTATTGAGGAGGACCCGAATGAGTTAATTCGCCATCGTGCACAGCAATAGATCAATGATTAGAGACTTCTTCATTCCCCATTTGAATGACATTAATGTATAAGAGCTGTGGTTTCAACATGCCACACAGCGTGCGCTACAATCAATTAATTGAAGGAAACATTCGATGAGCGCATAATTTCACGTAATGCACCTGCGAATTGACCTCCAATATCGTGTGATTAACACCCTTGGATTATTTTTTGTGGAAATATGTGACGTCGCTAGTTTCCGCCGGTAAACCAGAGACGATAGATAACTTGGAAGCCAACATTTGTCGCGTTATTGTCAATACATGGCTCTAGATGCGCCAAAAAGTGGTCGAAAATTGGACTTCCAGATTGCGCTTTGCCACGGCCATTACCGCGATTTTTACGTTTTTTATTTCATTTTGAAGTTCTACACTTCTAAAAAATACACTTTATATAAGTCGCGCTAATCTGGATAATAACGGCTAGAATTTTTTAGGGTATTTTCATAGGATAAAGATTATTTAACAAAATATATTTTGATTTACAACTTTTTTGCTTGCATACAATGTAGTATAATATTATGCATTTTTACTATTTAAAGCCTGAATTCACATGGTCAATCGTATGTCAACCAAGTACAATAATTTTAAAGCTGACTATTGAAATAAAAATACGAGAAAGCAGGGTGCAGCGCGTCACGGTATTTTTTGCTCTTAATATTGTTTGGTTTGTGATCTTTGTGCCATCCCCTTAGCAAACAAAAGAGATTCCTCATTAACCCTTTGTAAGCGACAGACAAAGGACTTTACCTTTGTTACATCTATTTGCCTCCATTGAACATTGGATGGCGTTAATCAAATGAAAATCGCAGAAAGGGAATTAAAAAAGAAAGTTGTCTTTTAAAAAAAAAAGAGTTCTGTCTCACCCCATCCCCCCCCTATCTTCAAATTCCCGCGGGGGATTAAGACGTCACAAATAACCGAAGGGTTAAATAGCATTTTCCGAAATAGGCTCGATAAAAGTAAGGTAATAAAGAGAGGGTTTTTTTTTTTTTGTGAAGATTTGTTTGAACAACAAACGATTGAGGATGTAAGGGTTGAGAGATTTTTATTTGCCAGATGCAAAAATCTTTTTTAATTGTAAAATTTAATGATTTTTTTTCAGTTTTAATACAATCTTAATTTAAAATGAAATGTGACTGCTATTCAGGTAGCTAGGTATGTGGACGAGAGATGTAACTGGAGAATTTTTATGTACAACATTGTCTGAACAGTAGAATAACATACCAAAGGTATCTTCTGAAATCGGGGAAAGAGAACCAGATCAGTGAAGTTGAACCAAGGGTATGATTGAGATGAGCAGTTTTTGGACATCCTCAACATATCCTGACACATGTGTATGATCAATGCATTCTACCTAAGTACAAATCGTAGATATGGACTTTTAAATAGCAGATTATACGAGCTATCGAATGAAATGTTTAGGTACATAAGTATGTTTAAGTGAAAAAGATGAATAAAAAGAAAAAAGGTGGGAGACAAGGCGGAGAGGTTGCAACTATTATTGCAGTAAAGGGAGAGTAGATGTATTTATAGGTAGAATGATTGGCTAAAATTGAGATTGTGGTGGTTCATAAAAAAAACTCTTTATACGTAGTAAGGATAATATTAAACAAGTCAATTTCTGAAATTTCTCACTATAGTATTTTCATGACCGGTAAATGAATGAATTTTGTATGTAAGATGTTCTACTTTCAGGAATGTGGAAGAGTGTAGACTGCCGGGTCGATCTAGACGGTATGTGGAGAAATATTAATTCTAATTGGCTGGGACAGTCAACATGAGCTTGCAGTAGTTTGAAGAAAAGTATTTGGTCAGCACGTGTTCTTCGATATTCTAGCGTTTTCATAATGTGAAAGTTTGCTATCGGATTAACACCACAACATCTGTCACGGACGACACAGCGGCGAAGAGTGGGGACTGTGTCCGTGGTACATATTGAAATATTTAAAGGGTCGTCTTGTTCTTGCGCCTTATCTTTTCATCGACTCTTGACTCTTCAGTTATGATTGTCTCCTTCTTCCAGTGGCCGCACTTCATCATCATCAAAAACAGAAAAAGCAACGAGCGGATAAAATAAAAACAGACGTTGTGAAACAAACTATTATCAAAGATGGGTTCAAAATGGCTCATAAAGAAGACAAAATTTCGCAAATAATTTCGATATCCAGCGTTATTGAAAGTAATACATATATTACTACTATGGAGGTATGTCGCCTCTACTCTTATCATCACTCTCTGATATTACTGAACGCACCCTGCAGATACTGGTTCATGAAATCAAACTGTAACAACACGATCCCAGCCAGTGACCGTCGGGAAGGCCGTCTACTCTTCTCACTCCCGCCTTCCCAACAACAGCGACAAGGAACGCCTCCGTACAGGTAAACTACTCCATTGTCAGGTATGTTATTGATATATTCACCCATCACTGTTTGAGTGATGAGTGAATATTGGCGCATCCATTACTCGTACATCAAGCAGTTTCATCATTCACATAACCTGCCAAATCCTTCGGATTCGTATCAACATATCAACTCCTACATCATCCTTATAGTGCAACTATTTATACATTTACAATCACTTAACCTCACAATAGCTTAACTAACATTATTCTACTTAGAATCCTCTTTATAGCATTAACACTTACTACCCGGTGGGTCAAAACACGTCCGGCGGTAGTGAGTCATTTTAGACTCATCTCAATTTTTCAGTTTCTCATCCGTTTTGTGGGAGATTTTTTATAGATATTTCATTTCAAATATGATTTAATAGAATGAATGGCATGATGTACCGTAATGTTTCTGCTAAAAAATTAAAAAATATTACGAATAATGTACATATTCTCACGCATCAACAGACGCCCTACACAGCCAAAATACAAACATCCACTGAGCATGTAATCTTCTCGTCGGAACCCGAACAGGTAGTGTTATAAAACTTACAGGTAGGCGCAACGCTTCTCAAATAGTTATATTACTGGTTTTATCTGGGAGCCGCCAGGCGAAAATAAGTCAAAACAAATACATGTACGCATATCTAGTATCCTTTGTGTTATCGCTGAGTTTCAATTCCGTAAAATCGACTGATTTTTAAGCGTTTTTTCACATTTTTATCAATAACTCATTTAAATCTCGTCCGATAACATTTATTTGTATCTCAAATTAATAAAGATTAGCTAGAAGAAAAAATAGCATTAAACGAATATTTGTAGCGTAATTCATATTTTCACAAACGCCCGGGTCAAATCTGACCCACCACCGCAGAGTGTGTGTTAAATCACATAAATAAAAATATATGAAGTGCCTCTGTGAGACCAAAGCACACCAAACACAACTATCTGTCTCAATGTGATGTATCCGCGTATTTAAAGATAAAATTGAATCACGTAGATGGATCAATTTATCCCACAGATTTGGCCAAAAGGGTATATTTGACAACACCCTCTGAAGGGGCTTGATCAATAATGCTAGACTGCCCGCTTGCGCTTCGGGGGTAGCAAGACAACAATTTTTTGAGGTACATTTGTTAATAAGTGCAAACTGAATTACCTATTTTAACTGATGGAAATTTGAAGAATAATATATTTTAATACAAATTAAATGTATCAATTAGAAAGATATAAAAGCAGATATATCGAAAAAATATTTTTGCTGCCACCTTCAAACCGGGAACTTTTCCTATGCGGAGAAACGCGCTGACCATTACACCACATCAGTCTAGTAAATTGACGACAAATTTTCGAACTTATATGTTACAGCTATCTTTTATTCCGTTTTTTTTAAAACCGCTAGGAGACGCCAGAGATTTTTCAATTGCATTTTATTAATTTTTTTTTGGATAAAATTTTATACAAAATATATAAAAAACAAATTAAATGTTTTAATTATAAAGATGTACATATAAAATAAATTTTATCGAAAAATATTGTTGTTGCTGCCGGGCTTTGAACCTGGATCTATTCCAATCCGTTGGAACGTGCATTATCCGATTATGCTATACTGACACAATGCATTATCCGATTATGCTATGCGTCAATTTCAAAAAAAAAAAAATGGACATTACTGTTTATGCAACTTTAAAACTGTTAAAATTATCAATTTATTTAAAAATAATATAAATAAAAAAATCATATTTTCTAATATATAATTAGTAGGTAAGTACTATTGCGCACGAGCATAGATGCCGGAAGAATTCAGAATACGGAATGAGTTTGGCACTCATCACAATCCGGATTCTGCTGGCACCTCCAAAATGTGGACTGTATGTTTTAATCAGTACTTTTGTTTTAATCAGTACATTATTTTTGTTCATGAATAAATACATATTTACACAAATAAATGTGTGTACCTACTTTCACTTTTTTTCTTCTTCGTGTCAGTATTGACATATGGTGGCCTCAATCACATGAGACTCAGTTCGTAATGCACCTCTACAAGTTCCGGTCCTGGGTCGCCCTCGCAGCTGACTCTAGCTCCAGGGACTCCTCCAGATAGATCCACCGCTGTGGCACTCTTCCAGGTCTTCTTCAGCACATATAGCTCCTTTTCTTGACTGTCATTTGTTGGCGATTAATAAACGTACATTACGTTAAGAGTGTGTGCTTAAATTTTGAAATTATCTCTTTCTAATGTTTGCCATCCCTTTACACCATTTTCTAGACGTCTCAATCCTGCGTTAAAAAATCACACGCGGCAACACTTTTCTTCGATTTGTTTCCCTCTCATTTCCGGTTCCTCCAGATAAATCCTCTTTTCCCGCCAAACCGATAAATCTGCACCGGAAATGCCCGGTAAACAGGCCGGAAGCGCGCGAAATCTCGGGGAATTGCTAATGGACTTTTGAAATTCGAATTGATACATGTTTTTAGAGTTGGAAGAGTGTGCTGCCTCTGCGTATTTATGGTTTCCTGGTAGATTTATGCTGCCCCTCCCTTGGATGAGCCTCGTTTGGAGCCTGAAGTAGGAAATGTAACGTTTAGCCTAATTTATTGAAATGTTTCAATGATAAAAGTAACATAAGTACACAAAAAAAAAACATATTTTTACTTTCACGTCTCTTTACTGGTCGATAGGCTCATAACTGAACATCGTAGTTTTCTATTCTGTTTCCATATCGCAAACTGTTTGCCATCAGTGAGATATATAGCGAAGCTCCGGTCTCATCGTGTCTCAATTTCGTGGATATAAGATGTTCGGTATTCATGACAGGACCAGATCGCCGCTCGCCGTGCACGTTTAGACATACATTAGGTTTCTGCGGAATAGAATACGACAATTCTGATCATAAATCGGAATCACCGCAAGGTAGGGGAGGGAAGTAGGGACACGTGGTACAGTATAAGATCGGTGAGGGAAAGACCGGTGAATTTTGGAAGGACTGCTCGCCTTACCTTGTATATGACGCCTCCGTAATCTCTGCAGTCGCCGCTGAGATCACACAAATGGCATGCGGATGAGCCGATCTTCGATCCCAATTGAATACGGCGATGTCACAAGTTCACCCACGGCACACAAATAACAAACAATATGTGATCAAAATTCAGTGCTGGTGCACTGGAGCTGAAAAGTCCACACCGCAAATGCTATCGCGATGCCGAGATCGAATAAATATCATCAGATTGTGTACACACGGGACATTGCTAAGAGTATGAAGGTATGAAATATGAAATAATTATTTTCTTGTATGTCGGAGAGAGCCTTTTTTTAATGCCTGAAGATAGCGAAATGACAATGCGTTTCCTCGGATAGGAAAAGTTCCTGGTTCGTATTCCAGTGGCAACTAAAATATTTTACTGATACATAGATTTTTTTTTAGTTGATTAATTTAATTTGAATTGTTATAAATGATGAAATAATAATAAAGTGTAGATAGTGTGTTAAATGAATAATGACGATCAAATATGAGTAACATTGTTAAGATTTTAGAATTAATCTGCACCCTCTTCGTACTACCATCAAAGTCACCTTAGATCAAACACGCGGTCACTTAAATTTAACATTATAACCCCAAAACTCGCCACAATAACCTTTCGGGGGAGGAATTCACCCTTGACCACTGGACGATGTTTATTGAAGGAATGGGGTAGTTTTCAAATAGCCATCCCCATTAATATAGGTGTATAATGTGTTCCTTTACATTAACATATACCCAACCCAACATTAAATATTCTATTTAATATTATTAATTACTTTATTGTGTATTATTTCGAAATTTAAAAAAATCTTATTATTTGTATACTCAATTCAGAGGTGTTGCCTAGTGGGGTGATGAGAATATCGGCTTTCGCCGATTGCTTTTCTATTGGTGTATTCTGCATTGATCTCCCTGGAATTGTACAAACGTGAAAAATACGAATAAAACATTCATGTCACATTTGACAGCGACATATATAAGGAGAGAAACCATAGAGCGCGGTGCGATATGACCATGAGCCATAGATGAGATGACAGGAGTCTCACAGTACTTTACAGCCTATCAAAGCCACTGACGCCACATCCATAAAGTCATAGATATAGCGTAATAATTAAGAAAAAATTTAAGCGTTATATTCAGTATATTGTCACAACGATCAACGGTATTTCGCTAGTGTTAAGAGAGTAGGTCATATAAACCTTAGATGTATTACCTTATAAGCTACGTACATTATTTATATATAGAAATAAATTATAAATCTAGTAGACTAAATACATTATGAAACATTGTTGTGTGTAATATAAAAATATTTTTTAATCAATTCAAACGCAAATCTTAAAATATCTCGAAACAAAAGTAACACGTCTGGACATGAACTGGCGCCTCTCTAGGTTAGAGTCTAACTCGTCGAGTGTGTTAGATGTAAATCTTCCATAGTTGCGAAAAAGTACGGTTGTGTCGTAATTTTTTTAGGCAAAGACTTGACAATGGCACGTGTTACCGGGTTTTACCAAGGAAACCAACTACGAAAAATACGGTGTAGCCTAGAAGAGACGCCGGTTACATACATTATTGCTCTCGGAAACGTTAAAAATTACATCTAAATATATATTATATGAGTATAAAATATTAATATTGAATTATTCTTTAACTTGTTGGTTCGGTTAATCTTTATCATTATTTTAAATATGAATTAAATATATTAATTAGAAAGATATACATATAAAATAAATTTTATCGAAAAATATTTTTGTTGCGCCACCGGGATTCGAACCTGGATCTCTTTCTTAACCGGGAAAGGTGCATTATCCAACTATGCTACAGCGACAATATTTTTAGCGTATTAATTTAATTGTATTACTGTTTTTAATATTACCTGAAAATTGATATGTGTAAGTAGGAAGTAAGGTAGGACTAATTTAAACAAATTAACAAAATTAAAAAAAATAAAGTAAAAGGAACAAAGGAAAAAAAGGATTAAAGTAAGAACATATTAAAAAAATGGAGTAAAATATAATAACAGATTAAAATAAGTAGATATGAGAAACGAATTAATATAGCATAGTAAAGATACGGTAGAAAGGTTCAGGTTGAATTAAAAAATATTGATTTTATCGGAATATCTTTCTATTTGATACATTAAATTTGTATTCACATTAATTAATTATTAACTATATTTAACTGAAAAAACTGTTGGGCCTTAGATAAATTTTAAAAATATGAAAACAAATGTTTCATCGCGCATAAGAAAATTCCTTCATACGGCGAATGGCAGCAATGTGGCCAGTGGTGGCGAGCGCCGAAAGATTAATTCCGGGGAATTTTAATGGATTTCCCGTTCTTACGGCTGAGGGCGGAAAGTTGTTACACCGCTGGACACATTGCATAAGAATTAGGGGTCGCAACCCCCATTAAATAATATGTACATACACACATTAAGATTATCTATAAGGAGTATGCGAGATCCGTGTTTGGGAATTAAACCGCTTGTGAAATGGGTTCATTGTGGAATTTGTGGAATTAGAAATAATATACGATAGAAATGTGTTAATGTGTGTGCATTATTTACGAAATTATTTCAATCATTATTACACGTATAAACCTGAATAAAAATATTAAATTAAATGTCTTTTTCTTTAACACAAAATACTACGAAAAATTTATGAACCTACACTATAAAATGAAACTTATAGAATTAAAATTAACCTCTTAATTGAAAATTGTATTGTGCGAGAATCGTATGCCAATAAAGGATAGCTGGAAGGGTGGGGACCCACCCATTCCCGTAACCAGTTTTGAAGCTAGGGTTTCCTTGTCGGTCCCGCTCATCAAAGCTAAAAAAAATACGCGACGCGAAAAAGGAGAAGAAATCCAATATGATTATTAGCAATCAAGAAAATTTGGTCCCCTTAAAAAAAGCATATGACATAAATCCATGCAACATAGTTCTACATACAGATGGAAAATTAATAAAAAATTAAGGTGCAGTAGTTCAAGGCAGGCACTCAGGGACTCATTCATTAAAAACACTCCCAATTAGAGGGACAGTGGATGAGACAAAAATGGAGTGAGTGACTAACGGAGTTGCAAAATACGAGATATGGTGAGTTAGGTGAGGTAGGCGCGTAGGTGGAGTCCCACCCACGCAGGCCGGCCAAATTGCCCACCTAAGGAGCTCCAACGAGTCACCCATACCCGAATAAATTCCTTATATAAAACAAGATTCGTCGCATTATCAATTCGGTCTGCATTCCTGGGCGGGCGGTGTCTAAGGCAGGCGTCTGTTCCACTCTCCCACGTGTACACCACGGGGCATCCATAAGTCTAAACTCAAACTCAAACTCCGAAATTGTCCATGCCCCATAATCACCTGCCATACAAAATGATTTAGGTCTGGAGGTTCCATCGTGTCTTTCAACTTGACGGTGACGTTAGAAAGAAAGGAATAAGTCCAGTTGACATGATTATTGGATGCCTCAGCAGAAACAATCTAGAGAAAAACCAAAAATGTATTGGCTACGTGGAAGAAGACTGGAGTAAAAAAATAATGTTTGGGAACTGGGGAGAATATTAAAAATTATACCACCCCCGCATAGAACATAGTTTTCCCTTTTTTGTTGCCTATAAAGATATTAAATACCCTTAACAATATATAGATGTATCATTATTTTTACATGAGAAGTATGGAAGTCTTGGGCAATACAGGGCTCACGACCTGTCATCGGCTGGCTTAAGTGATAACTTTACACAATGTAACGTTCACCTATTTGCCCATGCTACCGCATCCATCAAATTTTTGGAACTTGTATATATGTTATCATGTTGGAATATTTTAATTATTTATTACCAACTATGCTGTCGCCATCTATGGTTTATTTTTTTTTAATTTGATATTCATTCTCATGTAACAGTATAGATGTCGCTGAAGCTGAGGCTTTTTTTTTGAAGTATGGGACTATATTCTTTATGTGTATATATAAAATTCATTCGAATTATTAACATATATACAATTTTCAAAGAAGCATGGGTAAACGTTACATCGTGTAAAGTGAGCACTTAAGCCCAGCCGATAACAGGTCGTAAGCCCTGTAATGCCCAAGACTTCCCATGTAAAAATAATAGCTTCGTCTCTGTGAGACATCTGTATCTTGATGACAATCTATCAGGGGATAAATCCCAGTAGTTGATTCCTACAAAGATTTGGACATACTCAAAATACCCTTAACAATTTTCATATATTTTACAGCCCCTCGCGAACCTCCCGTAAAAAGCTGTAAAATTTTCTAACTTTCGATAAAACTATTCTATGTTATATGGATTCTTTAAGTATCGCTAAGACTCCTTTGGGTTGGTTTAGTATGAGGTTTGAAGGTTCTCCATTAGGGAAAACACCCCTAGA
The DNA here is from genome assembly GCA_031772225.1 of Eubasilissa splendida. Lineage (NCBI taxonomy): Eukaryota > Metazoa > Arthropoda > Insecta > Trichoptera > Phryganeidae > Eubasilissa > Eubasilissa splendida. The sequence continues at coordinate 19,766,214 of CM062868.1, forward strand.
ATAATAATCCAAATACATTTTCTGGCCGTGTTAATTAATTACTATCGCAGATACTCAGATACATAGCTGCCGGTACTCGGAATACGATAATGCATACGAAATAAAGACGCATTCGCGCAGTCAACTAGCAAAGGGTTAAAAGGTGTGTTTGTTCAACACCCCGAACCTAAAGTTATTTAACTTATTGTTATTTCGGACGAAATAATTACTGTTAACTGCTCCCACTGCCGGGAAGTCGAGGGTCCCGAGGGTCAGCCCGGGAGGTCGCTGGCCAGGGCAGGTCATCTCAATCATCTGAACGTTCGCAACTTCTCATTTAATATCTTATTCGGACCTTTTTTCCACTGCTCATAGGCTAAAGAGGGCAAAAAGATTCGATTATTCTATTTTAATTTTAAATTTCCTTTTTAAATCTACATAAATATATATACTTTACATAAATCTTAAAATAACTTATTTGAAACTTTTAAAATCACCGATTTATTTGCTGAATGGAACCGATACGCGAGTTGACCACTAGCAAAACGGTTTCGGGATAGGGTGGGTTCTTTATACTCATAAGTCTAGTTAATGATTTTCTCCAAGACCATAAAAACTATTAAATTACGCAACATATTATCATAACGTTTCCTCAAATAAATACACAGACATAACCTCTCGATTCGAGATTCGAACCTGCTCTACCAGATTAATATCATTAATTTAGCCCATTAAACCACGGCTGGTTAATTCGATGTATCCACCTATATTACTGGTAATATATATCTGAACTAAGTACACCATACATGAACGTGAACGTAGCAGAATTTTTGGAGTAATTATAATTATTCATATACATAAATGAATTTCGGCTATATTAATTCTACTCTAACACTTATTTTACCAGTTCCAGGTGTCATTTTTATTTTGTTAGAAAAGGAAAGGCTCATGTATCAACCAGACACCGAGAAGAACATGATTTACTTGCAGTGATCTAATCTTCTTGTTTAGATTTCTTCTTTCTGTGGTCACAGGTCTCCCGATTTTGCTATACTAGAAACGCACTTCGCTGATAAGCACGAAGTGGATAAAAATACAATTAATAATAGATTTCATCGGTATACACAAAGTCAGCATGACATGCACCATGCACAACAGTAGAGTACAACTTTTAAGTCAGACACGCACAAATGTCAGTTCTTCAACTTCAACAGTGTGACACGCTCAATAGCGAAACGTCAACTTCAACAGTTCAACTTGTTAACTCAACAGCAAGACGTCAATTTGTCAACTGATCAAAGTCATAGATAACACAACACTACAGATATAAAGATCGAACACATATTGTGCGATCTCCGAGTCGCGCTGCACTTCCCGTGGAATGGATTACGATAATTATGGTTGTAAATCGAAATCACCGCAAGGTGGGAAAGGATATCTGGATACAGATATAAGAAGAGGTCGATGAGTGGAAAGGAATTCTTTGAAGGGCCAGCGATCTTGGGGACCGGAATTATTTAGGTGAACTGCTTGCCTTACCTTTTAAGTAACGCCTCCAAAATCACACATTTTGTGCACGAGGATGTTGACGATCTCCATTCCCGACTGAAGATAGTGACGTCAGAGTTCACCCATGGCACACACAAAGACAAACAATATGATCGCAACACAAGATTACACAAAACAGTGCTCCACTGCATTGGAGGTAATTGTCCACACCGCGAATGGTATCGCGATGTTGAGATAAACAAACAACAATGATCCAGTGACGCCTCGATAGCGTCAGGTCTCAAATCACACTGAAGTTTGAGGGCATGCAGTAGGATGAGTCATGGGTAGGTATTAGTGATGAGAAAAAATGCTACTCTTGACTCACTGATGTGATTGTAATTGGTATTTGATAATATCTGTGATTGAAAACTATGACTGTGATCACAGCTTCATTAGTAATACGCGTGCTCTGCACGATATCAAAATACACGGCATAAATAAAAAAAACATATTTTTAGCGTATTTACTTATATTATTCAAATTTCAAATAGGATATATAATTGAGATATATATATATATAATTTAATATCACCACAAATATAATGAAAACCCTTAAAAAATGTGATTTTATTCCTCGAGTCAAATGCGTAAAACGTTTTGGCAGAATCTACTAGATGGCGCTTATCACGAATTATAACGCTATTCTTTCATGAATATTTTTGTTTCATATGCACGGTTCACAACCAAATATAAATTTAAAAAATCACGATTTTCCCAGATCACTGATAGTGAATGTGACTCAAAAATATCGGTGATTAACTCACGGTTTGTGATTTTAAGCTCATCACTAGCGGGTATGTGTTAATAACATTAGTCGCGGTTGGTTCTGATACCAACACATATGTTAGTGTTGGTATCAGAACTCACTGTTTTACGTGTTATAAAATTCCAATATGTAAGTACACAAAGAGAACCATTAATATGAATTAAATATATTAATTACAAAGATATACATATAAAATCAATTTTATCGAAAAATATTGTTGTTGCGCCACCGGGATTCGAACCTGGATCTCTTTCCTAACCGGGGAAGGTGCTTTATCCAACTAAGCTACAGCGACATTATTTTTAGCGACAATTTTCGACAATTTTCCATAATTTAATAAAAATGAATTGATAATTCTGGCGTCTGCTATCAGTTTACTCAAAGGTATTTGAGATTCTGTAAAAATAAGGTAGATGGCTCTGTCAAATGATGGAACGATTAAATGTATTAATATCAAAAAGGTAACATATAGGGTCGAAAATTGTCGCTAAAAATATGTTCTGAATAATTACAACTTCACAATAAGAATGTGTTCTCCTAAAAAAAAAAAAAAAAACATTAATTTTGTGTTAACTTTAATATACTCATTTTTCAGTATAAGAAATTGGAAGTCCAAGACCGAATTATATTCTCATGAATCATCATTTACTTTGGACATCTTATAATCTCTTGTTATTATTTTTCAAGATAATTAATAATAGTTTTACCAAACTTTGCACTGCACCGGAAGTGACCGCGGCTCTAGATTGGACAGCGCTGCCTCCCGAAGCGGTGTCGAGGCGACGGGACACTCAGTCAGCCGGTTATTGAGACATTAATCGTAGGCCTGAAGATGGAGTGCGACCCTTGAGGAATTACGATCAGTCCCACTTTAGCAGTAAACTTTGTTATTGCCAACGTCTCAGGAATGTGCGGTATATTTTGGATGCTGCACATGGACCATCTGGGACCGTGTATTAACGAGTGGTCTCACCACCGAGAGATAGTATTTCATCTTCGAAATTATCACGTCTTTGCCTCACAACACCTCGTATATACTATACTATACCTACTTTATGTTGTGTATGAATTTTTTCATTAATTAATTATTAAAAACATATACAGTATTTTTATATATAAAATATATACAATCAGAAGCATGGCTATCCAACATTCTAACATAATCATTATATAGTGCTTACAATAATAATCCACTAGTTTTACAACACTCTCACTACATTTTTAAACTGGCTACTTAAACACAGACTTCAGTCTATCAAAGTAGTCAGAACATCGCTGTATAATCAGAGGTGAAGTCAATTCCATCCCACACAATAAACTACGAGTATTTATTAAGGAGAACACATTCTTATTGTGAAGTTGTAATTATTCAGAACAGACGGTCTGTGATGTTTTAAATACTAATTTAATGTATTAATTATAAATATATACATATAAAATGAATTTTGTCGAAAAATATTGTTTTTAATAAAAGTAAATTGATAATTCCGACGTCTGCAGTCGGTTTATTCAAAGGAATTTGAGATTTCGTAAAAACAATGTAGATGGCTTTCAAATAATAGAACGACTATACGATTTTATATATTTAGGGATAAAAAACTTCAATAGTCTCCCTACACAAATTAAAGAAATAAAGGATATAAAAGAGTTTAAAAAGAATCTAAATGAATACTTCAAAAACACTTCAGAAGCACACAAATGGACAATGAATAGAATATGTAAGGTATTATATACAATTATTGTAGTGTAACTCCCTCTCCAAGCACAAGAGCTGGTCTCTTTTTTTGGAGAGGTAAGCGAAAGAAAAAGCATGTAATTTACAAAATGTAAAATACTTAATTCATGTTATAAAAAAATGTAAAAATGTCAAATAAATAAAAAAATATGTATATTCACATCTGTTACGACAAAAATATGTATGTTAATAAAGTCTAAATAAATATATATTGTAACTATTTTTAATATTTTGGCTGGGCATTAAGAGGCAGACTGATGTTAATTATGAATGATGGGCTGTACTAATTAATATATTGATTTTTTCATACAAATTAAATGTATCAATAAGAAAAATATACAGATAAAATCAATTTATTGAAAGAACTTTTTCATTGCCACCCGGACTCCAGCCGGGAACCCTTCCTATTCGAGAAAATGCGCTGACCTATTACACCACGTCAACATTGTAAGTTATCGACAAAATGTTGAACTCGTATGTTGCACTTTCAAATTAATGATTCCATTATTTAAAATCAATTATTTAATTAGTTGTTCTGAAAAACTGAACCATAACAATGATACAAGTGTTATCTTCAATAATACATAGATTTTAATATACGACCGATTTACCTAACAAATACTAGCTTATCGATAATAACACAATTCTGTTCATGTGTTAACTTTATTTTATTAACGGGTCGGTTTTCAGAGTTTTCTAATCATTTGATAGAAAATGGTAACGGTTTTGATAAAAAAAATTGGGATTGTCAATTTTGCATGTAAACGGTGTTGGTCATAAATTAAATAATTTCAAATCGTTGAAGCGTGTAAAACTAGTCAAAAAATTATAAACATCCATTTTAAAATGTATTCTTGTAATTTTATATCAAGTAACAATTTGAGTTAGGTACTAAATTAATTTTTAACATAATTATTGTTTTTTTTTTTTAAATAGGTTATGTTAAAGAAACAATAACATGTGTTTTTGATTAGTTATTGATATTCTTGAAGAATAAAATGATATTTTTCGAAACCGGTAGCTGTATTCTAACTCAATAAGTGGTTAATAAAACACAGTTAACAAATAAAAATAATGAATTTAAACCACAAAGTTAATTTTGCCAATTTTAAAAGTATGATAACACTGTTTTAATTATTCTTCTTAAAACAAACATATTTATAATTATATTTTTATTTATTATCTTTTATTTTATTAACCACTAAATTGAGTTTTAATACATCTACCGGTTTCGAAAAATAGTATTTTCTTCTTCAGGATGTCATAACTAACTAAAACATAATAAAACATAAAACAAAGATAATATATAAAAATATGAATTTTAACCACTTATTGAGTTAGAATAATTTGCTAATTTTAAAAGTATATTTATAACTTATATATTCATTTACTGCCCGTGTGTAGATATACAGATATAATATTATATTTCTTTTCAGAAGGGATGTATTTTCATTCTATGTAATTACGTCATTAAATATCAAAAAATAATATTATCGACAGCTATCGCCTCATACATTTTCTTTGATTCTATGACAACTGTACATAAGACAGTTGCACAAAAGACAACAGCACACAGCCAGCTTATTACTTTAGTAATATACATAGCTATCCATCTTAATTAACCGATATCTTACATTAATCTATTTTAATGAAAATTATACATTTTACAATTTCAAAAAATTCTCTGATATTCGATTCTGTGATATATATTAATTTAAAATTAATCAATTCACAGAAATATATTCTAAGGTAGCAACTTAGCAATAAATATCTGTTTTCATTAAAAAATATACAATATAGATGTTGAATAAAATGGTTTAATTTAATCTTGATGTCTACTAGTTTGTATTATAAGGTATTTGTAATTAATTGTAATATAAATTTGATTGCTTTTAAAAATGAAATAATGGATGTTGACTTTGCGAAACGGTAAGAAAAGTTGCGGTCTCGTATCCCGGTGGCAACCGAGTATTTCTTCGATAGATAATTTATTTCTATTTTTGTTTTTATTTAATTATTCATTTACTTAATATTCTATTACTTTGTGAGCGGTAAAAATATTCGATAAATTTTTGGGTTATGTCCTCTAACGCAGTACATTCCTAATTGATACATTGAATGAAGAAGAAAAAGATGAGCTAGGAAAATGAGTTTCTGTGGTAGAACAGAACCTAGCGTTGAATAGGTATCGATGGAGAAAACTATAGCTATAAGGGAATACCCTTTAAAAAAGTGCTATCTATACCTATTATTCTAACGATTGTGGTAGCTATACTATTTCAATGTATATTTTATAAATGATTTATATAGAGTGATCTAAAATTAACCGTTATTTGAATATTTTTTTATTTAATTGAAGCCTAATTTAATCAATAGCAACATTGTTATAACTCGATTGTTTCTACCTTGTGTGGCACGTAGCCTCATCCTGCTGAAAATAGGCTCTCTCATGACACCCAATCTATTTTATTCGGTGACAGCTATTCAGGGATGTGATATGTATTGTCCATTACGAAAATATGTCAAACACATAAAATATGTTTGAATGTTCAAATATGATGATTTACGAGATGGCAGGTGACGTTCAAGGAAAATATTTTCATAAAAAATATGACAATATTTAATACGATCTGGGAGTTGAGGATCTGTAGATGTGTCGCGGGGGAGTATTTCCATTGATACGTGAAATTACAATGTCATACATCGCTATCTCTTTCAAATGATTTATCTTGATGTAGTAACAGGAAGCTGTAGACAATGCTTATTTATTATTATGGCCCGCGGCCATAGGACGAGACACAATAAAATAAATCTCGGAGATTTAGTTGAGATGAATCTCAGTAATTAAGTAATTCAAATCAATTCTCTCCAGAAATTAGCTTGATATTACTATAAAGAGACGAAAAGTATGTGCACTATGTTATTTGACGCACAAATGTCATCGGGAACCATAGATATCTATAACTATTTAATTTGTAAAATTACAAAATAGAAGATATTCTAGCAATATTTGAATATCAGATATCACTGCTATTAAATAGCAATATTTGAATATCAGATATCACTGCTATTAAATAAATATCAGATATCTCATAGAGACGAAGCTACCGATATGTTAATACGTGGTTTGATAGTTATATATACCAATTCAAAAAGTTGATTAATGTGGATATTTTAGGGGTGAAAATTAGTGAATGTTAAATATAAAAAAAGTAATCACTTTAAGCCAGCCATGCACAGATCGTAAACGTATAATTTTCCATATTTATATACATGTTTCATTAAATATAATAATAATAGCTCGTCACTATGAGATATCTGATATTTATTATAGAAGATAGAAAATATCAATTACAAACATTTATTTCTGTTGCAGTTGATCAGTTTCAAATTCAACCAAATAATAAACAGAACATCAAGGTCAATAGACTGACAAGAAACTGTGAAAAATATTGCAGGTAGCCAACACCCTGGGTGGGACTACTGGTGACGATGAGATATAATTTTTAAAAGATTATAATAAATGTTTCATTAGCTTTACATCCCCCTATTCAATGAGGGTCAAAAGCCTTCCATTATAGTCTCAACAAGACGATGATGACAACAATAATTCATGTTTCAATCCTTTTACATAAATTTTACAAACAAAATTATTCCAGTTTTCTATTAGCTGGCCTGAACTTCAACTGATAATACAATAATTCATTCGTAGAAGTCACTAATAATCATAAATAATGAAAACTTACCACGTATCATATATTACGCTTCGTCCTAGGAAGGATTATAATACATAAGAAGAAAATATTTTAATTTGCATTATAATTTATTTATTTCTTAAACACCTTGTATAGCTAAAAAGAACAGTTTGTTACATATAATTTTTAAAACATTTTTTTTTTGCATTGCCCATTAAGGCTGCCTATTTTAGGGAAAATTGGTAAACAAATCATATACACACCCAAATAAATCAATATAACTCTACTTTTTAAAATTTATTAAAACTTTTGGTAAAAATTCATATTTTTATTTATTAACCACTTACTTGGAGTTTAAATACATCTACCGGTTTCGAAAAATCCCAAAGTTTTATGACCATCCCGAAAAAGAAAATGGTATTTTTAGAAACCGGTAGATGTATTTAAACTCAATAAGTGGTTAATAAAACATAGATAATAAATAAAAATATTAATATAACTCATTGAATACGAGAAAAAACACAATTTAAATACCTATATGAAAGATATATATTATTTATAAGGAGAACACATTATTATTGTGAAGTTGCAATTTTTCAGAACATACCATAGGTCTGTGGTAAACTTAATAAATCAATTTATTTAATGAAACGATAAATGTATTAATTTGAAAATGCAACATACAAGTTAGAAAATATGTCGTCGAGTTACTGTGTCGGTGTGGCATAATCGGTTAATCCATTTCCCCGGATAGGAAAAGATCCAGGTTTGAATTCCGGTAGCAACTTAGATAAATCTTTATAATTAATACATTTAATTAGTATTTAAAATATCACAGACCGTCTGTTCTGAATAATTACAACTTCACAATAAGAATGTGTTGTCCTTAATAATGAATAATCTTTAACCAAAAGTACTTTTCAGTCTTGGAACTATTTTAAGTTTATTTCTCTTGTGATAATAGTACAAGCGATTTTTAACTAATTATATATTATAATTCGTAATTCACAGCGGCATTGAAATGAGCTAAGGGTCAAATCATGTAGGTTTTGATTATTTTTCTATTCACAAGAGTATTAAATTCTTTTTCTTCTTTCCTTGACAATATTTTGAACAAAATATCGCATTGATTTAATAATAAAATGCTTCATTGCTATTCAAAGTACATCTGTTCCGCACTAGCAATCTATTGTATATCTATCTATCTTGCTCTGACAATTTCTCCGCCAGCAATTTATGTTCGAGTGAACACCGACTGCAGTAATTCAAGTACACGAAGGTTAAAATGTATATTCACTTTGTTAAAAAAATATATTTAACTGTAGCAATAATAATAATAAGTTCGGCTTGGATCAAGAAGCGATTTATTAGTGCGTGCTGATCTCTAACACCGGTGACTGACGGTGGGGAGGATATTTGAAGACACGTTCAACTAGCTAGAGATGTTACGAACCAAGTTACGAAAATATAGAAATACAGAGACATCAAACAAACAACTAAATGCCAAAATGATCGAATAATCATATTCAAGAATTAAACTGCGGACAGGTATGTTATTAAACGCCAACCGGCTTCGCTTAGCCCACACTTCGTCAGGGTGTATTTAAAACTAACAATAAATACAAAAATAGAGCACTTTCATATACACAAAGAAAGAGACAGAATATACAATTATATGCGAAAGAGAGATGGAATACATACACATTTAGACAGAACATCAAGGGAGAGGAAAGTATATAAAGTTTAATATTAAATAAAAAATGTTATTTTCATATTTTATTTATACAAAATGGAGTTTAACGATGTGGATTTTACGTTTTATAAACAATATAATACCGTCCATTTCTCTTGTAATCGGACTATTAAATTTGCGAACACGCGAGAGCAAAGCGTTGGTTCAATGGTAGCAACTTCACGGCGGATATGCATAATTTCACATCAAACTTGAGCCTAATGTTCTGGCGTCGCTGCTGACGTCGATGGTCCCGGAGGAGTTTAGTTAACCATTGTCCCTTCTTTTCTGAACTTTTGAACCCAACGACAGATAAGTTGCGTGATCGGCCTATCACTTACTTGTCGAATATAAAAGTGAGTACAAAAAGCGCGACGCGCTCGAACCAATGAATCACCGCACATGAAATATTGCTCAACCGCGAATGCGCGGTGCGCTCCCGATCAGTGACTCATTGCGACTGGCAAATCAGAAAATCACGCGTGCCACTTACCTCACCATGATGGTTTACGAGCAATTACAATTTAATCTTGAAATTTTTCCGAATAGGACACCTATATAATGTTGATAGATATTAAATTGATTTAAAGGAAACATACCTAATATGGGGTTAATGGATAAATTTATTTGGTTATTAAGAATTGCATTACGACCATTTACAGCCTTTTGGTACCTAAACTGGTTGGCGATTAATAATATTCTTAATAATCTTCGGCCCAGCGCCGAACATATCCGTCGCACAAAAACTTCCACCATGGCCAGCGACGTATTAAACCGTCGCGATGTAATTTATTAGATCTTATTTCATCATTGTTTTGAATAGCGACACCCATGTAATGGATACAATGGTTGCATACGATAGCACAATATTAAAAGAGATGATGTTTGACTCTCTCGTCTTTCCAATCTACGTGCATGCAGCAGATGATCTTTGAAGAGTCAGCAACAGTCGCCTTCGAAATATACTGCTGGAGAAGGATGTTACGTATCCTGTGGACAGAAAAAATCAAATCAAATAAAACAAATCACGGCAAACTCTGTCTACTACTGTAGACAAAAAACAAAAAAATGTTCCTCAAAAATTATACCTCAATATGATCAGAACCATCAACATGGTCAAAGCTTCAATAAACAACCTATTTTTAATACTCATTTAATTCCATATTTAATTGACTTTCAATGTTTTCGACTTTGGGCAACTTGCGAGAAGGAAAGATGGCTTGGAGAAGCTTTTTGTGGTGGGCCACGTAGAAGGACCAAGTGGAAAAGGCAAGGTCTGCAGGATACCGAAAAAAGTGGAAGAGCATAATCAAAAGGGCAAGAGTTCATAAAGTACGCGATTATCCGTCATGATTGAATTTTAAATGTATTAAATTCACAATATATTTATATTTAGTAAGTTAGGGGTGGTAAGATGTTAATGTACAGTGAGAGATAACACACAATTTACTAAGGACCATTCTACTAGCGGAACCTCCCATATCGGTCCTTCTCATTCGCCGTCAGGTTGGCATTTTTGTAATGCTAAAAGGCAATACACTGCTATCAGATAAAAACAAAACAATGAGGTCAATCACCAGCAATCGTGTGTAGTGATTAGCTCAAAATCACGAACCGTAACTCAATCATTGATATATTTGAGTCACACTTACTATCGGTGATTTAATATCTGGGAATACCGTGATTTGTGATTGATTTTTTATTTGGTTGTGAACCGTGATTCGGCGCATGCGCATGTGAAACGAAAATATTCATGAAAGAATGTTGTTATAATTCGTGATATGCGCCATGTAGTAGATTTTGCCAAAAAGTTTTACACATTTGACCGGAAATACTGAGAATTTAACCCGAAAAATAAACTGACATATTTTAAGGATTTTCAGTTTTTTTATGATGATATTAAATTATATATATATGATAAAATATGTTTTAACGCAAATATAGTTAGAATAATATAAGTAAATATGCTCAAAATTATGTTTTTTACTTATTTGTTTATTAAAAGTAATGAAACTGTGATTTTCAATCACTGATATTATCAAATATCAATCACAATCACACCAGTGAGTCAAGAGTAGCATATTTAGCTTCAATGTTTTAGGTTTACAATGACCGATGTCATGTTTAATTATGTTGTGTCAAAAACGCGCATAATGGTGTACAGTCTCTATAGCTGACAAGAAAAAACATCAACTTTTTTTTTAATCTTCTTACTGTCAAATATCTGAATGTGTAGCATAAAACTCAACAAACAACCTTTTAAATTATAACTAACTTTGAATCACAAATTATATTTTCAACATTAAAAAATAAATTCGACTGCCGCGGTCGCGCAGCGGCAAACATTAGCCGCCATGGCAGCCACTGCTTTTCAAGAGCAATTCTGCTTATAATTTGAATAAATAAATAGTTCGTGAAATGGTTAATTAATTTTCTGGGAATCCGGTACGGAGTGATTTTCAACTAGCAAAGTAAAGAGCGAGATAAAATACCTAAATACAGAATATTCCATACGGTTATATGGAATAGATTTTCATTCTGTCTCAGGCTTTTAATTTTGCCGCCGCACGGAGCTGGCGCTGCTTCCAATTTTAATTATTCAAATTTGGAATCGCAATATAAAGCACTGTGCATTCTAATATTTGTTCACTCCGCAGAGTGCACTATACCTTAACATATTTTGTTTTTCTACGGCGTGTGTGTGGATGTACACGTATTACAGTACAGGGCGAATCTCTAATTATAAAATTGATATTATCACTGGAACCCTCGCGAGAACAATGAATGGCTGTGATGAAATATCACACGGTAAAATATAATTATGATTTTAATATATCTATAAGGTTATATAAAATGTAATATCTGCGTGTCCGCCTGCCTGGCGGACTGTTAAAAATAGAGATGTGAACGCGAAATACGTGTCACATCAACTATTTTCAAAACTTAGCTAAATACTACGAAACTTAAGCTACTACACCAATTTGATGGATTTAAATCTAATTTTTCATAGTCATTCTTTAGGACCCCGCACAAAGCACAAGCATCCTCCTCCCTGCCATGTGATTTGTTAATGTTACTTTATCCATAAATAACTTGAACATAGAATTAAATATTATCAAACAAATTGCAAATCTTTAAAATCTTTACGATAATTGCTAATAATCACATTGAATTTCTTTTTTTTTTCGATTATCGTATACTTAAATATTTTATTGAATTAAAGTCGCGTATTTTTATTAGCTTTGATGAGCGGGACCCACAAGGAAGCCCTAGGTTCTAAACCGGTCTCGGGAAAGGGTAGGTCCCCCCAGCCCCCTCGCCTGAAGCCTGGACTCCGTGATATCAGCGGATGCGACAACAGATCTTGATGTAGATTATAGAATCAGTACAGCATGGTTCAAGTAGAGTTATTTGGAGTCTTCAATGAAGATAATAGGTAAAGTATAAAACAGCGTTAGGCTAAATATGTTCTAAGAGTCAGAGTCAATACTCTGACTCTTAGAACCCAAGGGCGAGTACAAAGAAACAGATCGACGAGACGAATATAACCATGAAGGAATAAAATTCATTATTTTCAGATGGTCCCGATTCCTGAATAAATTACTGAAAGCCGCGGACATGTGACGCGAAAGGAGAAAAATTACACGATTCGGAAAATTATTAGCATCGAAGCCTTCAGTCAATCGCGATCTTAAACATTTTATGGAAGCCCAAGACATAACATAGTAGAGAAGCCATGAGCGGGATAAGAAGATATCTCCATAATTTTTGACAAAAAATCTGGCAACAGTTCCAAAATTCTCCGCCTGGTACTGCTTCGGTGTGGAGTGACTATCCAGCATCGTCTTATTTTATAACAACTCTTATTCTAACTAAGTAACTTACTTTCATGACGTTTCTCAGCAAGGGTAAGAAGAGAGGATATAACGTCTACTCTTCTGTTCTGGCACACCGGTCTTGCTTCGTCTACTTTTATTTTACTTTTCGGATATTTAATTATTTAACCTTTTAACTGCCAACTCTATTTAAAATGAAATACACCACATAGGGTAAGACTAAGTTTTAAGGGTCTTGACTTATCTATCAAAAGCTGGGACCTGTCGTCCACAGATGGCTTGATTCAGAAATATAACTTTAATCCCTGCAAGTTTGCAAGGTCCATACGTGCGTGTTAACACGCTTATAGATAGTCGTGATATACAAAGGTTGGCGTGTTAACGCGTTCATGGCATTTAAAAGGTTAACAGGCAGTTCTCCACAATTTATTTATTTTTCTTTTATAAGGTGAGCTAGGTTTCAGATAATTGTTTATTAATTATTTTATCATACTTCTTAGTTTGTGCGAAACGTTCTAAGTGCTTCATGAGATACGATTTATTTATTCACCGGACCGTGCCCCTATCGGAGTTTTCGGCAATTAATTTCTAAATTATCCCAATTGCGTACCGTTCGAAATTCAAATTTGTTTTTCGAATTGCGCGGCGGGACTCGTCCGTGCAGATTAAACAAGTGAACTCCGACTAGATTCAGACTCGCGACCGACGAAGTTCTGTCGTCTCTTTTTCCCGCGCTCAATTCAAACTGACGAATGATAAAAGGAGGAATACGACTGTGTGATTGGTGGGTAGTTACAGCTTACAGATATTTCCCACCGCAGTCTGTCGTTGAGGTTTTGTATTTATTCGCGCGTTTATTTGACGTATCGTCGGGTACATCCGACACTGGCTTCAATACATTTGTTTAAATAAGAATATGTATAGCTCCATTTAAATCTATATTTTAATGCGGAAATCCCTTATTATATTAATGTATCAAGTGGTGCACTTTGTATTTATTGAAGGGTGGCAGAAATTTGGTTTAGGGAGAGAACAATCTAGACTCGAGGATCAATCAGAAAGGACACGACATACTTGGGGATTTTCTCTTCTGTAGTTACAGCTCCTGAACTTCAGAAACCTACTTCGATAATCACCATGAAGCAATGTGATCCACAAAAACGGTTTTGGTACGCACACGCGAGAAACCGAATATATCAGCAATAAGTAACTTTACAAAAATGACAAGCACATAGCACCATCCACTCTCCTTGACAGTTCAAAAGTAATGGACAACACACAGTACATGGGGAGACATATAGATACAGTAAACATAGTAAAGGGTCTACACGATCCGTTAAATAAAATGTTGAAATTAAAATTATTCCACCTTTGTAAGTAGCACTGCTAGCTATCAAAATGAATAAAAATGACATCTAGATGATGATGTAGAAATCGAGGATAGACACAAAAAAACACAAAATTGCTGTTTTTATCAGTTTTATGTGGACTTAAGTAAAGAATCGGATGAATGATTTTCTCACTTAACCACACATAAAACACTATTAATAGGACTCTAAAATTATAAATAAATACATGGCAGTGTCATATAAACGACGGATTTTTTTTTGTCTAAAGACGTTGGTTAAACGAAAGTACATTTTTTATATGTGATTGTATAATATCATTGGTAACAGCATAACCTAAATCTATACCTACTGCACGCCACTGCTCACAACTATTGGATGTACTTTCAATGAGCAAATATATTTTACCAACCGTTTTGAAACAAAAAAAACACTCCACTTCTCTATATAAACATATCGCACGCCTAGATCAAAACTAAGACAACTCAAAAAAACAAGAATTTTGAGTTAGTATTTACTAACTTTAATATTAAAAAATGGAGAAAAATGACCTTTTGAAAATTGTCTTAGTTTTGATGAAGGTGTGTGATATGCTTTCAAGAAAAGCTTAGTATAAAAAATATATATTATATTAAGGAGAACACATTCTTATTGTGAATTTGTAATTATTCAGAACATGTTTTAAATACTAATTTAATGTATTAATTATAAATATATACGTATAAAATCAATTTTGTCGAAAAATATTGTATAAACTACCGGGATTCGAACCTGGATCTCTATTTCTAATCCGGGGAAATACACTACAAATTGTGTTATAACGCCAGTATTTTTCATATGTTTCGACACAATTGATTTTATATGTATATAATTTATAATTAATACATTAAATTAGTATTTAAAACATCACAGACATATGTTCTGAATAATTACAAGTTCACAATAAAAATGTGTTCTCCTTAATAATATAAGTTGTATTAATGTGTCGTCTGCAGTCGGTTTACTCAAAAGTATTTGAAATTCTGTAAAAACAATGTGGATGTCTTTCAAATAATGGAAATTCGAAAATTTGTCATTCGCTTAACAATCGATGACCGTGTTTTAAATGATACTCGTCTCAGCTGAGGAGACTATCAATTCAGCCCGAATTTCAGCGTATGAAAATAATTTAGGAGCATCTATTGTGAAGTTGTAATTATTCAGAGCAGACGGTCTGTGATGTTTTAAAAACAATAAAGATGGCTTTCAAGAATAATGGAACAACAGATGTATTCATTTGAAAAAGTGTAACATATAGGTTCGAAAATTTGTCATGAAAAATACTGGCGCTATAACACAATTCATAGTGTAATTCTCAGGATTGGAAATAGAGATACAGGTTCGAATCCCGATAGCGCAAAAACAATATTTTTCGACAAAATTGATTTTATATTATATTTATAATTAATACATTCAATTAGTATTTATTATATATTATACACGATTATTGTTGTATCGTAGCTGGAATTTTTTTCTAATGAAAAAACAAATGTTCACACGACAAAAAATGACGTAAAATGTATTAATCAAAAGTGGTGGTGAAATTAGCCTCTCAAGTGCCGCCGTCCATTCGTCCGACCCAATCTGAGAGAGTTGACCCTCGAATGAATTTTTGATATCGCGAGCGCCGACCGGCGATCCAGCTCGCTGACCGAAATGGTTTAATACAATAATTTCACAAAGCCACTGAATAAATACTAGTTAAATACACACTAAGCGTTGAATACTTGATATGTCCAAACACGCGCGCGTCGGTGGCCACTCGCTCGCGGATCCGGGGGCTGCAACATATCGGAGGCTGTGTTAATTATTACATGACGTGTATTCGACCGGACATTGTTTATTTAAAGTTAGGCAATACCGCTGCCTACAAAATTATTGTTAATATTTTTGTCCTACTAACTAAGAACTAGTTGTATCGTGTCGTGTAACCCTAAATGAAAATATTCATGAAGGAATGACGTTACAATTTGTGATGAGCGCCATCTAGTATAGATTCGGTCAAAAACGTTTTACGCATTTACTGAGAATTTGACCCGAAAAACGGTAATGTGCTAAAATATGTTTTTTTTACATTGTATCTTGTATTGTTATATCGTATAAGTAATAAAACTGTAATCACACCAGTGAGTCGAGAGTAGCATTTTTTTTCGTCACTAATGTAAAGTCCTGTGAAAAATGTGTGATTATATTACATGTAACTCTAAATGAAAATATTCATGAAGGAATGACGTTATAATTCGTGATAAGCGCCATCTAGTAGAGATTCTGTCAAAAACGTTTTACGCATTTACTGAGAATTTGACCCGAAAAATGATAATGTGCTAGAATATGTTTTTTTTACATTATATCTTGTATTGTTATATCGTATTAGTAATAAAACTGTAATCACAGTCACAGTTTTCAATCACTGATATTATCAAATACCAATCACTAATGTAAAGTCCTGCGAAAAATGTGTGATTATATTACATACAACGAATTAAATTGTTGACGTACGCTCAGTGCAATAATTTTATTAAAAATATATTTTATTAAAATGTCATGTCCCTCCATACATATTTGTAAACATAATTAGTTATATTTCGATGAAATATTTTGTATGATGTATTTGAGATGAACTTGAACTATTTAAGGGAAAGATATGAAAGTATGGGTAATTACAGAGGGTACGACCTAATTAATAACCTGATAATCGTAAGCCCTGTAATTACCCACACTAACGAAAATAGTTTCGTTTCTACGAGACATCTATTGTTTGTTTAATAACAATGCCCTCTGTTGGTGAAAGTCCAGTAATTGCGTGTTCTTGGACATATTCAAATATCGAAAAATTAATTAATTACACGTAATTGATTCATGAACTGTTTTTCACATTTTACAAACGAGAATGGTAAGAAAGATATATGACGCAAGTGTTGATGGCACCAGAAATAAAGAACGTCCGCGGAAGACTCGGCACGACCAGGTAAACCAGTTAATGGAGGATGGTTCTGTTAGAAGCATCAACAATCGGCGAGCTCGTATGAGAAGATGTATGAATGTGGATGAGGCGAGAATTGTGTGTCAGGACAGAAAAGTGTGGCGCTCTATCGTCTCTGCCTACCCCCGTGGGGAAATGGCGTGATGGTAAGTAAGTAAGTAAGTACAAACATTTGCGGTGATTTATTAGTTTTTTTTTTTTGTGTGTGTGCTACTCGAATGTCATCAAATTTTGATATTATTTTTCACTTTTAATTCCATGTACTTACCAAATTTTTTTTAAATTATTGGTCCTAAATTGTATTCCTTCTTTTTTGACTTTATCACTTCTTCAAAGATCGCGCTTTCATCGCTTTTAGTCTGATATGGCGATGTAAACCTATCTGTGTAGTTAAATGTGAACATTTGTACGAAAATTCACCGATTTATTTTAGAGTTTCAAAAATGGTTAACCCGCGCTGGCCATTAGTTAGAATTATTGATGATGTATTTTAATTATTAGCGAATGTTTATAAGTGTCTGACTTATTATTCACCCCGCCGCGTAAGGGTCGGTAATGAATAGTATCCCCTGCGACAACTTTACTGCCCAACTCCGTACGTTACTCATAATCAAAACTGTTTTTATAATTTAATATAATGCCCGGAGTTTAATGTGATTCCGGATCCACCTGGCAACGGCGGCATCGGATAAAACTCCTTAACCCGCTGACTGCCGACGGCTGACGCCGACCAATTCAAATTTAATTAATCGTCGGAAAATTATTTATTTAGCGTATTTATCGGGGTGTGGGTCTCCCGCTGGGGGTTGCTGGGATGGGCGATGTCTGGAAGGGCAGCGGCTAGAGAGACCTAACGGAGCATTTTCCTTGCTCTCCCTCGCACTCTTGCGACCTGAAACACATAAATGTGACGTGTGTGATTTCCATAGCTTCTTTCTGGCTGCATTTTGAAATTAATGTGACCACAAGTCTCTCATACTGTACAGGTATGGTTCTGGTACGACAATACCGGATGCCAACCTATGATGGTATTATGATGATATGACTGAATGTAATAAAATAAATAAAAATAAGTAAGTACTGTCAATAAATCTTAATATTATGACAACCCAAAAACGAAAACACTCTTTTAATCCTCTTTTAATACCGGGCAATTCTGTCAGAACATTCGAGAGCGCAGCGTATCATGAAAACTTAAAACGTAATCAGGTAGTTAATTTGAGTAAAAGGTGAGTAACTTTAAATATTTGGATTCGCATGCCCTGTTTTTTGCATAACTGTAAGTTACATCATGAATGATTTCCGTATTCCAGGACCCCTGGAGGTCCCTTCCATGATGGTAGGATATTATTGTGACAAGATTATGCTAGGCCATTGGATGATATCGTGAGTTCATCTGTCTGTTCTTATTTTTAATTGGAATGAAACATACGACGCTGACATTTGTCGGTCAAAACTCCGAGGTGTCTTTGGGAGACGCAATTCGTGCTGAGATGGACGTTCGGCGGGGATACCCGACAGTCGGATGAACGCGATGCAGCCCATCAATGTCGGATTCCAAGGATGGTCAAGGACGTCGGTAATCAACATCACACCAGTATCGTGATTCTACGCACTGGTCATTGTCAGATCCTTAAGCTTTCTTCATTGTATGATTTAGTATATTAGCGTTCATTAAATTCAGTAATATTTGTCACATGCGAAACCTAAAATCTAGATCCTTCCTTTAATGACCTAGAATGTTTCATGTCTAATGCACAGAGCGATTATCTCTATTCGTAATTATGTCAATAGTCTTCTAAATTGTATTCAATGATTTTTATTTTTTCCAAAATTGCATTGAACCATAATAGTCATAAGGGTGTTCAAAGTAATGGACTCACATTTTTGTGTACCTCCATTGACTAGCTGGTGAGTGTCGGCGGGACGTGGGCCTGTTAGATCACATCGTGTTTTGAAGCTAGAAGATCTGCAGCTCTAGTGAAGTAACTCTCATGTAGGTCATGTTTCTTTCTGGTGGTTTCAGGTTGGTCCCTGTTTCCCTCATCGTCCTGTGCCTGTACAAAATTCCTTCCGCCCTTCCTGCATCATGTTTTCCCCAACCCCTTATTCAAACAGATATGATTTAAAAAGGCACTAAATAAAGTCATAAAATGTTCTTACAAATATAAATAAACAGAGTTCAGTGAATTAAATGAGTTAATTTTCAAAATGAAACCTGATTAGGTCGCATGTATTCGGTGATAAATAATTTCAAATTTAAAGCCTTCTACGTTAAGCATACAGGGAGGACCAAATAAAGCCGCACCGCAGAAGATGACAAATAAAATAACCACATTATCTCGTGCCGTGTACGGTTGTCATTTTCATTCCTTTACTCGTTGGCGTATTTGTTACACATTACTTACTGCAGATATTTATGTTTTCTCATACACGCGTGCTTGTCTGGCTGCTTCCATTTATCCGTATATCTCTTTTACCGTTTTATTAGACATTTATCTCTCTCTATTGTGTATTTATTATAATCCTATCCCTTCAAATAGCAAATAGATTAACTCAAATCGATGTAAGAACCAGATACAAGTGAAGCATGCCGAAAGACCATAAAAATATATATCAAGCATGCCGAAAGACCGTTAAACCCAAATCGATGTACAACCAGATACAAGTGAAGCATGCTGAAAGACCATAAAAATATATATCAAGCATGCCGAAATACCGTTAAACCCAAATCGACGTAACAACCAGATACAAGTGAAGCATGCCGAAAGACCGTTAAACCCAAATCGATGTAACAACCATTTATTGAAAAGAAAATAAAAATAAAGATATTAACATCTTAATATCATCGTAGGTTAGCTTCGGTATCATCGTATTAGAGCCACACCTGTTCAATTTGACGTGAGACTTGTTATCACATTAAATTCAGAAGGCATCCGGAGAGAAACTATAAAAATTATACACCCCCAAAAGGGAAAGGTGAAGTCACATTTATGTGTTGCAGTTGCATAACTCTATCACAGTCTGGCAGAAATTCACTCTGTCCAGGTCACAAGAGGTGCGAGCGAGACCCAGTAGAATTCTCCATTAGGTCTCTCTAGCCACTGCTCTTCCCGGCATGGTCGATCCTAGCAATCCCCAGCAGGAGAACCTCACCCTAAAAATTCCCGGAAATGTTCGAGATTCCTTTCATCCTTCCGTTCCGTAGGACCCGATGAGCTATTCCTTCTAATCCCACAATCATGATCTCACGTGCATTATTCATAACCACACAATCCCAGAGGATGTGCTCCAGCATCTGTGTCAGTAGTGGTCAGTGACTCTTTGTAAAAGGGATGCTGGAAAACAAGTTAATACCTACTATCAAATATAACATGTATTCAATGTTTCAATAATTCGACTTTAAGTATTCAAGCCAATACCTATACAGTATTCGAAAACGTTGAAAAAATCTAATACTTTCAAACTTTGCGGATACGGAACGAATGATAGAATCCACTGTTGCTGGTATGTATATGTATGCTGTTGAGAATATATATGTATTTCGACTCGCTCCGTGAGTACGCCGTGTCGTAGTGTGGTCTCTAAAGGACAGGACGAATTTATATGCAGCAGTGTAGTTTTCGGCTAGAAACAAAAAGTCCAAAGCTTTTTAACTCCAGAACACAAGGGATGCGGAGCTTCAGTCACGGCTATCATTGTATATGTAGCTATTCTGTGTTGTTGTCAATCTCTGGCCAGGGAGCCAGCTTTTCATGAGAGCGCCGCTTGCACTCGTGAGTCTGAGCTCCAGCCGCAACTTGATGACTCAGAAGCGGAATGAATCCATGTACACGACCTTCGGCAAACATTGTAGATGCAGCTCTCGGTCCTGGGTCGTCCTCACCTAACTCCAGGCCATCTTTAGCTAGATGTAAGGCATCCATCCACGGCTGTGGTACTATTCGTCGGTCCAAAGTTGTGCACAAGAAAATGTTTATTTTCTAAGCTTTCATTTTGACGCCATTGTGCATCGAAGATTTGGAAAAATGTTTTTTTCACTGTTGTAGATAGGGTCGTACTTGTCCACGGGAGAAGGTACTCGTCTAAGATATCAATACCTAGAGGCTATATCCTATTTTGTACTCCTTAAAGCATTTTCAGATTTTTCAGAGTCGAGAGAGAGAGAGACGGTTAATCGAGAGTCCAACTTATCCGCTGAAAGGCGCGTCCTCATATTATGATATAATCTCCAGCAAGGGGAGGGGGTGGAGGGCTACTAAGGGGGGGAGTTCGCGAATTTTCATATGACGGAGCGACCGCTGTTTTGTTTGCTCAACATTCTAAACAACGGACGAAGATAATGTGTAAATATTCAACACTTTTAAATGAACACAGCGCTGATATTTATTTTTAATTAATTATTTTTCCGTAACTAATTACGAATTATTTGACCTTACGTCAAAATATCGCAATACCAAAAGCACGCCGGTCATTTTTTAGTCGGTTCGAACCTGTATCTTTTATTAAACACATATCAGATATCTCATAGAGACAAAGCTGATTTTTATTATATTTAATGTAAAATATATGTAAGTTGGATAGGCTTGCGACCTGTCTTCGGCTGGCTTAAGTGATCACTTTATATAAATATAACGTTCACCAATTATCACCCATCATCTCTAAATTTATCAAATTTTTGAATGTTGTATATATGTTTAATATGTGGACTCGCTTCGAGTACCACTATTGTTTAATTATTTTTTTTAATTATTATACTTCCATATATACAATCCAGTAATTGTGTGTTCTTGGACATATTAAAATATTATATGTATATAGAATTGTAATAATAAACCTTGTATTATATATAACATCGACGATTCGCAATTAATATTAAAAAAAAAAAAAAAGGTTTTATATAAACATCTCAACGTTGTCTTATGTGTACAGTCCATTTGAAATAATGAAATTTTAAAACATTTTAAATATCATTTGTCAGAAAATGGTTACGTATTATTTTTTATTTTATTTCATGTAGGTACTGAATTCATTACTTTCCTATCGGTAGGTACATATTTTATTTAGCGAATTTGACATTAATCGGTTCTTAATTAAATATGTATATGTTGCGTATAAACGTAGATGCCGGAAGAATTCAGGCTACGGAAGGAATAGGCACTCACCATAATCCAGATTCTGCAGACATCTCCAAAATGTGGACTGTATTTTTCTTCACCATATCGTCAAAGGTTCCTATAGTTCGAGAATGATCGGCGGAGTGGCGGAACGGGGAGGAAGGTCACTTTTTAGTCATATACATTTTTAAATTT
Organism: Eubasilissa splendida; assembly: GCA_031772225.1. NCBI lineage: Eukaryota > Metazoa > Arthropoda > Insecta > Trichoptera > Phryganeidae > Eubasilissa > Eubasilissa splendida. Next base: position 19,789,188 of record CM062868.1, read on the forward strand.
AATTTTAAGACTTTTATTGTACTGTGAGATCTAGTTTATTAACGGTATTCTATCCGCTTCTGGATGAAAGCTTCCCCAAATGTCTCATATTTTTCGCTGTCACTGAACTTGTTCCCGTGAATATCTTCGACAGCTATTGTTCCCGGGTTTCCTATTGATAATACGGTCATGTGTACAGAATAAAAATTACCACTAACCTTGATTGACAGTGCTGCTTCTCTGACACCGTGGCTGGTCCGATGTTATTTTTCTTCTTATCTCTGGGTAGTTTTGAGAGCTCCTTACTGGACGAAGTATTAACCGTAATTTTGCCCCTGATCTCCGAAAAGCGGCAACATTCACACAACATAAAATGACCAATAGCAATTAACAAGAAACCTTAGGGGTGGCAGTCCAAGTAATAAAAAGTGCATAAACAGAACTGGACGATTTCGAGTTGTAGGATTCTCGACTCTTTTCGGACAGTACTGGATGACTGCGTTAGTCAAATGATTGTCTATCCTTCGAGCGTCGTTACCATTTAAACGTATCTTAATTATTCCCTTATCACCTGTAAAATTGTATATATTTATATTTTAATAATAATTAATTATGAAATCGACGCAGGGTTCACATTTTCGCAGAAAGAAAACCAGCAAAATGGTTAACTTTACCTGGCGTGCCCGTATAGCCCGCTGTCCCCTGACCAATCCTTCTGTCAGGGAAACCTTTACATTCGGACCAAGATATTGAAACTGTGGGTAAGATCGCAGATCGTATTTTAGTGCTATTTTTGAAGATTGTCTTAAAAGAACATCATTAAATTTGTCACACTGACTGTCTCACATAAAACATTTTTTACCAAAAAAAATATACACAGGACTAATACTTAATTATATCTCTTCTTTTCATCTTCATGTTAGTATTGACATATAGTATAATGTAACAACAGAATCTCTCCAGCCCTATGTAGCATACCCTTCTACTGTTGTTGTACTTTTCCACGTTTAGATCATCTTATTTCTAAGTTGTCATATTGATTAACTTTAGTTAGAATCTCGTATCATTATAAACATTTTCTAGATAAATAATACACCAAAAAGTATTAAATATTACTTTTTATTTATATGTAAGCCTGTTAGAGGCTTTCTACCTCGCCAGATACATATAAAGTGCCTGTTCTGAGATAGGTAGCTATTAGGTTATATTAGATATTTATTAATGTTTTTAATATTCTTGAAAACTGATATGTACACATGTAAGAAGTAAGATAGGACTAATTTAAACAAATTAAATAGTGAAATATAGAAAAAGATCAAAAAGAAAAGTAAAAGGGACAAAGTAAAATTTTTAATACAGACTAAAGTCATGTAAGAAGTAAGAAACAAAGTATAAAGAACATTAAAGTTAGAACATGTTAAAGAAACGGAGTAAAGAGTAATAACAAGTTAAAATAAGTAATGTTAAGATATGGTAGAAAGATTAGAGTAGAGTAAAATGAAGAACAGAGTAAAAACAAGGTTAAAATAAGGATTAGAATAGAAATCAGCAGAGAGCAAACAAAATATGATTAGTGCGAGGTAGGATGTAAAAACAGAAAAGAATTACATAGAATGAGTAGCTTTGATAATTTAAGGACCAACAACAGAAGGATCCCATCTGTCATTTATATCATTCTATAATATGTACGGTAGTAAATGAATGATTTTTTCATATTTTTGTCCACATTATGGCTTTTCAAAATTGTAAGATGTCAGCTGAAAGAGGTCCTTAAATTATCAAAGCTACTCGTTCTATGTAATTATTTTCTTTCCTTACATCCTATCTCGCACTAATCATATTTCTTTTGCTCTCTGCTTATTTCTATTCTAATACACATAGGTGTTCTCGATATTATTTTATTGAATGGAAGCATTGGTACTGACCGAAGAAATGATAAGGCGAAGTATTTGAGATGTGGATCTGCAGAAAAATGGTCAAAATAATCTGGACGTCGCAAATGGAAATGTTACGGTCCGGATGAATAAATATGTATTTAAAACAATAAAAATCGGGCGAAACTTTGGACACCGCCCGATCCCGGGGGATTGTTTTGCCCGGCTACCTCTCTTGCGTAATGTGTAGAAAATATTTTAATATAATTACAGAGCGCACGCCCGGGGCCGGCGAAAGATTTGAAATTCTCCAACGGAACTGACCGCGTCTCTCCGACTGTTTCTCTTCTTTGTTTGTCGCCGTAATGAAAATTTCAAACATTTCCGCGATGAATATTAAACGGATTCCGTGCGCGGCCGGCGCTCGGATTTGTTTTGTTTTTTAATTTAATAAATGGCGTCCACTCTCGGCCCGTCTTCCCCTTTGGGCCCGCCCCACAAAAGACGGGCCCTGGACGCTTCGAACAAAAGTGTGTGATAATTATTATTAAATTACTCCGTGCAGTGGCGGATGTGCCTAAAGCCGCGCGCATTGTGAAATCTGAGGACATTTGCATAATTACACCCTAATCTTGGACAAATAAAACAAAAGCGCCCGCAAAAGTTGTTCTGCGATTTGAATTTGAATATTTTCCGACGCAGGTTCAACTTACGGGACACTATTTCACTTTCTCTATTTTTATAATATCTATAACACTTTTTAAATATCACACTGGGCTCGATGCATCATCCGTGTAATGCGGGCTCCCGCAGTGTACATTGTCTTAACAAAGAAGCATTTCTTTCATCACACGTGAATCGAAAGAATTACAATACATTTGAGACTTCGCGTCTATATAGAGTGTCGGAGTTCATTGTCGTCAAATAGTGATTAAAATACAGTCCACATTTTGGAGGTGCCAGCAGAATCTGAATTATGGTGAGTGCCAAACTCCTTCCGTATTCTGATTTCTTCTGGCATCTATTTTATTCACATAAATATTTTTGTTATAACAGAGGTGAATATATTATAATATGATTATTATAATATGTTTATTGTGTGGGATGGAGTAGACTTCACCTCTGATATATACAGCGTTGGCTACTTCGCTAGAATGAAGTCTGTGTTAAAGTAGCCAGTTTTTTTAGTGCTGTTATTTAAGACTCGATAGGAATAAAAATAGAGATAAAAATATATATGTAATGAAATAAAATGAAGTGGGAATGTTGTAGAATTAGTGTATTATTAGTGTAGGCACTCTATAATGATTAATATTAGAATGTTGAATAGACATGCTTCTGATTGCTCTCTACCCGATTGGATCATATTTTGGGTCCATATTTGTGTAATCTTATTGGAGTTGAACGATTTCCAGTTGGTATTGAGTGTGTTGCACAGTTTCAGAGTGCTATACTTACACGCAACATTTCTTTATTTCTGTGTACGGGCTGTTACTGTCCATTTTAATAAAATATAATTACAACAACGATGCTCTAAATAGGGTGGTTTCACACGGAAAAAATATAAGGGGTGTGGCTAATCTAAATTTAACAATTCTCAAAATCACCAATGTGTATGGATCGAGGACAATAGTATTTCTTGTTTCTACAATAAAAAATAAACTACCTGGGTTTTTACAAAAGAGTACGCTTTCTCCCAATTTGAAAGAAATGATAAAATATGTCTTATCTATAAGCATGAAATGAATTGTTTATGTAATGTTATATTTTTGATTATATTAAATGTAATAAAATGGATATATATATATATATATATATATATATATATAGTAAGATATTTTGTGGATCTAGTTTTAATTAAAAAAAGAATACATAAAAAAAAAATATTTGAGCGATATCTTATATATAATGTGAGCTCCTGTACTGTATTTTGTGTTTATTGCCAGTAAAAAAAAACACCAAAGTAGCGTTTGTTTTTATCAAATCTAATGGAATCGTAGGTAGGTTGGTTTTGGTGATACATTAGCCAAACATCTATATAATACGGGCTTCCATGGTAGTGTATCTTTATTGCCAGTAAGAAAAATCACCAAAGTACCATTTCTTTCTATCAAATCTAATGAAATAATGTGTCTAATATGCAGATTATTTTTTTTACTGGTATTGGCTATTTCCTCAATGACGTTAGTATATCGATAGTATATATGTTGGTAGTTCGAAATAATGAATAGTTAAATATAATTTATAATAAATAATAATTGCAAAGAGTGTGGCAAAGTCCGCTATTTTGAAACAGACCAAATGGGGAGAACTAATGTTGTTGATGATTAGGAAAAATTAATTCAATAACTTGACTACCCGGGATCTCTCGTCACGCGAAATATAGAAATGGTATGGCCAAGTCTGCTATGTAGAAGTTGACCAAAATTTGGATGAATCATTCTATCTCAAAGCATGTAAAAGAGCGGCAATACTCACACACACGAGTACATTATTATGTCTGCCGTCTCGCTGGGTGCGTTCACGCTGCGCGTTCAAATACGTTGTCGCAAATGCATTTTTTTTATTTTATTGAGGGATTTTGACAGTGTAAACATATTGTAACAAACATAATAACTATTTAACATGTGATACTAATAATGAAAATCCACAAAAATATTTAGATACATAAGTATGTTTAGATGCAGAAAATTAATGAAAAGAAAAATAAAAAAAGAGGGAGAAGGGTGGGGAGGTTGCAACTATTGTTGCGGTAAAGGGAGAGCAACATGTGTTTTATAGGTAGAATGAATAGCCAAAATTGAGATGGTGGTGGTTCATAAGAAGAACCCTTTGAGCGCAGTAAGGCTAGCAATAAACATAGAATACGATATTTATTCAAATAAACATGCTTGGCGTAAAACAAATTGTGAATATTAAAAATATGTTATTTTCAATAAAAATAAATCGCCCTTGTGTAATTGGCGAAGGGTTGTAGCGCCGGTCCCGCACGGTGTTGGCCCGGGGCGGGGGTTGCAAAAAAGCCGAATCGTCTCGCGTACGGAAACACACGGAAAGAAGAAATTTAAATAATCTCCCATTCGGAATTCTCGGGAACGGACCCCTTGTAATGTTTAATCAAATCTCGTATTGTAATATCTTTTAACCCGTTATTATATTTTGGCCCCGTTTTCATATGTTACCCCCGCGAGCGGGGCCGCGGCCGCCGCCGCCGCCGCCCCCGCAGGGACCTCTTCTTTGTGGTATTAATTGTAATTTTATTAAGATTTTCATTCGTTTGTAGCGGTCAGTCTTTGTTCTGTGTGAATTAATGTAATGAATATAAAATTTCATCCCGGCTCCGGAGGTAAATATATTTCAGAAAACTTTTATCCCATTTGCTGCGGGATAATAGGATGTATTTGCGTGCCTTTACGGCATTTCTATTTTATTTTTAACGTACTTATAGGTACCGGCGCAAAAATTACAATTTCAAGTAACTTTACAAGTAAACAATACTCCTCATTTTTTCCCGCCCGTTTCATAATTGAGAACCCACCCTTTCAAAAACACTGTATATCATTTTTGGGCAGATCTGAGTTAGTAATACAAGCGCGTTGTATACCTTCTTGGGCAACGAATGGTATATTAAACAACAATATAAAATAAATACATAGTGTTGTTACAGATAAATATCATACAAACCAATACCAACCAGTGCAGGTTTATCGCCTCCATAATCAGCAACGCCGCCGATGACCTCTGAACGCACCGTGCAGATACCTGGGTGTAAAACTAGGCACCCTCTCACAGCCATCTTGTCTTGTTCAACCTGCTCTCAACCAACACGCACACAGCCACACGTACACTCCACGTTATTATTTAAAAAAACAGCCAGTGCTGGGTGTAATTTATTGCGGTACCAGGCTCTCACACACATACACTTCTGATTCTTAACGTATAATCCTAACATTCAATTTTGACCGCACTACAAAAATTCATACAAAAATTTAAAAAAAATAAAACATCTGTATATACTAACACTTAAAACACTGTATAAATCAGAAAGGGTGGGAAGGGAAGAAAAATGGGGTGTAATAAAAATATAATTTGCTTCTAGAATTAAAAAAGTATATACGTATACTTATTCATATACTCATATATAAAGGTGTTTTATAGAGGTTTGTTTTCCAAATTGGCAACACTTTTTCCAGCAACAGCGAATTTGACAGCCGACTGCTGATTTGTGCTCAGTTTGGTTTGCCATTTCACCATGAATAGACTTACCAGAGCAACGCTTGCAAATTGTGCAAATTTATTTCGAAAATCGTGGTTCGCTACGTTCATCTTACGGTCGACATAATCGTCCATCCGAACAAGTAATTCGAATAACCATGGATCATTTTTGAAGAAGCTGTTGCTGCAGAGGAGCGTAGTATTGAGGAAGACCCGAATAAGTCGATTCGTCATCGTGCACAGCAATAGATCCATAATTACTCACTTTCTCGTTCCCCAATTGACTGACATTAATGTGGAAGAGCTGCGGTTTCAACAAGACGGCGCAACATGCCGCACGGCGCGCGCCACAATCTATTTCTTGAAGGAAACAATCGATGAGCGCATAATGGACCTGTGAATTGACCTCCTAGATCGTGTGATTTAGCACTTTTGGATAATTTTTTGTGGGGATATGTAAAGTCACTAGTCAATGCCGATAATCCAAAGACGATAGACGACTTGGAAGCCAACATGCGATATTACCGATATATTGTGTTATCTTCCCAATAAAGCCAATAGGATGGCCATTACCACGATTTTTGTGTGTTTTATTTCATTTTAAAGTTTTATACCTTTACATACGCAAAAATACATATACACACGCATACATTTATGTCAATAATTATCAATAAGTTGGCTATAAAACACTTTTTTAAATAATTAGTTCTGCAAAAATTTGGATAAAATAAATTGTTTGAACGTGTTGGGTGTGCGGGATAATTAAAATCTATTTCGGAGAGTCGTTTTAATAGCCAGTAGTATCTTTGATATGATTGGCACATCGTTTTTTCTTATGAATTTTTAGAATCCAGTACTATGAAGGGTTTTAAATTAATCATTAAAAATTCACTGTCCTTCCAACTTCTTAACCATTATCAGCTTCTTGAGGTTATCATTCTGCTCTCAGAATGCATCTCAAATCTATCTCTAATCCTTAGTTACTTCAAAATTTAGGTATCAGTATCCATTGCGGTCAAAAGCTCCTAACTTCTCTTGTCTCACGGGTGTCGGTTGTATGTCGCAGTGTAAGAGTGTCTGTTGTAACTGGAGCAGGCTATATAAATGAAAGAGCACTGACAAGGTTTCGTTCATTGAAGTTGTTCCGAATTCATACACACACACTTTTGGTGCGTCTTTTCGAATCAGCCGCATCCGTTGTTATTGACACAATTCCGCATCCAAATTCCCATCCATACATTTTCTCATGCTCGTCTTGTCAGCGTGAATTGTGACCTTGACACCGGCAGACGTCAACTTGAATGATATTTGTTCGATCTCGACATCGCGATAGCATTCGCGGTGTGAAATTTTCATCTCCACTGCACTAACACTGTATTTTATGATATTGTATTTTGACCACGTATTATTTGTTGTTTGTGTGCCGCGGGTGAATTTGTGACATCGCCGTATTCAATTGGGATCGGAGATCAGTGCATGGACGTGCCACTTTATGTAATCTCGGCGGCGACTCCCGAAATCACTGGTCGACTAGAAGCATTATTCTCTCACCGACCTCATCCTGTACCAAGGTTTCCCTACTTCCCTCCCATACCTTGCGGTGATTCCGATTTACAACTCGAATTGTCGTATTTCATTCCACTGGACACGCAATGTTCATTTAGATCCTATTGATCCGGATTTATAGTTCAAATTCAGCAGTGATGAATTAATACAATTTAAATACGCGGTTGAACTCTGGAATGGTTCGCTGGAGATTAGGACGGCCTGCGGAGAAGTGATCGCTAGTTGCTTGGCAGTAACCGTCTCTGGTGCATAATGTTTATTTGAACCGTTGCATGGCCATGTATACGGGCGCATATAGGGTCACCACAATCCTTTTTTTGGTTTTAATTTTGGATCTATTTTTCCAAATTGTATCTCGTTTTAACGTCGCATTTTTGGCGACGATTAGACTGATTTTCCCTGCATCCAAAATCTCCCAAATGTTCTTATGGAGTGTCAGTTTTTCCAGAATTAATTTTCTCAACACGATATCTGCACCCCAAGTCATAAATTTACAGGGTAAAATAAAAAATATGTGAACTTAAATATTGAAACCTGAATCTGTTAATTTTTCAAAATGAAAAATTCACGAAATTACATAGCAAAAATACATCAATTAATTATTTTAAACAAAACCGAAAAATCTCTAACAATTGTTTTGAATGTGGAATATGGGCAATATGTGTATGTATGAAATTCATTCGAATTATTAACATATACTTAATTATTTGACATACGTTTGCGTAAAATTGGTATAATATTTCATTTAAAAAATATTTTGTGAACAATTTTTTTTTTAAAAATGAGTTGAATTATTAAAAGTGCCGACGTACAAACAGCGGTTAATAATTTTTGATAGCCGTAGCGCCAATTCATTAATGCCGTCGCCATCTATTGACATTTTTTTTTTTGAAAATTTGATATTCTTTCTCATGTAATAGTATAGATGTCGCTGAAGCTGAGACTTAATTTGAAGTGGAGGCAATATCCTTTATATGTATTAGAAATTCATTCCCATAATTGGTAATAAATAAGTGAAATATGTGATAGATGTGGTAGCATGGGTAAATAGGTGAACGTTATATTGTGTAAAGTGATCACTTAAGCCAGCCGATGACAGGTCGTAAGCCCTGTAATGCCCAAGACTTCCACACTTCTCATATAAAAATAATAGCTTCGTCTGTGTGAGACATCTTAAACCTAATTATTATTTAAATATTTAAAAATTTTACGCTGTAAAGTAAAAAAAAATATTAAATGATTTTTTAAATAGAATAAATATTTTGTCGGAATTTGTCTGTAGATTGTAGAACCTCCTTTTTGGGTAGGCTACGAGAGGGATTCACCGTATTATGACAAATATAGCGCGCAAAGTCCCGATGCGAAATTCTTGCAAACAATTAAAGATAAAATACATCGTAAATACGCTGATTAACTGTTATATCTGATACACTCGTAAAACAAAGAGTCGTGCCCGCGCGGCGCCCCACCCCCGACCGCCCCGACTCCCACACGGCCCCCGCGCCGGGGGTTGAAGCATTATTTAAGAAATGGTTCCTCTTGCTTCAATTCTGTTTGCAAAACACCGCCATCGCTGTTTATTACTCCCCCGCTCCCCGCCCCGCCGCCGCGCAGCCTCCGGAGCTGAAACCGGCAAATACATTATTCGCTACAGTATCGGGACTCGAGTGAGGGAACTGCAAGGAGTCGGATACGTTCATGTTGACGGTTTTTCATTTAATTTAATAAATTTTTTTAAAAATTAACCGACCATTTTCGATTTTACTGTATCCTCGTTGGATGAAGAAGAATGAACGGAACACATTTATGAAAGAGTTTCTTAAGTGGAGCATCGGCGGAGAGAGTTTCTTTGACAAGATAATAAGAAGAAATGCCAAAAATACCAGAATCTCAGAGGAGAACAATTTAGCATTCCTAGGATGTGTACCACATACATAAAAAGCTATGTTTTTATAGCACATAAATTGTATAATTATCTCCAGAAATACACAAAAATATATTGAGCCACACATACAGTTCAAAGGTGCAATAAAATTCTGGCTAAATAACTCGGAACGAACGTATGTTCATAGCATGGTCACCCCTTCAATATGAACACACACAGAGTCAAGACTTCAGACCCAACACCATTGAGTGAGCAGCCTGTGCATTATTTAACCTCGTTAAAATGTGTATTATTAGTTATTTTTATTTAATGACAATTTATATGAAAAATATTTCCAGAGGAATTCCGTTCCTGTATGTAGTCACGTAGTTCTATATCTATCGGTATTTTGGTTTGCGTCCTGGCTGACCACATTCAGCTTGCGCAGCCGCCGTAAGGTGGCAATTAGTATTCATGTATTTTTTATTTTTTTTGTACATCATGTCATGTGGCCAAGAAGGCTACTCTTTCCGGAGTTTTTCCCCATCAATTCCATATCCCGATGTATGACAAACTTAATATTGTAAAAAAACATACGTATTCTATCTGGTCTGCACAATGGATGGATCCAAACAATCACAAGGGTAATCGTCTTAAAATAATCCAAAGATATATTCCCCGCACCCCTTGGTTCTCCAACAGGAAAGTCTCTAAAAGAACAGTAGCAAATATCTGTAGAATGAGACTTGGGCATTGCCAGGTGGCCTCACATTTGTTCAGAATGAACATAATAGACTCCCCAATGTGTGAATGTGGTGCCGTGGAGGAAACCCTTGACCATGTCTTTTTTGCCTGTCCATTGCGGATCACTGGTTTTTTATATAATGATCTTGTCAATGGTGATTTTCAACTTCCGGTTAACTTGTGTCATCTTCTTTCCTTCAACTCGCCTCATTTAAGCTATATAATAGCAAATTTCCTGAATGTCAATGGTATTGACTTGTGATGCAATGTTCCCTGTTCTATAGTATTGTTGTACTGCTTTCTATGAAATAATCTTTAAACTTGTTTAATGGCACAAGTCACTCTTGAAGGGTGGATTGCCTATTTGAAAGAAGAAGAAGAAGTCTTCACCCAAATAGAGTGTGGACGCAAGATAAGTTTCTACATATTATTGCAGATGATTTATTTATTTATTTGTGTGACTTCAATAGTTCAAATCGACCGAATTTCAACGATTTATCTCAAATTATAAAAAATTTGACCCCGCCTCGGCGCGTGTGACATTGTCACCTCGCAGGGCTCCGATTCCCGAAACCCCCTTAACACATTACAGACGGCAAAATAAGTGGAAAATTCAGATCCCATCCTTTTCGGCACCAACTTCTCAAAATATCACCGACACGGCGTTCGCCCGGACCCCGGCGGGCCTCGCCTCTCGCTCTCCCCGGGCCGGCCGGCGCGCGCGCGAGAGGGACAACGCCACCGGCCCGGCCTCGTCTCGAATATCTTTTCATTGTATGTTTCTTATCATTCTTAACATTATTAGTAATTAGTACTCAAATAGGCGTCGCTTCTGGTATTAAATATGATAAATTCGAGTGTATAGGGTTTCTGGGGGGGCGGGAGAGTGAGCGGGGCAGCGTGGAGGGGGTAGTGCGAGGTGAATTTGTGCAAAACAGTTAAATGGTTAATGTTTTTTAGCAATGTTTGAGAGTGGCGTCTGGTTTACGACTGGTATCGCAATGCTTTGAGATAAATTTCACAGAATTTGTTGGAATTATTTTCTTTCTGTCAATTTTGAAGACGATTGTTACAAATGGTTTACGCAATTAACTTCAGTTGCCTCTGATATTGTTTTAAGTAGTTTTGATGAGATGTTTTTATTTTTGTTTAACCCCTTGCGGACCTGAACAAATTTTTTTTTAAAACGTAAAAAACGCGTGCGTTGAATAAAATTTACCTTAATACAAATTATTTATTTACACGTATGAATGGCAAATCGTTTGTTTGCTTTGCGTTAAAGTTGTAAGGCAAATTAATCGAGATGATACAGAGCTTGTCGCAAAAGTCAGTAATCTTTTATATTATGAACACGTTCAATCATTGATCCCTTCAATTTTCAATTTTGTTTATTTTGGAACTCTTTTTTTGAACTCAGAACATTCTTATTTGTAATTCTTTCAGTCCGTCTTAATATTATCATCTTTCAGTTAAATAATTCAAATTATCCCAAAAATCTTTTTTATTTTGGTTCATTCGCTGCACCAACGCAACGAGAGAGGGGTGGTAGGGGTATTCCGAATTCTGATGGCTAGCCGCGTTCTTGGGAATTTAGTCACTATAGAGCTTGTCCTTTTCCCTGGAAAATTGATATCCCGACGAGGTGACATAAACTGGCCTTCACGTAGATCCGACTTGACACCAATGGGGCTACCTTAAATCAAAAGTATACAGCAATCCTCCCTCTGCCGAGCAGTTCTTAGAAATTTTACCTCCCGTTTAGAAGAGTGCCAGTGAAATAACTGATCACATTTAATCACAATTCAGAATTTTTTATGAAAAAGAGAAGTAAAAGGCTGCGATGCTAACCAGTATACTGCTAAATACTTAAGCATTACGTGAAAATAAGTAGTTATTAAACACAAACACAAATATCTTAAGCTTTATCAATGCTAACTACAATAATTTTAAATTTTTAAAAGATTTTGGCGACACGTGGTATGATCCCGGTATCGATAAATATTATACTATAACATAAGTTAATACAGAGGATATGTATTATATATAAAAATATTCTATTGCGTTAACTCTGACATAGATACGTGATAAAAAATTTAAATGCGTATCTCTCTGTAAATGTATTTTTTTATTCTCGGGCAGTTGATTCCAGTCACCAAGTCTCCTGAACTTCAGTAATAAACTTCTCTGATTCGCACGAAGTACTGTGAACACAAAAGTAGTTTCGGCACGCACAGCGAGAAACCGAAACACACCCCAGCAACATTGCGTGTACAATAATCAGTGTAGCAAGCACACAGCAGGACGTTGATACTTCTTGACAGTTCAAAAGTCCATAGACAACACACAAGTCGGTATAGTAATCATAATAAAGCATCCACACGCGCTCACGGTTATCGCCGATCATGGACCTGTCATTAATCCAATAATAGCACCTCAGAAAATTATATTAAAAGTTATCCGCAAAACCCCAATCACAACGAGCATTGCCGGAATTTTTAATAAATTCGATGTCTTTGATATAAGACAAATATATGCTAATACTGCTCTTAAATACATATATAAACACAAACAGACACATTTTAAAACAACTCAAAATATAATTTCCACACGGACAAATACAAATAGCCTACAAACCCCAAGAGCACATACAACATATGGCCAAAGGAACTACAAATATTTTGGACCTAAACTATTGAATGCTGAAAGATTTAAACCAATTGAATTGTCCCAAGAACGTGAAACTATATATTGAAACTTGGATTCGTAATATGGGTAGAGCCAGTATTGGTGCACTCACCCAAACATATTGACTCATACCTATATTAATTATTGCTATAAAGTGATTCAAAATTTAGTTATCAACTCCACTTTAAAATTGTTCTTCATGTACACCTATTATATAGTAATAAATGCAATTCTATCTACTACTTGTAATTCTAATTAATTGTACAATTGCTTGTAAACTATGCCCTTCACGACACAGAATTTCTCTAGTAAGACGGGCACAGTACAAACACACTTCTACATTGTATTATATAGTTACAAATAAATAAATATCGAACAAAAACATTTACCTCAAATATTTTCATTACTTCCTGAAATGGCTGGTTTAATATGTTAACTGCATTATTAATTGTGTGGTTGGTGCGGTCAACATAATCGGGATAAAATATATAAACCCAGTGGATATCCTTGAATGCATTTTTTAGTGTCGCGTGAATGATGACAAATGCATTTATCACAACACAGGATATTTTTGATTATTAAATGTGTTAATTACTACTTTATTATCATACTAATATACAATACATTTTTTTTATTTATTAATATTAAAAATATAATACAATTTCAATAATCAGTGGATACATATATATTTTAACATTTGTTTCTTCTCTATGAGAGTAAGACTCGTGTATAGAGAAGGGGTATATTCGAGTTAATTTATGTTTCAGTTAGTGTACATATTTTTTTAACTTCAGTTACAAATTTATGATAGTCCGTAATTTTTCTAATTGTGATTGTTTCAATCATCAAAATTTCAAGCGTACCTCGAACTGTGTGTGAGGTGACATCGTTCTATTGAAACCACATATATAGGCCCAATCGACCCAATTCGGCCAGTACAGTAACTCTGTGTGGGTGTTTACACCCACCTTTAGGTCGTCGGTGGATCAATTAAAGATTTTCACACAGTGACCGGGCGATACCGCGCAACCGTCTTGTTTTCCCTTTGGGTTATAATCTGCCGGCAATTGTGCTCTGATTGCAGTGTGATCGGGAGTGTGTTTATTTATTTTTCTTATCCTTTATTTTAGTGTTACTTTAATCTGTCATTTGTGTTTTTGCTTCATTGTTTTTTTTATATATAATATAAAATATAAATACAACGTTCACCAATTTTCACCCCTCAAACTCCACATTTATCAAATTTTTGAAAGTTGTATATATGTTAGTATATGGACTCGCTTCGATCACTATACCGTCGCTATCTATGGACCAAATTTGATAATTCATTTTTCCCTTTTTTTAAACAGCATATATGCCATCACTATGAGAATCTGATTTTTTTTTAAATTATTTTAAAGCAGTGTTCTTTATCTGTAAAATATTTTTTAACATATTATACTAGAATACGCCTGAAAAATAAATATTTTTCAATTTTTTATACATTTTCTTATTTTGACCAGTATATTATTATATTAGCAATATTTATTATTCGTTTAATAACAATGCCTTTGTAGGTAAATATACAGTAATTGTGTGCTCTTGGACATATTCAAATATTACTGTTACAATAGTCCACACGTGACACTAGTGGTTAAGTGACAGTAAAAATAAGTTCGGATACAATGAGAACAAACTTTGTCATAGGCGGCCATGAAGGCAGATCCATCACTTGCCCAGTGCCGTTTATAAGCAAAAGCTCCTACATGGTCATACTCATTCGTCGCCAGATTAGAATTTTATTAATACCACTGTATCAACTGTGCAACAACGTCCCGCACAATGCTGCACAGCTGTCAACATAAAATTGCCCCCATAGACCCCGACAACTTACACTTTATTGATGTATAAGCAAAAACATGTTAAATAAATAAATTTCAATACAATATATTATAGTACTCACCTGAAGATGGCGCCCTCTATGCATATATATATATAACGTATAAGTGATCACTTAAGCCAGCCGAAGACAGATCTTAAGCCCTGTAATTACCCCATATTTCCATTTATTTTTCATTAAATATAATAAAAAATAGCTTTGTCTCTATGAGATATCTGATATTTGTTTAATAATAGTGTTTATGCTGGATAGATTACAATCCATTCTAAATGCGACAGTACGGAAAACATGGAATTTCTAAATTTTCTTATATAACATCCCATTTACATGAACTACATTGGCTCCGGTTCCCTGAAATAGTTGAATTCAAGCTGTGCTGGTTGATGTACAAGGCGACACAGAACATGGTGCCTCTGTATCTTCAAGAGCTTCGTATCCCAGACAATGGTAGGCGTCAAACTCTCAGGTCAGCCCCTACTCTACAGCTGCAGGAAGAGTTGTAGAACCGACCAGCCCTTGCCAGAAATCTAAGTATAGTAAAAGGGCATTTGCGGTGACAGGCCCAAAAGTATGGAACTCTTCATAAGGAACAATGAATGCATTAGAGACTTTATTTAAGAAGAGACTAAAAATGCACCTTTTCATAAGTTAAAATAATAATTTTAAATACAGATAGATAAGACTATAAACAGTTTATGTGTAAAGAGAATTATTTTTACGAAAATGGCGCTATATAAATTATCCAGTATTATTAGGTAATATTAAAAATAAGAAAACAAATGTTGGTACTTTTGAGGCACTGCACCCTATCAATCTAAAACAGATCAACGAACGTTAAAATTCTGGCAGAAGAAGATTCGACTATTTGTCTGACATCTGAATCTCTCTTTGGGGGAGCTATCAACCAAGTCCGAAAATCAAAAATGAATACGTTAACGAACAGTACATGAAGAAGTATAAGTAATTGTGTAATCTCATAGAGACAAAGCTATTCCTTCATTATATTTAATGGAAAATATATGGAAGTTTGGAGTAATTATACGGCTTACGACCTGTCTTAAGTGATTACCAATTCTCACCCCTCAATCTCCACATTTATCAAAAAAAAAATTAAGTTGTATATATGTTAGTATGTGGACTCGCTTTGAGTACCACCACACCATCGCAATCTATGGACCAAATTTGATAATTGATTTTTTGAACAACAAGGTTTACGTCAAACTGTTGGTTATTCAAGCACTCGACAGCCATTTAGTGCCAATGCGGGTAACGATACTTCGAGACGAACACCTCCGAGAAGCCAACAATGGCCAGCTACTTCCTCTCGAAAGTATATTCGGAAATTCTCCGTAAGTATTATCAATTTATTCTATCTCTCATACTCCACACGAATACCTAAATACATGCACGCGACATTCCAACATATAGAACACTGAGTGTGAACTTGAAATTATAGGCAGATACCCTTTGCATCACCTCAAAAACTGATTTGGAGTTGGGGAACATGGTATTTCTGCACATCCTCAATACTGGTGACCGAACGTAAATCAACAATGGTTAAGATAGTAATGTTTTCTCTGAATTATTAAATAGAATAACACATTATTGTGTGGGTTTAGCAACAAAGATTAATGTAAATCAGTATAGAAGACAATCAAAAGAATAACAGAATATTGAAGAAAGAGATGAAAAAGAAAAAACATAATTTTTCCAGAGGGAATGGAAGGAAAATGGGATGCAAATTAAATTCTGTGTAATAATAATAAAATGTAAGACCATTATAATGTTTCTGATAATAAATTGGATTTAATATCTTCCATCCAAAAGCAGGACATGCTTGTAAGAGAAATGAGAAAAATGCATGAGAAAAAATCTTTAGCGTAGTAAGTAAGTAATTTCTGATAACTTCTCAATATGATATATAGACGAACGGTGAATAATAAATTGGATTTTGTATCTTCCATCTGAAAGCACGACATGCTTGTAGGTTGAATGATTGGTTCAAATTGAAAAATGAGAAAAAATGCATGAGAAATTTTTTGTTAGCGTAGTAAGTAATTTCTGATAACTTCTCAATATGATATATGTACGAACGGTGAATGAAGGAGTTTCGTGCATGTGATGTTCTACTTCTAAGAATGTGAATATAGCAAACTATAGCATTTATTTATATGAGGGTTACCAATAGTTTTTAATTATAAAAGGGTTATGGGGTACAATGGGCGTCATTCTTTTGTTTTTACCAGAGTATTACTCATGTTGATCTCAAACGATGATCTCCTCATTACCGCAGCACATCGCCCCTGCCTGGGGGTGAGCCCCCCGTCCCCGCGCCCGCCGCCTCTGTCGCCGCCCTTATCAAAACATCCCAAATAATTGGGTACATTTTATCACCTGCTTGCTATATTGTAGCAATTTAACACGCCGTAATAACCTGAAATTTAAACCGCGACACGACCTGCATCCCTCTCCCCCCAATTGATTCCAGTACCCCGCGACAGCAATTATTATAGCGCCGCGTCTCCTTCCCACGTATTTGATTTCAGTTTGTTATTAGATTTTTGGACACCTCTTTCATTAAACATGGCCGCAATTTCTTGAGGCACGCCGTGAAAATGCATTCATTTAGATATTGTTGATTATAAAGACAAGGAGTAAATAAAAAAACCCTTTGCCATTAAAATTTGTATAAAAAAATCATCATAAATATATATATTTCACACGGCAAGACGATGATTAACACAACAATTCGTTCTGTTGTGTTCTGGTTATAGATATAGGGGGAGGGGGGTATTAGATAAGAAGGGATAGGTAATAGATAAGAACCACCGATCTACGTATGATCCATAAATAAATTGTAAAGATCGAACATTTCATTTTTAGTATTCAATATATAATTAATCGAAATAATAACATATTTATGACATTATTAAATTCTTATATCTCACAGACCACCAAATATATAAACATGAACCGATGCAAGTTTTCTGTCCCAATATTTTAATTTGGGTGATCACTTTGGTACCACTTACTCAATCAAATAGTTTCGCGGCTTTTTTTAAAAATATCACTCGATTGGAACGAAAATTTTAACACTGACAATATAATATTCATTCATGTAAAAAATGAGTATTCTTTACAAAAATATTTAATTTTCGAAGAGGAAATATTTTTACTGTCGCATTAATGTGTCATAAACTATCGGATTTATGTTTCTGATAATGTTTAGAACCCTTCTCCTATATGTACACTTTATTTCGTGTCTATTAATTTACTGGTCTGTGTTATATCTCTGATATGGTTGGTATTAGGCATCTACAATTTGAACATTTTTGACTTATATTTTTAAAAGGTATCAACCCCTAAAATATTGTGCAATAGAGGTGTTAGACACAGTATGTACCAAATTTATTATTAACTTAAATGGTTAATGTAATTTTTTCATAAATACATTTTTTTCTGTATATTTTTATAATTAATTCATCTAATTTGTAAAATTTGTCAAGTCATATATACTATGTCATATTTTTTGCCTATCCGTGTCTGTAAGATCTTATTATCATGTATTGGACGCAGTGTTATTATGGTTGTATAGTGCTTGGTTAAACGACTAGTTCTGAAAAACGCGAGCAGGGCAAAAACGAACATGTTTTTAATATCTCTAGGTTAAGATTAATTAAATACTCTCATATTTTCTTATCTATGCCATCTATGGTAAGGGAGAAATCTTACTTATCATAAAAATTGTCTATCCGCAATTCTTATTCGTCATATATATTTTTGTTCGTTTTGACAGCTAACTTACAAAGGTGGAATAAGTTAAATTACATAGATATTTTAATTACGTCAGGTTTGTTTTTGTGAAAACTATGGCCACCAATGGCCGCGTAGCTGCCACTATCGGCCGCAAAGCGGCCACAATAGCCCCCTGCAGGGCCTAGCAGAAAGCTATCGGCGACAGCGATCGGCGACAGCGATAGCCGATTACTTATCTGCTAGTACTATATTGTTTTTATTCGCTCTTATGGATAAGATTGTCTCGTTGAGAGATCGGTAAACTTTGAGTACAAAATGCAATAGGCAACTTTGATGTGACTCAACTCTGTACTATCCTTTACGCGACTTGCGAGACCAGTCCCATCATACAAGAGTGAAAAAAATACCAAAATATTTTATATTTAGTTTCTTCATCACTGGCGCAACCGCACAAATTTCAAATTGGGGGCCTATCAAATGTCCCTCTGTAAAATTTTATTCGAGTGGGGGGTCACATTAATCCGAATGATATTCACCTGGAGACCAAAGTTTGCAATCAACATTTTGCATAATATAGCGGCGCCCTTCGCGGCCCACTGATAAATATTTTTGCTCTCCCCTACCCCCGACTAATAAAGAGAAACTCATCAAATTTAAGAATATTTTATCAGTTGTCTCGCGCCTGTCGGGGGGGGATTTGATCGAAAAAAATTAACACTCCCACGATCGTGTGTGGAGCATTCAATCCAGAGCTCTCATTATAGTTCGGAATTTAAAATTATGTCACATTTAAAAATAAACAAAATTAACAAACAAACAAATGTATTAATTAGAAAGATATACGTATAAAATCAATTTTATCAAAAAATATATTTGTTGCTACCGGGATTGGAACTTGGATCCCTTCCAATCCGGGGAACGTACATTATCCGATTATGCTACACCAGTGATTCCCAAAGTGGTCTTTATCGACCCCCAGGGGTCTACGATAACCTGCAAGGGCTCTACGTCAGCGAAAAAAAAATTTAGGGGTCCATGAAATGAAAATGGGGGTCCACGATAGTGGATCTCAACATACACTGATAGTACCTATTTACTTACATTATAATCTTATAATATAAAGACATATACATTATTTATAAAAGTACCTATGAAGTAAAAAAATTATTATATATGTTTATAAAATTGTGTAAGTTGTAGGATGTAGGCATTCGCTTTGTGGTTTAAGTTTTTAACACTAAACTTCACTACAATTAGAAATTTACAAAAAATCAGTATCAGGTAAGTAGTGGGTCTACCAAAAACCGAAAAACATGGCAAGGGGTCTACGACACAAAAAAGTTTGGGAACCTCTGTGCTATACCAACACTGGATTGACTACAAATTTTCGAACCTATATGTTACACATTTCAAATTAATACATCTATCGTTCCATCATTTGAAAGCCATCTATTTTGTTTTTACGGAATGTCAAATACCTTTGAGTAAACCGATAGGAAAAAAGGTAACATATAAGGTCGAAAAATTGTCGCTAAAAATAGTGCCGCTGTAGCTTAGTTGGATAAAGCACCTCCTCCGGTTAGGGAAGAGATCCAGGTTCGAATCCCGGTAGCGCAACAACAATATTTTTCGATAAAATTGATTTTATATGTGTATCTTTATAATTAATATATTTAATTCATATTTATTCATCATTTTGTATTTATGTAATTTTTGTATACCGAAATAAATTGAAAAAATGAATCCCAAAAATTTAGAGATTCACAAATACTGTAAAATTAATTCAAATAAAGAAGAAAGGAATAAAATTTTGATAATTTAAAATTTCAGCAATATTTTAATGTGTCCTAGAGCACACAATTATTGGATTTTCACCTACAAAGACACTGTTATTAAACAAATAATAGATATCTCATAGAGACGAAGCTATTTTTTATTATATCTAATTGAAATATACGGAAGTATGGGTAATTACAGGGCTTACGACCTGTCTTCGGCTGACTGAAGTGATCACTTTACATAAATATAACGTACACCATTCTCACCCATTAATCAATGTCCATATCTATGAAATTTTTGAAAGTTGTATATATGTTAATATGTGGAAACACTTCAAGTACCACTACACTATTGCCAACTATGGACTAAATTTGATAATTAATTTCGTGAAACACCATATATCTCACAATGAGAATCTAATTATTTTTTTGAAATTCTTTATTGCAATATTCTTTACATGTTAAATGTTTTTAACACATTATATTAGAATACGCTTGAAAGGTTAATTTTTTTTTCTAAATTAATTATGTATAATAATAACTGTAATTAACATATAAGTTGTATATATGTTAATATGTATAGCATCATTTTTATGAGATATCTATTATTTGTTTAATTAAAATTTCATTTGTTAAAAAATGGTTGCGTAAGATTATATTTTATGTAGGTAGGAACTAGGCTTTAGTAATACATACATGTAGGGGTTATGTGTGATTATTGTCTAATATTGAATTTTATTTTAAAAATAGTTTCACCTGATGAACTTTGTATTAGTTATTAATAAAGAACTAATTATATTTGTAAATGTCTATTTTCACGTCGCATTGATAACTGTTGGTAGAGAAGTGGTTCGTGTCGAGTATGTGTGATAAGTATCACCTGGGTTCAGTCTCAGTTCAGCAGGGGAGATATATATATATATATATTTATACTAATTACATGTATTAATCAGAAAGACATACGTATGAAATCAATTTTATCGAAAAATATCGTTGTTGCACCACCAACCTGAGTCTCTTTCCAAACCGGGGAAGGTATTTTATACAACTATGCTACAGCGACATTATTTTTGACGACAAATTTTCAAACTCATATGTTACACTTTTTCAAATTAATACAAAAATCACAAAGTAGATATGGCTTTCAAATTATGGAACGATAGATGTATTAATTTGAAAAAGTGTAACATATATTTGTCGTCAAAAATAATGTTGCTGTAGCATATTTGGATAATGCACCTTCCCCGGTTTGGAAAGAGATTCAGGTCGGTGGCGCAACAATGATATTTTTCTATAAAATTGATTTTATATTTATACCTTTCTAATTAATATATTTAATTAGTATTTTAAATATCACAGACCGTCTGTTCTGAATAATTACAACTTCACAATAAGAATGTGTTCTCTTAATAATATTTTATTTTATTTAAGTACTTATTTTCATATTAACCGATCGCAGTGTAGAACCTTGTAAAATGCATTCGATTTTCTTACGTATTAAAAATGTAAAACTTAACAGTCCCTCCCCCTAGACCCACCTCCCCCCCACATCGCCGCCTAGGGGTGGAAATATAGATGAGGGACGACAATAATGTGACATCCGAATTTCCCGCGAGTCAAATTTCCACTTGTGAAATGCGTTCAACTTTCCGCACCCCATCTATAATGAATGCAAATAAGTCCCCGACTTCCGTCGGCCCGTTATCCGACGGCGACGTTTGAATGTCACTTTTTTATATCTTCTTCTTCGGAAGCAAGTCGTCTTTATTGCTTTGTTAATGTAACTGGCGCTCCCGATTGAGAAGGAAGCGGGAACCATTTTTTCATTTTTTCTCGTTTCATCCCTTGAGCCCTGCAACCCTCTACAGAGCCTCAAGAGAATACATATATATATATATATATAGGTACAATGACACATTTATTTAGCTATTCAGTATCATTATTTAACAAATATTTAAACCCGTTTAAAAACTTCGTCTTGACGTGCGATCATTCGTATTTTTTATTTTTGAAAAACTAACAGTAAAATTCAAAACTTATAACTAAGGCCCGGTTGAGTAATCAGTAGTAACTTTTTACTATAGTAAAAAAAAATTGCGAAAACAGGTTATTTAATCGTTAGTAAAAAAAAATGTTTACTTCTCGAAAATACACCCGTAGTAAACTTATTTTACCTCCCGATATCCGGTAGTAAAAGCGAGAATCGATAGTTAAATATGGCGGACTTTTCACAGCTGTTCCAAAAGTCATCTGACACATTGATACTTTGAAAGTTGCAGTATATGATAATTAAACATTAAAAATCCAGCTGCTTTAATGATGAGAGTTTGTCTGATGATGATCTCGTTGTTTAATGTACATTATTATACATAATAAGAAAAAAAAATTAACATCAAAGTGACAGATATCGAACGCCTAGGCAAAAAATTCCATAGATAATGCATATTTTCATGATTATTTGTCACACCTATAGACAACTCCATCCATGTTTTAAGAGAAGTAAATTTGACGTATTAACAAGGATTTTAACTAAGTTTTTTTTATTAACGTTTATTAATTTTTATTTATTTAAGTTTATATAAACAAGAAAGCTTTTTCTGAGCTGTGTAACTGAAAAAAGACTTAATAAAGAGTACGAACAATATACAAAAAATTTTACAGTACTGTTACCGAGAAAATAATTATGAAAAAATGAAATATTAATTGGCCTTGTCCACGGAATGATATACATTGAGATAAATCTTAGTACTAAAACTGAATGTACCGTCGTTCAATTTCACAGCAATACGTTATCTAGAACGACTAAATTAAATTATTATTATTGTGTATTTAATTACAAACATTCCGTTTTAACGTCTGCTAAGAATATTCAAATTCATTCAACTGACGAACGGAACATCACTGTTTAATGGATCGACGTACAACAAACTTAATTACGGCAAATTAAAGTTGAAATTTGTCTCCAAGGAATCTCACGGGAGCATAATCCCTTTCTGGCAATTTATTTATTAATTTCTGTTTGAAATAAAATCTTAACAACAAATGGGTTACATATTCGTATAATATATATATATTAAAAAGGATATTGACACTTCACTTGGTTGCACACTCCGATTGCAATGCGGTATGGCACCCACACTACTACAGACAACAAATTGTCCAATTATGATGTTTAATATGTCGAATGCTTCCCGTTTTTACCAAAAAAACCACAAATCACAGGTACGCTAAAATACAAAAGTATAATGTTTGCGGTTTTTGATAATCGCTCACATATAAAAATGTATTTATAAATTTAAATATAGGCATGTGATTAAAAAAATATTTTGCGGTTAACGTAATAAACGGTTTTTGGATTATTAATTTTGTGCATTATGATAACCACACTAAAATAAAAATTCGTCTTTCTCAGAATAGAATATTCTAGCAAGGTAGAAAATGTACGCCTAATACAGCAATTTTTTTTTAATAAAATATATTTTTCAGATAAATTTACAATTCGCGGGGTGAGTACCAAACGTGCTTTGGATGTACCGAATCTTTGAGTTGTTGACTTTTTGTTTCTAAGCAAAAACAGCACTGCTGCAAGTATATTCGTGTTGTCCTTTAGAGACCAGTCACACAACACACACTACTAGTCCAAATACATATATATTCTCAACTTTCGAACACATTCCAGCAAACACAGAGGATTCTATCATTCGTTCCGTATTCACAATGTTTGAAAGTATTCGAATTCGCGCATGCGCATTTAGTTCCACCTATCAATGTCTTCGGACGTATACACGTTTTCCACGTTCTTATACACGTATTAGTTAATAGCATCCAATGTTCAAAAAATGACTTTGAAAATTATTTTTCACAGTCCGGCTTGAAAACTTAAAGCCGAATTATTGAAACATTTAGTATGTTATATCTGTATGTTAGACAGTAGATTTAAACTTATTATCCAGCATCCCTTCTACAAAGAGTCTTAGATCACCACTGGTAAGTACCTGCTTAATTGTTCTAACGGAACATTTTCAAATTTTACAGCAGAGCCAAAACAAAGATCTCTCTCATTGTAATTCGTGCAATAAATTAACAATAAAATTAAAGATTCATTTGGCAAACTAAAATTCTTTATTATCAAAAAACACGTGTTCTTAGATGTAATATAATGACCTATTTATGTTATATCAGCCACATAAAATAGACAATCAAATACCACGTAGGCAGGAAATCTGCATATATTAGACGCTGGTAAATATTTTTTAACCAGTTCTCTTGAATAAATCCAACATGAAACAACTTGAGTTTGTATTGACGGAGTATCAGTTAAATAAAATATCTGGATGATTGAAAAAATCAGCGCGTGAGAAAAAATACAAAAATTAGTAAATGTAGTGTTTATTCTGTACATATGCTCCAAAGTGAGAAAATTATTTTGCATTATTAAAAATGGTATACTATTCACTTTGTCAGAGTCTCATCAGTTACGCAATATGTGCATGGGGCGGTGCAGCTCTTACTCTAATGGATTTTCTAATTAAGGCTCACAAATGGGTCATCAGAGTAATAAACAAAAGGCCATTTAGATATAACTCTGAAGAACTTTTTAAATCCTTTCAAGTTTATGATATAAAACAAATGTTTATCAGATCAATCCTAAAACTTTTTTTTAAAAAAAACTTAACTTCACAACCAAACAAATGAAAAAAGAAGACTTTACTTTTTAGTTTCAAAATGGTTACCAAATTTGGTCAACGAACTTTCTTGTTTTGTGCCCCGCGTATATTTAATAAATTGTCACTAGACCAAATGGTTCAAAGTGATCAACGATTTTAAACTGTTGATAACAAAGTGGTTGCTTGATGTGGGTAGAAAGAAAAATGAAACTAATTTGTCATTTGTGCTAACCTAACTGCCTACACTATATTGTATATCCAACTATATTGTAGACAGACGTCTCATTTATAACTTTTGACTGTACCTTAACAATATACAACTTATAAAAACTGCACTTTGGTACAGATCACGTCTATTATTTGATGCTAATAAATTTGGTTAATAATATATCGACAGGTGTACAGGAAATTTCATCATCATTTTTATTTCTTTATCTTAGAAGTGTGGAAGCTCAAAATCTCAACAAGTCACTTTCATATTCCTCCGTCTTGTGCTATTCCAGCACTTAACCAATCAACGCTCATGCTATCTTCGTTACGTCTTTGTCGCTGAATATACCAACTTAGTCTGGGTGACTCACCGGCTGACTTCCCTTCGAAGTCGCCAACAATACTAGTCTTGGTAATTGTTCATCTGGCACTTGCGAAACGTATCCAAGCCTCCTCAATTGAGAAAAGTTGTAGGAAAAATATAATTCAAAAAATATCTTTAAAACATTACATTTTATCTATTTCAAAACAACTCAATACGACGAAGCTGGGAATGAATACACAGGGTGGTCCAAAAAAGTTAGAACATCTCGTAACACAAGAGTTATTTAAAAACATAATATAATTAATTATAATTCTTAATGTTTTTTTTTTTGCACAATATTTAGCTAATCAGAAATCATCAAAACACCTCATATTGCATAATCTACTGGGTTTAAATCTGGGCTGTTCGGTGGCTGTTTATTTCTGGCTGTGTGAGATGGAGCTCCGTCCTGCTGTAATATCTAACTATACATATGGCTTTGTTTTGAAACTCTTTGATCATTTTCCTACTACCCTAACATTTTTCAAATCGCAAATTTTCGATCAAAATACGGTCTTATGCAGTGATTTTTATCATTCTGGGCAACAATTGAAAAAAAAAACAAATATAAACAATGGGAAAATTAATAATCAAAGATTAAATAAATTAGCAAACTATTTAAGCTATTGTTGATATAATGAAACTAATTTTAAATATGAATTAAATATATTAATTAGAAAGATATACATATAAAATCAATTTTATCGAAAAATATTGTTGTTGCGCCACCGGGATTCGAACCTGGATCTCTTTCCTAACCGGGGATTATATTTTTTATATTTTCACTTTGTACTACACATACGTTGTGTTATTTTGTCATTACTACTAGAAATTTAAAAGACCAAATAGAGAGAAACCTAAATAGGAGAATCAAATAACATTGCTGATACCGAAAAAATTATAAATTCTTGAATTTTCTAACTACATAATTGAAATCAATCGTTATTTCTTTCAATTGACTATAAACTATATTCGGTATCTTATAATGAACATTATCAATATTTGTATATGTCTAAGAACACACAATTACTGTATTTTTACCTACAAAGGCACTGTTATTAAACAAGTATCAGATATCTCATAGAGACAAAGCAATTTTTTAATATATTTAATGGAAAATATACATGGAAGTGTATATGAGTGCCTTTGTAAGTAAAAATCAAATTATTTTGTGTTCTTAGATATATTCAAATATTGCTAATATAATACACTGGTCAAAATAAGAAAATATATAAAAAATTAAAAGATATTCATTTTTCAAAAAACATTTTACAGATAAATAATATTTCTTTAAAAATTTTTTTTAATAATATGATTCTCATTGTGATGAAATACACGTGTATTATATATAAAAATAAAAAAAAGGAAAAATTAATTATCAAATTTGGTCCATAAATTACCCTATACTTCCATATATTTTCCATTAAATATAATAAATAATAGCTTTGTCCTTAATATTTACTTCCCCCCTACTATGTCCTGCTTAGATTAGACACTTAATTTCTTCTTAGAAGTATTTATATTGAAAATAATACATGACGCAAATAAAATTCAATTCAAACCCAAAAACAATTAGTGCTTTCTATAAAATATGCATTACTCCGCAAAAAAATCATCGTTTTACTCTTAACCTTTACCATACCATGATATAAAATACCCGAACGCAGCCATGCAGTCAACTCGTGTTACCGAAAATAACGGTTAGAAAAAACGTTTTTATTAGCTTAAATGGCTTTAATGACACGAATTTACTCTAAATATTAAGCATTCAATTTTGAAAAAAAATGATTAATAACATAATTTAAAGGATTTATTAAATCCTACACAATGTGTCTTTCTTTCTTTTATCTCTCTTCATTTAATTAGTAAGAAAGATACAATTATATTTGTATGTTCGTTGTTCTTTTCACTGTCAAAATAATATGTGATCTCTGTCTTTCATATCACAAATTGTATTTTTACAACGTATTAATTTTATAACGAATTCAATGGAAAAATTAATTGTTTTTGTGCGATTCCCTTTTTATAATTAGTTTTTCACTAGTTATTCCTAAACGCTAACATTTTCTTTCGGATTATCTAAAATATGAATTTTATGTTGCATGTATTTACCGAAATATTACAGGTTTTATTATGATGATAGACCTGTGTTACTGCATGGTTTGGGAAGGGTTAATGCCGTTTTTGAATTCACTGCAATTTACCTAAGCAGGTAAAAATAAAACTCCAGCTTCCACTCTCCGCCCCTCTACACGAATAGGTCGGCACTAAACTGTATTTAGATAATGTATTATTTACACATGACGATGAAAGGGGTGGCACTTGAAGCTAGGAGTGTTTACGCGTTTTTATACTTCGATTGGTAGGCCTGGTATAAATTTTTAATATGGTGCATTCTATTTGTGTAAATTTAAAAACAGCAAACAATGGCGAAACTGCTACTGGTAAGAGACAGTTTCGGAATCGTACGGATATATTTCATATATATCGGCGGTAATGTAAAAACACGTTGTCTATTATTTTACGGTTTTTGGTTGTGATAACGTTTCGGAGGGTAGCCATCAGAATTTAGAAGCTACAAGACTGCGAGGAGAGCGACCATCGGCGTCTACCAGCCCAGTTTCACAAAGCTTGATGTGTTTTTAATTGGATGAATTAAATTGAACATCACCAATAGAAAACCTAGGACTAGCTATCGAAGGGTAATTACGGCAACAAGTAGTGACGTTTGTGAGTAAAATATAGGTATAAGATTTTTGAAATAAATTAATTTTAAATATGAATTAAATATATTAATTATAAAGATATACATAATAAATCAATTTTATCGAAAAATATTGTTGTTTCGCCACCGGGATTCGAACCTGGATCTCTTTCTTAACCGGGGAAGGTGCTTTATCCAACTGAGCTACAGCGACATTATTTTTAGCGACTATTTTCGACCCTATATGTTACCTTTTTGATATTAATACATTTAATCGTTCCATCATTTGACAGAGCCATCTACCTTATTTTTACAGAATCTCAAATACCTTTGAGTAAACAACTTCACAATAAGAATGTGTTCTCCTAAAAAATAAATTAATTTTGATTTTCGTGTATGTAAAGATTCAGCAATAGTGAAACATCGCGCCGGGCTGTGGACGATCGGAGTCTTGTACATAAATAAAATAAAATTATTCAAATAAGACTATCAGGGAAGATAGCAGAAATGAGAAACATAAATCCTTCCTCGGGGAAAAATATTTCCATCAACAGATCCGGCTGGGTAAATTGAAAGAGATAATCGTTAGGCGGCAAACGTCGTTCGATACAAAGTTTCAGGTATAAAAATTTACTAATGGCCCCCTGAGCTGAGTCAGTTAAGAAATAACATCCCCCCATTTGAATACGGGCCGGGTATAAACCCTTATTAATTATTTTTCACTGCCGTTCTTGGAGAGATAAATTAATCCAAACGCTCGTAAAACGCACCTTCCACAATGACATCCCCTGGATTTATCTTTATAGTTAATTTTAATCTTGGCCCATTAGCACCTGAATATAATTTCGCAACTTCGCCAAGAAACTTTTCAAGGAGTGTTGTTTCGGGGTGGTTCAGGGCGGGAGCCAGGGGCCGACCCCGAAAATATCAAGAAAAAATTAAGGTTCCACGGCTATACAATATATATATATATCATAGTAGCTAGTACATAGTTTGACCTAGAATCATTTTAGAAAAAAAAATTAATCGGTCTAAAACCAAAATACTGGTTTGCCTCTCCAAAAAGCAGAATATGTTCTATTAGCAATATTTGATTATGTCCAAGAACACAC
This sequence comes from Eubasilissa splendida, assembly GCA_031772225.1. NCBI lineage: Eukaryota > Metazoa > Arthropoda > Insecta > Trichoptera > Phryganeidae > Eubasilissa > Eubasilissa splendida. The sequence goes on from CM062868.1 coordinate 19,818,585, forward strand.
AATTACTGGATTTTTACTTACAAAAAAAACAAATATCAGATATCTCATAGTGTTTAACGTCTACCATTCAAATTGTCTGGGATACAGAGCTCTTGAAGATACAGAGGCGCCATGTTCTGTGTCGTCTTGTACACCAACCAGCACAGTTTAAATTCAACTCTTTCAGGGAATGGAGCTCATGTAAAAGGAATGTTATATGAGAGATTTAGAAATTCCATATGTTTTCCGTACTGTCGTATTTAGAATGGCTTGTAATCTATCCAGCAGAAACATTGGCATGCCAGCATAATCATTCTTATTAAACAAATATCAGATATCTCATAGAGACAAAGCTATTGTTTATTATATTTAATGGAAAATATATTGAAGTATGGGGTAATTACATGGCTTACGACCTGTCTTCGGCTGGCTAAAGTGATCACTTTATATAAATATAACGTTCACCAATTCTAACCCCTCCATCTCCACATTTGAAGTTGTATATATGTTAATATGTGGACTCTCTTAGAGTACCACTACACCATCGCCATCTATGGACTAAATTTGATAATATTTTTTTTCCTTTTTTAAACAGCATATATGTCATCAGTATGATTTATTTTTAAATTATTTTAAAAGCAATATTCTTTATCTGTAAAATATTTTTTAATATTATAAATACTAGAATACGCTCGTGAAATCAATATTTTTTAATTTTTATATATTTTCTTATTTTGACCAGTAATATTTGAATATATTCAATAACACAATTACTGAATTTTTACTTATATTTTACATTAAATATATTTGGGCACGTTCACAGACTGCCAAATATATATACATGAACTAACGGAAATGTTTTGTTTCAATACTTTCATTTTGGTGTCACTCGAGTGATCCCTTTAGTACCACTTACGAAATCAAATAGCTCTGCAACATTTTTAAATATATGACTGGATTGGAACGAAAATTTAAACGATGACAATGTAAGATGCATTCATATAAAAAATACTGTTACATAAATGTGTCATTAACTATCGGATTTGTATTTCCACAAAGAATGTGTTTAGAATGCCCGTCGTCCCGAAACTAATGTACACTTTATTTCATGTCTATTCATTTACTGGTCCATTGGCGCATTCGTTATAAATACAGGCGATATTGGGTAGAAAATTCTATTGCATACAAGTAGCTAAAGTTGCTACAAACCAACTGTACAGAATAAACAAGTATGCAAATAAATTATGTTGTTTTTTCAATCTTCGTGTGTGCAGCGAAAACTTGAATAGTTCGTAATTGTGACAAACGTAAAATAGACGCCTTTGGAATGGTGGGTAGCACGACGCACAGATGTCTCAATCCTGTAATAAATCCAATCACATATATGGCTACGAGCTTATAGTAAACACCACCAGAGGGACGCTGCGCTGGTGGGCGAGGCGGTTGGGAGTCTCTGGCGTGTAGACGAGAGTACCAAGCCCAGAATTTCATTCTGATTCCTAGACTGGTACTTTTAATAAGTTCTCTCTTTAAGTGTAGCTTATTTTATATATTACATCTAACAGCTACCTGTACTTTATAGTGTGATCCGACTTCAGACTGTAAATAAACCAAACAACAAAACCTTGATTCTCTTTATTTAACACCCCCGAGATGTCATCCTTCCTTGCATTTTATTTAATTGGCTAGCACTTACAGCCCAGTATGTCAAAACAAAACACGTCCGGCGGTGGTGGGTCATTTTAGACCCACCTCAAGTTTTTGGTTTTTCAACCATTTTGTGGGAGTTTTTTTTATAGATATTTCATCTTAAATATGATTTAATGAAATGGCATTATGTGCGTTAATATTTCTGCTAAAAAATTAAAGTTAAACACAGCCAAAATACAAACATCCACTGAGCATGTGATCTTCTGGTCGGAACCCGAGCAGGTAGTGTCATAAAACTTACAGGTAGGCGCAACGCCTCTCAAATAATTATATTACTGGCATTGTTTAGGGGCCGCCAGACGAAAATAAGTCAAAACAAATACATGGACGCTTACCAGGCATCATTTATCTATCCGCTCAAAATTTTGACAATGTATGTTTCGGCTCAAGCGCTGAGATTCAATCAGACTGTCTTAGGTCAGTTTTTAAGCGTTTTTCACATTTTTATAAATAACTCATTTGAATCTCGTCCGATAACATTTATTTGTATCTCAAAATATTTATTAAAAGATTAGCTAGAAGGAAAACAGCATTAAACGAATATTCGTAGTGTAATTCATATTTTTACAAACACACGGGTCAAATCTGACCCACCACCGCAAAGTGTGTGCTAGTATAACCTTAGTCAGTCGAGTATTCATCATTACACCTCGTAACTGACACCACACGCACCTAGCCAAAGATGCGATGCATTTGGCTGTCATCCTGGAGTCAGCTATAAAGGAGATCTATCAATAATATAGGCTTCTATACGTCAGTACTGACGTGATAAAGGAAATATGGTGTGACGTAGATGAAAAGCCGTGAGCAGTAGTGGATTATCACTTCCATTACCGATTCCAAGACCATTTTGTGAGCGGATTGCTCCCATAGCTTTCTTTTGCTGCCAGGATAGCATTCTTAATAAGATTTTTTTTCAAAAAACTGCTCACTGTCCTCGGTACAATCTATCTTAATTAAGATTCATTTCAAATATACACGTGCAAGGTTTCATCATTTCCAATAATAAAAGTAACAGTAAAACAAACGTAATTTTAATACGTAATAAGACTATTTAAACAGGTAGTGTTCCAAATTAGTAAAAACACACTTTTGGTGCGTCTATCAAATTAGCCGCAACCGTTGTTATTGACACAATTCCGCATCCAAATTCCCATCCATATCAGTTTCTCATGCTCGTCTTGTCAGTGTGAATTGTGACCTTGACGGATATTTGTTCGATCTCAACATCGCGATAGCATTCGCGGTGTGGACATTACAGCTCCAGTGCACCAGCACTGTTTTTTGTGATATTGTGTTTTGATAACGCATTGTTTATTGGTTTGTATACCGTAGGTGAACTTGTGATATCAATTGGGATCGGAGATTGGCTCATTCACGTGCCATTGTGTGATCTCGGCGGCGATTGTGGGGATTATGTATACGTCATATCCTATCCCTTCACCGACCTCATCCAGTACCAAGGTTTCCCTGCTTCCCTTCCCTACTCTGCGGTGATTCCAATTTACGACCGGAATTTTCGTATTTTCTTCGCGCAATTTGTTCATTTAGATCCTTACTATCCGGATTTATAGTTCTAATTCAGGCAGAGATAAGATACCTTGGTAATATTTGAAAAAAGTGCATTAAAATTTTCTGTCATATATGAATCTTTTGTAATATTTTGTGATAGATATCGATACTGAACAAATATATAAAAGTCACCTGAAATGTACTTTAATATTTTTTAGCAACTGATGTCACTCCTCTAATACATGATATTGGATATGAAGGTTCTGATCTAGTTTAAGAGATTAAGATATAAGAGCTATAGAAGATAAGCAGCCTAAGCAATGAACGCAAAGTGTGGATAATCTTTGTCAAATTAGAAGAAATGTTGGATAATTTTGAAAAGAAGGTGCTAGGGGATGGGGCAGTTTGGAGGATAAGGTAAAAGCATGAATCCCAAAAATAATGACAAATTGAAAACTGAAACAATAGTTTGGTCACTATACTGTAGAACTTTTACGGGCCGCATTAAACAAAGTGATGAAAGCTAACATTCGTTAAACGAATAAGACTCTAGAAGAATATCATAGAGCGGTGATCGCAATCACAGTGAAAAGTCACCCACCAGCTACCATGGATCGTTATATGAACGAATACTCCCACATCTGTCCTTTTCGGTTCACCTCTAGGATGGCATTTTACACGGCCACCAGAAAAAATACATCTACCATTGTCTCCCGGCAAGACACCTCTAAATTCAATATAACAACAATAATTGATATTATTAAGGGGAGCACATTATGAAGTTGTAATTATTCAGAACACAGGTCAGTGATATTTTAAATACTAATTAAATATATTAATTAGAAAGATGTACACATAAAATCAATTTTTATCGAAAAATATTAAGGGATTCGAACCTGGATCTCTTTCCAAACCGGGGAAGGTGCTTTATCCAACTATGCTACAGCGACAGTACTTAGACGACAAATTTTCGAACCTATATGTTACACTTATTCAAATTAATACATTTTTCGTTCCATTATAAATTTGTCGTCAAAAGTACTGTCGCTGTAGCATAGTTGGATAAAACACATTCCCCGGTTTGGAAAGAGATCCAGGTTCGTATCCCGGTAGCGCAACAAAAATTTATTTTATATGTGTTTTTTCTAGTATCTAGCAGTAGATATTAGATTAAATAAAACACAATATCTTTGTATAAAACATCGAATCTTAGCTCAGCTTAGCTCGAGCTTCGTCAGGGCGTATTTAAAACTAACAATAAATACAAAAAGAGTGCACTTATATATACATAGAGAGAGAGACAGAATACATATACATTTAGACAGAACATCAAGGGAGGGGAAAGTATAATGTTGATGGATATTAAACTGATTTAAAAGGAAACATACCTAACATGGAGTTAATGCTAATTGCACTTCCACTATTCACTGCTTTTTTTATCTCAAGGGCCTCCAAATTATCAATTGTTTTTATGGAGGATATTTACCCCTGTGCTATTATTAAATTTATGGTGTTTTTCACTAAAGATGCTCCTTAACACGAAAATTGGTTGGTCGGCATTAAAAGTAATCGTGTTTCATTTAATATAACAATAATTAATACAAGTGAAGAAATACATAAGTAACACATATCACCTTAACAAATATAAATGCTATTCCTGGAGGGGTATCTAGGTGGGCCGGGGAGCAGAGGGGAATACATAAAAGAAAACACTCCCTTGCGATCACAGTCACAGTTTACAATCACCGATATCGTCCAATACCAATCACAGTCAAGAGTAGCAATTTATCTCGTCACTAGTACACAGCCACTCACTCGTGAATGATCGACTAAATCAATGAGAAAATGAATGATCGGCTAAAAATTGGTTTTATTAACTTAATGATACTCCGAATCGCGTAAATGTTGAACCTTTTTAAGAAAGTTTTCAACAACCTCGCGCCCGAGCCACCCCTTAGCCGTGCGGCGGGGCGGCGCGGAGTGAGGCCGCGGGGTGTACAGTGTCATCTCTCATGTCTCCGAAAGGGTTGGTGCCCCTCCCCTCCCCCGGCCGGTAAATCGTAAAACCTGGTAGAAGGTAACTCTTCATTACGCTCTGTACTGATGACATCAAGTCGGCGACGCGGATTCGGTAAAGGAGACATTTCAGTAGAAAGTTACTTATAATTTAGTCAATTATTATTTTAAGAAACTCCACAAGTTTGAAAGTATAATTATTTATTAAGTATACCTAATACTTCCACCCCGAAAGAACCTCTTTGGACCCTTAAATGACACTGGGTTATTAATTTCTCGGAGTGCGCGTCCCTCTGACCGCTTCGCAGTCCAACTGGAATTTAACCAGAATCAGATAGATTTATAACGAATTTTTACAACGATTGTCATGCTCATGTGTGCAGCTTAATGCAGATCTTATAAAAATAAGTATTGCGCAAGACTATTAACAAACTATTAATAACAACGTCAAAATAACTATAAATTAGAGCGTGAGACATAACATAACACGAAACAGGATATTCGGAAGGAGGTTTACACTTACTGCAATCCAATTCTTCTGGCACCTCCAAGGTGGACTGTAAATTTATTTTTATCACAATCTCCGTTCAGGGTCCTAGTCCTTTAGACTGCACTTTATTGACGACGTCTCTCAATTTAATACTCTACTCCGATTCATTAGTTACCGTACCGGTTCAGGGTCACCGTTCGACTGGTGCGGCGTCGTGCCGGGTGTGAAGAAGAGGGGAGGTGGAAGGCACAGTACACTACCTTCGTTCAAGAATAAATATATGTCCCAAACAGCGTTAATCTCGTATCCATAAAAAGAGATATATCTCAAAGATTTAATTGTGATTAATCTCAGTATCATGTACATGTTGTCAGATTGTGATCCGTACTCAAAAACGTACGTTAGTGTTGCAAAATAAAGCTTTTAGAATAATACCCATAAAAAATAGACATACTCGGATCAGTGCAATGCTGAAAGATCTGAATATGATGACCTTTAAGCTGAAAATATATTTCAATGCAATGGTATTTATTTATAAAATCTTCATGAGCACAAACATCATACAAGAGGAAAAAATAGACTGAGACTGCCATTCAGGAAGAAGGCTAAATCTCAGAAATCGATGATGTACAGTGCGATGAAGATTTTTAATGAAATGCCAGAAGACATAAGATAAGAGGAGAAATTGCATGGATTCAAAGTAAAACTAAACAGATATGTGAAAGATAAATTCTAGTAAAAAAAACCATTATGATTTTGTTTATATTAAAGCATATATAAATACTTTTACATGCACTATATTAATAATAAATAATAATAATAATAAAGATCAGTTTGATATTGATAGAAAGAGACAACAAATCGAACCCGTATAAACTATTTTCAATTTGATAGCAATACTCAACAGGTGCGCATAAACATCACCTAAAATCATCTGTGAAGTTCAAATAATAGTATGTGTGTGTGTGTGTGTGTGTGTGTGTCTGAGGGCACGCGACATGGGAAGTGATAGGTATGTGTGTGCGTGCGGAGAATGTCATATAAGTGAGCCGCTCCTGTAAGAGCGTGTTCTTACCGTTCATTGTACCGTATATTGTGACGTGACGTTATATGATAAGTTATATGACGTTATAAGAAAATCAACCTTCTTACTTCATTAAGTAACACGTTTAGCTGTATACAAATGTAAATCTAGATTAATTGTGTAAATAGATTAATAAAAAATACTAATACAATATAAACTTAATTTAAAAAATAAATATACCACTAATAATTTACAGTAACATTAAACGTTGCTGGACAAGCATTTATGTTTATTAGGTATCTAAATATTTAGAAAGTTGTATATATTGTATATTGAGAAAGTTATTTTTATGAAAATTTAATATTAAGCAAGAAATTATCAGAATCAGAAAAATTTAAATTATGAAGATAAGTAGATATTTTTTTTACATAGATTTACAAAAAAAAAAAATATTGTTAGCAATATTTGAATACGTCCAAGAACACACAGATACTGGGATTTTCGAAAGATATCTCGTAGAGATGAAGCTATTTTTTATTATATTTAATGGAAATATCATTTTATAATTAATTACCCATACTTCCATATGGTAATTAATTATTTTTGAGATATCTATTATTTGTTGAAAATATTGTCCTCACATTACGAGTATACAAGCACCTAAAAATAATGTGAAATGTGTAGGGATCAGAATTCAAATCCACCGCCATCTCAGCCGGCATCGGTGCTAGCGACAGCGCTGCCGGCTGCTGCTACATATCTGGCTCGATCCTTCATCGCCATGCAGTCTGTCTGATTTCATCGCTTCACAATGGCGGTCTTGCTGGCCAACGCGTGCCGAGCGATACCGTTGATTCATTTCATAATACACGCACACCTTCTACATGCCTGCATTTCTTCATTGTATTCATTCTATCTGTCTTCCTTGTTCGATCTATCTATCTCAATAAACATCATACATCCCTTTCATTTAACCACCGACCTAACCCTCAAAAATATATTAGTAATATAGTATAATAATTATAAATTTATATTTCAGGTGAGAAGTGATCGTTGAGAAGGATATCGTGGGAATGATAGATAAAATTAGAAATGTCTCAGTAAATATATTAAATATATTATTATATGGATGTGAGAGAGTTGCGAAGACTAAGAACACGTATATGGCTGATTGAATAGAAGCAAGTCACTTGCAAATATGACTATATGTATTGTTATGGATTTGAATAAAAACAGAGTATTCTGCATACGGCAGCCATTCTTTCTATATTGAACATCTTTTTGTGTTTCGACCTCATTATCATCATCATTATCATCGCCGGTTGAGAGAAACTGAGATCAACTTACCACATTCATCTACATTCTTGTTTCCTGTACGAAACATGTGGTTTGTATTGCAAAAAATCTCTATCATAGAAATATACATTCTATTGGGACCCTGACCGCGAATTGCCGCCCGCAGGGCCTAGTTATGTATATTTATTTTTATTTTCCAAAGCATGCGTTGCTATTTTTAAAACAATGAGTCTGATTTCACCGAATTCCCATACATATATATTCACTGGTTTAACTTCCTCAATATTTATCAGTTTATAAAATCAATACTTTAATTTATTTTTCTTTGTTTTTGATTTGTAAATTTGTAATTAAAATTAGTTAAAAATGAATTATTAATTAAACGTAGCAAGTTACGCTATAAATTGACATCATCTAATGAATACATCTGTTAAGATGATGACAGATGAAGAAATTAAAAGGTGCGCGAAAATTAAAATTTCAAATGAAAGGAAGAAATTTAATACACCTATTCGGATTTAGTCACTGTACAAAGTAATGTCAAAACTTAGGAACATTTATGCCTATACTGAACGATGTCCTTGCGCCAGGGTGGTACAGGGTGGCTCTCCCAATCGGGATATTGTATACATATTTTGTAATTAATAAAATATATTTTTTAACACTTTTTACTTACAAAATACATTATTTAATTAATTTAGGTGATTACGCAAGGCATTATTTTAAAATACATGTAATTTATTTTCTTTCATTGAAGTGACAGCAATTTGTGTAAAGCAATATAACAAACGTATTTATTTCTTGTTAGATATCATTATTTATATGATATGACTATGAAGAAGTTGAAAGCATGGAGGCTGGAGTGGACGGGACATGTCGATATCAAATAACTCCAGTAACTCGCACAATTCAACAGGATTTAGACAAGATAGCCCAAGTCAAGAAGTTGGCGGCTGTAAAGAGTGTAATTAAGGAGCACTTGAGATGTAGACATCAGAATAGTTCATCCGGAACCCCCCGAATGAGAAGCCAGCCCCTTGCCCACTCTTTGTCCTGTGAATATAGACATAGTTTTATTAAACTTAAAAAACACTTGAGGCGTTTAAAAAGCGACAACTATTCTGAATTCGCCAATCATATTTTGGAAACAAACAATTCTTTTGACATTAATAAGGGTTTAGAAATTTTACATAAAGTACCAAGGATTTACAGTTAGATAAATTAGAAATTTTATAAATAAGAAAAGCATTAATAGTAAATTAAACATTATAAATAACAAAATCTTTTTTTGCAAATAGTCATCTTTTAAATTTGTTTTCACTTTAGTTTCTAATTAGTTACCCACCACTTATACTTTAATATTTTTTTTTTATGTATGCTTGCATTTTTAATTGTAATGCCCTAAAACAGGCTTGCCTAGTTTTGCAATGCATTTTAAAATCTGTAATATGTAACAAACTGTCATTTTTTTAGCAGTACAATACTCACGTATTATATGTGTATAAATAAATACATATTAAATAAAAAATTAACAATAAATTTGTATTATTATTAATTGATCATCGGCCCACCCCTGCGCCGCTCCTGGTCACATAATCTGACATAACACCCCTCCCCGCGGTATTCTGCATTAGGGCTGATATCATAAAACAAGATTTGTATCTTAGTGTGAGATTGTTGGTCTGCGTTAAATATTTGACAGCGTTCAGTCATCTCGGTGGAACTGCGCATGCTCCATTCTATATCACCTACTACCGCATCGCGGTAAAATAATTTTAAAATATACTCCAGTACATAATAATATGTACTACATTTCTTATTTTTTATCGTGTCAGTATTGACAACTAGTGACGTCTGTTCGGTATTAATGACAGAACGTCGATGGCCGTGCGCGTATGGATGCTCCATTATGGTTACTTTACCTATCTGTTACCCCCTCTGTATATCCTACCCCTCAGAGCACGACTTTTTCTGTATCTATGACTTTTGAACTGTGTTGCTGTGTGCTCGTTACTCATTGCTAGTGTATTCGGTTCCTCGCGTGTGCGTGCTGAAACCGCTATTGTGGATCACGGTGCTTCGTGCTGAACATCGAAGAAGATTATTTAAGTTCAGGAGCTGTGACCTTTAAGCTTTGTCCTCTCCCTATACCGAATTCCTATCATTCTTCCTACATCTCATTTTTCCCTTATTTAAACAACGTCAATGATTCTAAAAAGATCATAATATTATCAGTGAGACGTACGATTACTGATCTTATCTTTATATGCAAGTTCATCATTGGTACGATAAACTTCCCCCTAGATTATTGGTCTGATTGACTTTCGCGCACCATTGTGGTCATCGAGACACAATTCATTGTTCTATTACAGTAGTAATGTCAGAACACATGCATTAGCTAACTCCACAGTCCCCAGATTGCATTTTTTTGGGAATAAATATGCGGAGGTAGTCGACATTTTTGTAAGCAAATTCAACTCTTTATAGGACTACATTGTTACAATTGTTTGGGTCTCAACTCAATGGTAACGGATAAATTGCTTTTCTTCAAATATTATATATGTTTTTAATTTTGATTATGATTTTTTGCACTGCCTTAATAGGGCGTGTATAATAATAATAATAATAAATATCTGATATTCTCTAAAGCTCTATATTTTGCCACCCTCTGGTTAAAATATATCCACACTCAGTTCGCTTCACGGTCAACTGGCAGACGTGATGTGTTACCGAACCAATCTCAATAAATGTACGTATTCGTTTTCGACTCGGTGCTAGTGTTGTCACCGCGAGCCATCTACTCTTGCATACACTCAGCACAATCAGTATCGTCTGGTCAACTGGACTAAAAAACATCTTCAACAAATTTACTAATATATATATGTGTTATTCTTATTACATGTAGAAATAGTAGATGGGGAGGCGCTTTAAACAAATTCATAACCGAAATTATTTTTACGTTTTTAATTTCTAGAGTGAAAAAGCAGATTTGAGGATACCGCTCCCGTGGAAGATCACCAACTAGATTTTTTATTTATTTATTTGACATTTTTAAAATTACCAGCTCTTGTGCTTGGAGAGGGAGTTATACTATAATAATTTTAAATAGATAGTAATACATTTATAGTCTATTTGTTTGCTTCTGAAGTGTTCATTTAATTTCTTTCTAAACTCTTTTATTTCTTTAATTTGTGTTGGGAGACTATTGAAATTTTGTATCCCTAAGTATATCAAATTTTGCTGATAGTGTTTAGGACTTAAAGTTATTTTTGAATTGAACGCTAGCTAAATGATGAAAGTACAAAACTAATTTCCCACATCATGTCAGAGTAGATGGCACTAGATAGTTTTGCCTGTATGGTGATGTATTTATTAGTTATATGCCGTGACAGAGGTTTCCGAGGTTTTATTCTGCCATATTTAGAAGGCTATCATCAGAAGTAAATTAAAAGAAAGTTTGTTACTTCATTTTATCTCGCTATTATTAATTTCTTAGCCACACTACTGGGTCTCAAGTTTTGCACAACAACAAATTATTACATTTTTACTAAGTCGGTCATTAAGTAAACATTTCATAAAAAAGCTGCCGGACTATGGGTAGATGTCGCTCTCTGCTTACCTCAGTTACATTGCTTTGAACATTACTAAGGAAATAATCAACAATTATGAACAAATTAAAAGCATCAATTAGAATGATATATGTACTTACAGGAAAATCCAATTCATCGAAAAAATATTTTTATTATATTAAATATATAGTTACATATATAATAAAATAGAACATCAAGGAGAGACAATATAAAAATGTGTGCAAAAGAGAAAGACAGAATACATATACAGATAGACGGAACATTAAGGAAGGGGAAAATATGTATTCTGTCTCTCTCTTTCACATGTAATTTTATATTCTATCCTAACTTATAATAAATTTCATGTTTTCATACAAAATGATTATTATTTTTATTTAATATAATATGTTAAACCACAAAGAGATTGCTTTCTACGAAAATATAGTAATAAAAGTATTAGCATACCAGTATAAGGCCACCGGAAGCGCCTGCCTTGACCACATTATTATTGAAGACATCTTAATAAAAGCATAAATAAATCCTGAAAACTAATAACAACGAACATAATATTTTACAACTCATTATGCAAGCGACGATAGAAGGCAGCAAGGGGGTGTGTCGCGTGGCGACCACAGAGTAGTACCGCGCAGAGCCTAACAGATTTTTTTTATATTTTATATTTTAAATAGATAATTAAATCAAAATATGTTGCGAATGCTGTACCGAAATTACAGATCAAATGTAGTCAGAGCGATAACTCGCGAAGCAGTGCATACATATTGCTGTGTCAATAATAGAGTGCAGTTTTAGCCAAATTGGATATTCCCAATTCATTTGAATTGCGTCAAGTCAATTATCATTCCCCGCCGGATGCATTATGGTGTCCGGTATATCTTTTATCAACCCTTCTGATGCTGTAACACAAGCCTGCGGTAGGGCAAATAAATATATATATTTAGAAGAACACATTCTTATTGTGAAGTTGTAATTATTCAGAACAGACGGTCTGTGATATTTTAAATATGAATTAAATATATTAATTAGAAAGATATACATATAAAATCAATTTCATCGGAAAATATTATTGTTGCGCCACCGGGATTCGAACCTGGATCTGAATATTGTCGCTGTAGCATAGTTGGATAATGCACCTTCCCCGGTTAGGAAAGAGATCCAAGTTCGAATCCCGGTGGCGCAACAACAATATTTTTCGATAAAATTGATTTTATATGTATATCTTTCTAATTAATATATTTAATTCATATTTAAAATATCACAGACCTATGTTCTGAATAATTACAACTTCACAATAAGAATGAGTTCTCCTAAATAATAAAGTTGTATCAATGTGTCCAAAATTTAATAAAAATGAATTGATAATTCTGGCGTCTGCTATCAGTTTACTCAAAGGTATTTGAGATTCTGTAAAAATAAGGTAGATGGCTCTGTCAAACAATGGAACGATTAAATGTATTAATATCAAAAAGGTAACATATAGGTTCGAAAATTGTCGCTAAAAATATTGTCGCTGTAGCATAGTTGGATAATGCACCTTCCCCGGTTAGGAAAGAGATCCAAGTTCGAATCCCGGTAGCGTAATAACAATATTTTTCGATAAAATTGATTTCATATGTATATCTTTCTAATTAATATATTTAAAATATATATAAAAAATAATATTAACAAAATTTGGTTACTAGGTGATTTCGAAAATAATGATCAATTTTAACAAGATATACGTATAAAATTAATGTTATCTAAAAATATTGTTGTAACCGGGATTCGAATCTGTATCTCTTTCCAATCCGGGGAAGGTGCATTATCCGATTATACTATGCCAACACAGTGGATTAACGACAAATTTTCGAACGTATATGTTACACTTTTAAAATTAATACATACATCGTTCCATTATTTGAAAGCCTACTATGATTTTACGAAATCTAAAATACCTTTGAGTAAACAATTCGTTTTTATTAAATTTTGGACACATTGATACAACTTATATTAATATGATATAAATATACGAATTAGAAAAATATACATATAAATCAATTTTATAGAAAAATATTGCTGTTGCGCCACCGGGATTCGAACCTGGATCTCTTTCTAAACCGGGGAAGGTGCATTATCCAACTATGATACAGCGACAATATTTTAAGCGACAAATTTTCGAACCTACTCGTATATGTTACCATTTTGATATTAATACATTTAAACGTTCAATTATTTAAAATAGCTATGTACATAATCTGATAGCAGACGCCAGAATTATCAATTCATTTTTATTAAATTTTGGACACATTGATACAACTTTATTATTAGGAGAACACATTTGTTGCTTAAAATATCGTCGCTGTAGCATAGTTGGATAATGCACAGTTGGTTTGAAAAGAGATCCAGGTTCATATCCCGGTGGCGCAACAACAATATTTTTCGATAAAATTGTTTTTATATGTGTATTTTTATAATTAATATATTTAATTCATATTTAAAATATCACAGACCGTCTGTTTTGAATATTTACAACTTCACAATAATAATGTGCTCTCCTAATAATATAATATAATAATCAAAGCCATAATTATTAGGTTCTATGCATTTTTGACAACAAATTACATATTATTTATACCTTTAGGACAGATCTTAGGCGGATTAGAATTCAAGGTTTTAGGTTAATGTTGTCTTGTAGTAAATTAGCAACCTCTTTAATTAATCAATTCTAGTTGCATGTATTAGAGTAGCAGGATCTTTAACACGTACGTCTTCGTTTCTAAACTTTTGGCACCAATGCCGCACTATTCGTTCAGAAGTGGTTCCATCACCTCATGTTTTGTTAACCCTTCCCAAACCATGCAGTAACACAGGTCTACCATTAAATTAAACCTGTAATATTTCGGTAAATACGTGCAACATAAAATTCATATTTTAGATAATTCTAAATAAAATATTAGCACTTAGGAAAATGACTAGTGAAAAACCAATTATGAAAAGAAAATCGTACAAAAACAATTATTTTTTCCATTCACTCTGTTGTAAAATTAATACGTTGGTAAAAATACCATTTGTGATATGTAAGACAGAGATCACACATTATTTTCACAGTGAAAAGAAAAACAAACATACAAATATAATTGTCTCTTTCTCACTAATTAAATGAAGAAAGGACACATTGTATAGGACTTAATGAATGCTCTAAATTATATTATTAATCATTTTTTCAAATTTGAATTTATTTATTTAGAATAAATTCGTGTCATTAAAGCCATTTAATCTAATAAAAACATTTAACTGTTATTTACGGTAAAACGAGTTGACATCATGGCTGCGTTCGGGTATTTAATATCATGGTATGGTAAAGGTTAACATCGTTTGCTGTTTAATATGCAAAAAGATTAAAATAATGCAAATCAAATGTCTGAAATATATTTAAGATTATTTAAGATAGAAAGATTTATTTTAGGTACAATTTAATTTTATCTTATCAAATGGAGACGTGTTATATTAGTCAGCACTCATATATCTTGCATATTATATATTCCCAGAAATTAATTTAAAACAGTAAATTCCAACGTGTGGTCAACCCGCATTACAACAATTACCACGTATTTATTGAATCACGCTGTTGTTAATTGGGTCAATCAGATCTCAAGGCTATAAAAAGATATTATAATTAAGTACCTACCTGTGTATACTGAGAATTTTTGTTGATTATTTAACAGATCAATGATTTTTTTCTTCTTAACGTGTTTGCGTAATTTTATGGCCTTGATAGTTTACAAGACACGATGTACTTCATAGTGAGTATATCTCCGTGTAAGTGTGACTCAATGCATTTTGTGTCTCGTCCACTGTCTCTCTTTTGGGAGGATTTTTTTGATGGATGCATCCCCGAGTGTCTGCCTTGAACTATTGTACCTTAATTTTCCATTAATTTTCCATCTGTATGTTCTATGGATTTATGTTATATGAATTTTATGTCTAAATTTTAATTGCTAATAACTACATTGAATTTCTTCTCCTTTTTCGTTTTGTAATTGTGAAAATATAATGACCGATAAGGAAGCCCTAGCATCTAAACCGGTCCCGGGAAATGGTGGGCTCCCCCCCATCAGCTGTTCTATTTAAAAAAAAGTGAGCACATCTCTAGACCTGCCTATATTTATCACGTTAGTCATATAAATGTTTATTATGCTTCTATTGCTATTCGATTCTATGGGACTATTGTCGACTTGTCTCAGCTTCAGTAGTACTGATTTATTCAGTTGTTGGAAAGCCTCGACGAGCTGAACGTTTGCGGTGTTTTTCTTAACCGTCCAAGTATTTTCCGGAGAATTTTGTTCTTGGATAGCCTCGAATTGCCTCTTCCGTGAGACTTCAGTTTTCTCATAAACACAATACTCAATTTGGATTGGTTTCCGAGGGAAGACCAACACATGCATGGGCGAATAATGTTAAGATATACCTAATAAGTCCCGAAGGCATTTAACATTTGTCATTAAATATTTTAAATATGAATTAAATATATTAATTATAAAGATATACATATAAAATCAATTTTCTTATTATTCTTATTGTAAAGTTGTTTACTCAAAGGTATTTGAGATTCTGTAAAAATAAGATAGATGGCTCTGTCAAATGATGGAACGATTAAATGTATTAATATCAAAAAGGTAACATATAGGGTCGAAAATTGTCGCTAAAAATAATGTCGCTGTAGCTTAGTTGGATAAAGCACCTTCCCCGGTTAGGAAAGAGATCCAGGTTCGAATCCCGGTGGCGCAACAACAATATTTTTCGATAAAATTGATTTTATATGTATATCTTTATAATTAATATATTTAATTCATATTTAAGATATCACAGACCGTCTGTTCTGAATAATTACAACTTCACAATAAGAATGTGTTCTCCTAAATATTAAATATTATTTCCATTATTAGTCGGCATTGGTTAGTCACATTTTAATTCTCAATTCCATATGTACACACTATTTTAATGTTGATTACATTATTGTAGTTTTATAAACAGAGTGTTTAGTAAAAAGGTAATTCCCGAAAATATATTAATAAAGTGAATAAAAATTAGCAATTATTATTTGCCGGTACAAACGGTTAAACCATAGCTTATCTTTAAACGGAAGTAGAGTCGGTACTTACTCATGATTACATTTTAGCGGTTATAAGTTGAGGCCTAAACTCCAAAGATATTTAGGAATTGATCCTCGTCCCAGGAAGCCAAGTTTATTATATTTATCATAGAAAAAACACTAAAAATAGATAGAATATTGATGTTATAAGTTATAATAAAATCAAATTAAATAAATATCAGATATCTCAGAGACAAAGCTATTTTAAAGGAATCACTTTATATATATATGTACAGGGTGACCACAATTCTCACGACAAAAAAAGTTGATTGTGCTTCTGGCTGTGTAAGATGTGAGTAAAAAAATAATAAAAATAAATAATATGAACATAAGATACGGCTACAGGGATCAAGAATATCAGCATATTTGAACGCGCGAACTTCGTGGAGATCAAATTTACCTCAAATTTATTATTTTTTCAAATATTTTTCTTAATTTATCAGCAGTAGATGTTTGAAAAAAAAGACAATTATATCATATTTTAAATAATCTTTTCACTAACCTTCCTTTATTTAATTAAAATACCTACTTTCTAATAATGTATAATTATTATACATAATAAAACTTAATAAACTAGTAACGAAATATTTTTTCTGTATATCTTTCTAGTTTAGAATATGAATTAAATATATTAATTAGACAAATTTTCGAACCTATATGTTACCATTTTGATATTAATATATTTAATCGTTCCATTATTTGAAAGAGCCATCTACCTTATTTTTACGGAATCTCGAATACCTTTGAGTAATCTGATAGCAGACGCCAGAATTATCAATTCATTTTTATTAAATTTTGGACTCATTGATACAACTTTATTATTAGGAGAACACATTCTTATTGTGAAGTTGTAATTATTCAGAACATAAATATGTGATATTTTAAATATGAATTAAATATATTAATTAGAAAGATATACATATAAAATCAATTTTATCGAAAAATATTATTGTTGTGCCACCGGCATTTGAAGGTGCATTATCCAACTATGCTACAGCGACAATATTATTTAGCAACAAATTTTCGAACCTATATGTTACCTTTTTGATATTTGTCGCTAAAAAATATTGTCGCTGTAGCATAGTTGGATAAGCAGTAGGGAAAAAGTACGTTCTATGAATACGGAACAATAATAATTATGATTTTTGTTTTTGTCATATTTTTAGAGACCATATTTGAATAATTTCACCAACTATCCATTTGTTTTCTCTCAGTCACAACCTCTACTGCTGTGTCTTAAAAAATATGTATATTTTTATGGTGCTTTGGAATACGGGCCTTGAAATTGTTTTCACAGGAAGCGATCGTTTAAAAATTATATTTCTTACGAAATAAGTCATACTCTGTTTTACCAAATAATCTTACCTGTTAAGGATCCATATTAACATCCTTGGCCTTCTATATATATAGTACGGTTGTTTATTTTCTGCATTAGTATCTCATAAATATAGCAACATGAAGTGTCTGGTAGGATTTGTTGTTCTTGTGTGTGTGGTGGCCTTTACTCAGGTGATTATATATGATATTATTACATCTCCAAATACTATATTTTAATTATTTTAATTTTATATATTTTGAAATGCATACGTTATATTAGAATACGCCTGAAAATTGCTTTAAATAATTACAAAAAAAAAAAATTGATTCTCATAGTGACATGTATGCTGTTTCAGGGAAAATGAATATCAAATTTTGTCCATATATGGCGATGGTGTAGTGTAGTGTAGTGTAGTAACAAAAGAAATGATAAATGTGGAGGTTGATTGGGCAGAATAGTGAAGGTTACATTGTGTAAAGTGATCATTTAAGCTAGCCGAAGACAGGTTGTAAGCCCTGTAATTACCCACATTTATATATTTTTCTTTTAATAAAAAATAGCTTCGCCTCTATGAGATATCTATTATCTGTTTAATAACAGTGCCTTTTTAGGTAAAAATCCAGTAATTGTTATTAATATATTTTTTAAGTGAATAATCTATTTTTTTCTAGTACTTCAACCTGACATAACAAATTACATAACACAGCTCAGCACAATTACATAATTTTGATTTGAAATAATTATCACACTTAAATAAATTTCAAACCATAAGTATTTATCGATAGTATATATTTATTTACACCCTATCCCTAATCGTTTTGAGAGTTATTCACTCTCGTTTTGATTCGTCTATATTATATATTTTTATTTTATTATTACATTCAGATATTAACAACTTAATACCATCATAGGTTGGCTCCGGTATCATCGTACCAGAGCCATACCTGTACAATTTAACGTGAGACTCATTATCACATTCAATTGAGAAGACAGCCATAAAGAAGCTATATAAATCATACACCCACAAAAGGGGAGGGTAGACGTCACATTTATGTGTTACAGTCGCAGAACTCGGTCACAGTCCGGCAGAAATTCACCCTGTCCAGGTCGCAAGAGGTGCGAGGGAGAGCCAGTAAAATGCTCCGTTAGGACTCTCTAGCCATTTGTATCAAATAATTGGTTTCATATTTTATAATATGGATACTCTAACTGAAAATAATATAAAGCAATAGAAAAATGAAAATAATTATGATGCCAACTTGTCCAATATAAAATATGTGTTTAATGCTCGTTTTCCCAACGACGTGCAGTGATAATATATAGCTTAAAATGTTTGCAGGAAAACTTATAATATGTTGAAAAAACTGCATCAATATTGATTCAACCGTTATTTTGCATGATATATCATTCGAATAGTTAATTATTGTCAAGTTGTAGTTAATAAACATTATCTATATTATTTGCTGAGTAATGAATTCGTTGTTGTAATTACCTTCGATAGCTAGTTCTGGGTTTTCTAATTAGTTTATTGAATGTTACTAGCCGATTCTGCTCTCCCCGCTGTCTTCGATCTTTCGTAAACTCGGCTGGCCAGCATCCGAAACTGCATCACAACCGATAATTCGAAAAATACAAAATGTTTTTATATGTCACCGTCGTAAAATATATAACCGACTCCGAAAACGTCTCTGAGCAGAAGCAGTTTACATAAATGGAATGCATATATTTCAACTATTAATACCAAGCCATCGAAGTATAAAACGCGTATACAGAATTTAATTATTAAAACACGACAATTGATTTCTACTAGGATAATCAATCTGACGGTCTGTATACAAAAAAAATATATTTATTAAATGGGTTTTCATATTTTTTTACTCTTTTACTTATTGTGGCGATGTGTAGTGGTGACTTTTCGAACAGTACGAGTACAGTGGCGCCCTCCGCCGTTTGCCAATTTACGTTGGTCGGACTATAATACTTGTATATTTTGTTTTTAGGGTGCAGTGATCCTCAATGCTACATTGCCTAACATATTACCGAAAAACGCGACACGTAAGTCAACCACCTTAAAAACTCTATGACTACCGAAACAAAACTACTAGCGAAAAATATTTTAGTATGTTATTTAATAACGATATAATCGTATCACTCTTTTTCACATGCAGATAAATATATTAAAATATAAATTAAATGTATTAAGGCGGAAGGCGCATTATCCGACTATGCTACAGCGACAATATTTTTAGCGACAAATTGTCGAACCTATATGTTACCTTTTTGATGTTGATACATTTGATCGTTCCATTATTTGAAAGAGCCATCTGCCTTATTTTTACGGAATCTCAAATACCTTTGAGTAATCTGATAGCAGACGCCAGAATTATCTATTCATTTTTCATTAAATTTTGGACACTTTGATACAACTTTATTATTAGGAGAACACATTCTTATTGTGAAGTTGTAACTATTCAGAACAATGTAGCATAGTTGGATTGTTTTTATATGTATATATTTCTAATTAATATATTTAATTCAAATTTAAAATATCACAGAGCTATGTTCTGAATAATTACAACTTCACAATAAAAATGTGTTCTCATAAAGATAAATATATTATATCAGTATTTTTATTTTATTTTATATGTAGATGTCGTCTGTGTTTTTGATCTCCATAATGTACCAATATCTTTTATTGATCACATCATATAGTACTGCAATAAAAATTACATAGATGTAAAGATGTAATTACATAGCAATAAAAATTACATAAAACTTAGCGGAGCCTGTAGAATGCTTTCTAACAATAGTTTATTTGCAGATGAGAGCATTATTCAGGGCTGGTTGGCGGCAGAGAACCAGTTCCCTCATCAGGGTTTCTTGGTCATCACCATGAAAACCGGGATGAGGAACTTTTGTGGCACTTCTCTCATACATCCCAGGTGGACGATAACAGCCGCCCACTGCTTGGATAAGTAAATACCATCAATTTTCCATTTCCGAAAGTATATAATATATTGGTATCAACGTGACCCAAACGTTACTCAGCGTGACTCAAATATTGCTCAACGTGACTCAATCGTTACTCAACGTGACCCAAATGTTACTCAGCGTGACCCAAACATCATCAACGTGATCGATGATGATGGAAGTGATAATGATGATGATGATGATGTCAAGTTTTTATTTAAAAATATTAGAAAAAAATACTGATTATTAATCTTTTTTAAAAATGACAGTCATCAAATGTTATGTTTTAAATTTAAAAATTTCACCAACTTTTTCAGAGCTGTATCTACTGTACTCTACTTTGGCCACACGACATTAGACTACTCCCCGGTGAAGATGACATCTAGACATCTGTTCGTCCATCCTCGGTACGTTCGAGATACTCTGAATAATGACATCGCTCTCATTGGACTCAACGCAAATGTCCCACTGGGCGGTGAGAATCTGTAATATTTACCAACTAGTTTTAGATCCAATATATATACCCAATAATCCTGGGCGGTGAGAAATTGTAATATATACCACTAGTTTTAGATCGAATATTTTAGATTAAAAAATTCTTGATAAATAGCTGGCTATAAGCAATATACGTCCTTGACTCACACTACGTCTACATTCGTCTCTGATCGCTACCCTTAAAGAGAACCCTCTTAACTCCGTCATTTGATGCATCCATCTTGCTTGCTTTCCATCAACTATCTCTTATATTTTTAGGTTTATTTTGACATTTGTGTAAAATTAATAAAGTGTCTTACATTTCGTGCTTTTGCAATTGTTTCAGATAATATCAAACGCATTCGAATCGGGCGATTTGACGATACTATTGAAGGACAGATAGCTATTGCAAGTGGATACGGATCTACCTCTGACGGTAAGTCATTTGTCTTGCTTTTTAGCTCATGACTGAGTATCGCGGACTTCTATTTTACTTCCTCACAACTGCTGCCAGCTGGCTTTGTTTAGTGCGATGTGTAGCGAATGTAAATGAGAAGTAACAGCCACTCGAAGATTTATCAGATGTAAAAAATAAGGTCGGGTACAATGAGAGCAAACATTGTTTTAGACGGCTGCGCAGTATCGCATGGTCACTGTGTGCGGGGCGCTATCGAACAACCGCAATGCCAATCAGGTGGCGTAAGAGTAGGGTCGAAATAGAAGCCTTGAGCTTATTTAAGGGTCCTGGGAATGTGGTGAGTCCGCTCTCATACTCGAAGATTTAATAGAGTACTATAACTAGAAGAAAAACTGCGACGAGAAATGCGGATGTTACACAGACAAGAGAATCACCATAATTATCAGCTGTTTGAAGGCTTTCCAATGATTCTGCGATCTCCGCCAATATTTTCCAGTGCTACTTAAATAATGTCCTCTATCCATAGAGATTGTGGTTCCTCTGGAACATTTTTTTTTTGACTTGTGGATACCATTCAAGGAAATCCCCATACCCATGAATATTTGTCCATTGATTTTCTATGCTCCTCGACATATGGCTATAGCGAAATCGGAATCGCGCTTCCCCAGATAGAAAGAGGTCCAGGTTCAAATCTTGGTAGCAACTAAATATATTTTCAAATACTAAATAAATGTATTAATTAGAAAGACATACATATAAAATCAATTTTATCGAAAAATATTGTTGTTGCGCTACCGGGATTCGAACCTGGATCTCTTTCCAAACCGGGTAAGGTGCATTATCCAACTATGTTATGCAATACAAATTTTACACTTTTCAAATTAATATATTTATCGTATTTAAAATATCACAGTCCTATGTTATGAACAATTAAAATTTCACAATAAGAATGTGTTCTCCTTAATAAAATATTTTTTCGATAGATAGATTTTTTTTCTGTGTATCTTTCTAATTGATTAATTTAATTTGCATTCAAACACTACAGAACTACAAAATGCAACTTAACTAGAAAAATGTGTTCTCCTTTATTAACTTAATTTATTAACAGGTACAGTTTACAAATATAGAGTGATCAAGTGATTAATTAATTTACTACACGTGGAAAGACTGGTAGAAAAGTAAAGTTTGTTAAGCGGCCTTCCTGACGGTTGCTGGCCGCGATCGTGTTGTTGCACGACGTCAGCACTGGGAGACTTAACGGCTGCTGGGTGTTTGATGTCACGCACCGGTGTCCGCCGGGTGCGTTCGGTAACGCCGGGCGACGATGATGTGAACGCAAGCGATACACCTCCACAAGACAAATAAAGTTTTAATTCTGCTTCTAGGTAGCCCAGCGAATCCCAATTTAAACTTCGTGAACCTGAGGATCATATCCAACAGAAAGTGTGCAACTTACTATGGACCCATGATCGACCAGACCAGAATTTGTGCTGTTGGAATTCAGACCAAATCGCAAGGAACGTGCACAGTAAGTGTTTTGTATATTTTTCTATTTATTTGTTTTATTTGTACTTTTAAAATCATTCATTTAGTTATGTCTCTAAGATGCTACTATTTTTTTTTTTTTTTAAATATAAACCAGAATAAAGCAATCGGGTTTTTCCGCACAGTGGTGCTACGCAGCCACGACCAGTGTTACCGCAAGAGCAATTTTTCAAAAACGAATGTAATTTAAAATACATCATTTCCATTTCGGTAATACGACGTGATATATAACGCCACCTAGTGGAAGATTATGATAAGATCATAGAAACTTCTTCCATATTTAAAACTGCATTCTTATTGGCGTAATGCTCGCGTCACGTATGTATCTCTATCCTAGAGACACTATCCAGAAGTTGTCTGCATTCGCCTAGCTGACTATTTGGTGGATGTATTTATATCTGAACTTCCCTTCTTTCCTCAATGAGGAAGTGTAGTCATTTTTTTTTTAATTCTTCGAAAAATCTCATTTACGAAATTGAAAGAACTTTCAGGATATATTGAAATATGGTAGAGTTACAAATGTTCAAAGTTGCGTGTTTTAAAAACGATTGGTTTATATCACACGATGGATATTAATAATCTGAGCGTTTTTCAACAACTCCAAAATTGACCGCTAATATCTCCGAAAGTATTGCACATTTTGGAAAAATTTTATAGAAATCTTGATTATTTTTTTATTTATTTTAACATACTACAAAAGCTCATTTCTGAAATGCTCCACTAAATCATTATATGTAACGTTTCAAATAATCATGTTCTATTTACCCTCTTTTTGGGGCTAATTTTTAGACTGCACTAATCGATTGTTGTAAATTGAGACACGATTAATTTTAAAACAGTTTGTTAATTTATACAAAGTTTAAGATATCTCGCGGTGCCGACAAGATGTGTGATCGGTTATACGGCTTCTCGGACTGGTTCGATCGCGGCGCACTGTTGTCAGCAATTCGGTGGGTAGTGTACTGTGCGGCTGTTGAGTGTTTATTTATGCGGATCTGTGAGGCGCAAGCAGGGCCTCCACACTCTCTATTATGGATATTTTTTCTACATTTATAAGTTTTTTATCTTTTTAGGGGGATAGCGGCGGTCCGCTCATAGTCGGAACGGGAGACGACGCTATCCTGATCGGAATCGTGAGCTTCTACGGCGGTTACGGCTGCTCGGCAGGCTACCCGTCTGGCTTCGTCAGGCCGTACCAGTACTTGAATTGGATTACCACGGTCACAAAACTACCAGCAGAACAATTTTTATTATAAATCCTCAAAAAATCTAATGTTAATTTATTATTTTTGTAATCACAAACTATATTTATTAAACGTTAACCCCCCCCCCGACAGGGCTGTGGAGTCGTTCAAAAATTCCTCACTTCAATACTTGCAAAATTACTTTGTGCCCTCATTTTATATAAATAATCAGACAAAATACTGTATTTAAACCACTATCTACAGATTATTCTACATGTTTC
This sequence comes from Eubasilissa splendida, assembly GCA_031772225.1. Lineage (NCBI taxonomy): Eukaryota > Metazoa > Arthropoda > Insecta > Trichoptera > Phryganeidae > Eubasilissa > Eubasilissa splendida. The sequence continues at coordinate 19,843,520 of CM062868.1, forward strand.
GATACCTACGGCATCTTCTTCAGGAAACAATGTATACTGAAATTAAAAATACAAGCATAGATAAAAACAAAACTATAAAGTGGTGAATAAGTAAGAACTAATATGAAAAAAAAATTAAAAGGTAACTATTTACAAAGAAAACTTGGTTATTTATAACATTTAACTTGTTATTAACACTTTTTCTTATTTCTAAAATTTCACATTTACCTAACTTGTAAACCCTTAATATTTGTATAACTTCTAATTCCTAATATCAAAAGAATGGTTTGTTTCCAAAAGGTGATTGAAAAATTCTGAATAATTGTTATTTAGGTATCTCAAGTACTCAAGTTTTACCTAAATAAAAATAATTGCAATCATTGCAAATAAATTTGTAGACCCCCGATTTCTTTAATTATCCCTACTGTTATTATCTGCCTTCCTGTATTATCCTTCCTGTATTTAATAAATAATTCCTTTAATTTGTTATTAGTGTAAAAATATAAACAATATGAAAGTCTTCTTTTACGAAAACTTATATTTTACGTATCTGGTCAGTATCACTTTAAATCTATTCAGTTTCTCCTCATTTCTTATGTTTCCTGGCATTTTATTAAAAATCTTTATCGCACTATACATTATCGATTTCTGAAATCTGAATGGCAGTCTCAGTCTCAGTCTATCCCTTCCTCTTGTACGATGCCCGTGCTCATGTTGGTTTGCATCAATTTTTTTAGCATTTCAATATCTAACAGAAATATAAGTCTAAGGCGGAATGCACCCAAAAAATTATCTTGTGCGATTCTTAAAGAATTCTTCATTTTAACGAATCGAAAACAATTTTAAAAATATTTATATATTTGTCATCATCAGCTTGTTTCTCTCCACTGGTGGATTGCACCAATATCGTCAACCCTTTTCATCCATCTGTTCTCCACCACTCTTTTGATTGCGGTCAACACTCCTTGTACCATTGTGAGACCTCCATTTTAGGACCTTAATTCCCCATCTTCCAATATATCTGGACATGCACATATTTTGGGCAACATCATCTGTTACTAGGAGAACACATTCTTATTGTGAAGTTGTAATTATTCAGAACAGACGGTCTGTGATATTTTAAATATGAATTAAATATATTAATTATAAATATATACAATTTTATAGAAAAATATTTATTTAAAGGTATTTGAGATTCTGTAAAAATAAGGTAGATGGCTCTTTCAAATTATGGCACGATTAAATGTATTAATATCAAAAAGATAGCATATAGGTTCAAAAATTGTCGCTAAAAATATTGTCGCTGAAGCATAGTTGGATAATGCACCTTCCCCAGTTAGGGTAGAGATCCAGGTTCGTATTCCGGTGGCGCAACAACAATATTGTTCCATAAAATTGATTCATCTGTTACATATATGAAATAAAACACTTGTTTTTTTATTCTTCTGGTTTAATTTACTTGAGACAGTAAAGAGTATTATTAACCCATTGATCGCGTTCATAAATACGCATGACGTCTTTCATACGCGGCACTATTTGGTAGCATTATAATTTACGACTTTACACTACGATAATGCAACAAATTTATGATTTGTTTTTAAGAAATCGATAGCAAAGGATCGCAAGTATCCTACACGAACATAAACAAAAACAGAAATCAGAACCATAATTACAAAATAGCATAAACAAAATTATCTATGAGAGGAGCAGCGCCCTACACTAGGCGCTATTTGTAGTAATACGTACTAGAGTGAAGTAGTGATTTCTGAGACTAATTTCTGACATTAAATTTACTCTATAGTTAGAAATGTATTACATTCTACACGCATAAACTAGGTTTGAGAATTTGAATATCTGAGCGATACTGAGGACTTTTATTATTTAGTGTATGTTCCAAGATTCCAAATAGTTTTGGTATGATTTTCTCCACTCCTCAGCGCGTATGCACGCACTAGCGGCGGGCGAAACACGGCGACTCATATTTGAGTCACCCGCGCTGTGGACATGTAAGGCGCGACTCATGTATGAGTCACCCGCGGGGAATGGGTTAATCTAACAACTTAACTCAACAACATGTATTTACATTAATCTATACTGAAAGACAGCAATATACATTTGTTTACATGACATGAAAAGAGACAACATTATTCATTGAAATGCTGTGGGTCAATATAAAAATTTTGTAAGTATGTAAAAATATATGAAGGTATATCCCACCGATATGGAAGTTCAGTACAGGTGTGTGAGTATGTAGCGGAGCATGTCACTTTCAGCCCACACATCCAAAGTCAACACGTGCCTGGTCTTCCCAGTAGTAACGAGGATGAAGGGATAGCTCGGCCCCGAGCAGCGGGGGCTGTGGGGGCGGGCGGCGCGGCCCGGGGCAGAAAGGGTGAAGGTATGGAAACAATAAACCCGTTGAACTGATGACCGCGTCTTAATTCATCTGTAAGGCTAAACCTTGAGTCGTTTCACGTGTGTAAACCCAGTGGTAGAGATTACATATTTTAATCTTTGCAGTGTCAAATTTTATTTTTTATCTTTTTAACTATAGAGGATATCCGACTAGACTCTGACTGCTCTAGAGAAACCTTAAAAGTAAACAAATTTATTAATCAAATAATAGATATCTCATAGAGATGAAACTATTAAACTGGGTAATTATAGGGCTTACGACCTGTCTTCGGCTGGCTTAAGTGATCACTTTATACAAATATAACGTTCACCATTCTCACCCATTAATCAATCACCATATCTATCACTCAAAAGCCTATTCAATGTGTGTGATAATAATATCAAAACACTTTTTAATAAATTGTTATACCTACTTTAATTTTCTATACCATTATGTTATGACACTTACGGGACGGGCAGAGAGGATCGAGTGACATTGATTTCGATCCACCTACAAGATCCATAGATTGTCTCAACAACTCAATTCTATTTTTTATACTTTCATAGTTTACTAACGTGCTTCTGTTCAAATCTGGACTTGCTCCTCTTCGATCAGCCGTGTACATCTTCTTGGCCAGTTTGTCCTCTCAACTCTCTCACATCCATACTATTTATTTATTGAGACATTTCTAATTATATCTATCATTTCACGATATCCTTCTCAATGATCATTTCTCCCCTAAAATTTAAATTTATAATTATTATACTATATTACTTATATATTTCACATTATTGTTCAATGCTTGAACAAATAATAGATAAGTCATAGAGACGAACCTATTTTTTATTATATTTAATGGAAATATATGGAAGTATACAGAGCTTACGTGATCATTATATATATATATATATAAAACGTTCACCAATTCTCACTCTTCAATCTCCACATTTATCAATTTTTTTAAAGTTGTATATATGTTAATATGTGTACTCTCTTCGAGTACCACCACACCATCGCCATCTATGGATCAAATTTGATAATTCATTTTTCTTTTTTTTTTTTTAATAATTTTTTTTGAATTTCTTATATGCTTACTTAAGCCAGCCGAAGACAGGGAGGGTAGACGTCACATTTTTGTGTCACAGTCGCAGAAATCGGTTTCCGTTCCGCAGAGATTCACCCTGTTCAGGTCGTAAAAGGTGCGAGAGAAAGCCAGTGCCAGTGGAATGCTCCGTTAGGTCACTTTAGCCACCCCTCTTCCCGGCATCGTCCATCCCAGCAACCCCCAGCGGGAGACCCACACCCTAGTAAATACCAGAAATATCCAAGATTCCTTTAATTTCTTAATTGATCATCGTGCCGGGGGATCCGATGACCAATTCCTTCTAATCTAATATATATATATATATATATTTAATTAAATAAATTAATATGCAAAAGCAAGATTTACAAATAAAGAAAGCGTATAAATATCGTAGATCTGAAAATTAATTAATTTTCCACGCGCCGCCAGTTGCAGTGTTACCTTCCGGCCGTCTTACATCAGCATCTCGGGTTCCCCGCGCCCCCTTCCCGGGCGCCCCGCGCACCCCCGCACCCGTCCTAAGACGCTGAATGATCGGGTGCGGTCAGCAGATTACACCTTGGATAACTTTAACAAACAGAGGTAGGACAAATTATTATTCCTGTGTAAGTGCCTACCTAACGTTCGCGTGTACATTTACAAATATTTTGAACTTGTTAAATAATTATGTAAATACTCTAAAGGGGTGCACCCAAACGCATGCAAAGGTTTCCCGTATCATACACATTAATTTTTTTTTATTCGTAAATTGTTAAAATAACAAATTTAGAAACAAGCAAAGGTTGAGTCAATCAATAACATATTTATTAAGTCAGATTATTTGGTGACGCTGATCGATGTTTAAATAAAAAAAATTAAATAAAACTTAAATGTAATAATTATAAAGATATACATGTAAAATCAATTTTGTCGAAAAATATTGTTGCTACGCTACCGAGATTCGAACCTGGATCTCTTTTCCAATCCGGGGAAGGTGCATTAGCAACACTATTTACAGTATTAAAATTGTCTAAATCACATGGTTTTTTTTCGCTTACCTCTCCAAAAAAGAGACTATCTCTTGTGTTTGGAGAGGGAGTTACACTATAATAATTTGATATATTTTATTTATTGTCTATTTGTGTGCTTCTGAAGTGTTCTGTAATATTGTTTATTTTCTAATTATATGTTTTTGAAGTGTTCATTTAGTTTCTTTCTAAACTCTTTAATTTTTGTAGGGAGGCTATTGATTTTTTTTTATCCCTAAATATATAAAATTTTTCTAATAGTGTTTGGTGTTCCATTTATGGATTTTAAAGTTATTTTTCAAACCTTAATGATGTGCTTGTTTCAAATTTTACAGTGTTATTTTCTTTAATAAATTTGTTAATTAAGATTTTTTTGTAAACGTTTTCTATTTTAGGAACTGGGAATTTTGCAAAAAGTGTTTGTGTTGAAAAAGTTAATCTTTTTTTAATATTACTTTGATGATTGTTCTCTGTATTATGTTATTGTATGCTCCTCCCCACCCAATTATTCCATACTGGACTAGTGAGTGAACAATAGTAAAATATACCTTTTAAAAATAATTTATACTTAAAATGTTTCTTAATCCTAATGAATATATAAATACATTTTCTTATTCTTTTCGCTAATGTGACTGTGCCATTTTAAATGTTGATCAATAATTACACCGAGATATTTGATTTTTTTTTGGGGCTTAAGTTTGTACTTGAGTCGTTACAGGTAATTTTGTTACAGTTACAGACTTTTGATTGAAAAGGGAATGTAATAGGTTTTTTCCGAGTTTAAAGAAAGTAAATTACTATCGAACCGGGATGTGAGTGTGTTCATGCCGTCATTTCCATGTTCGTTTGTAATGTTCCAGTCTTGTCATATATACAACTTTTAAAAAATAAAGATATATGTTAAGATTGATGGGGTGAGAATGATAAACGTTGTATTTATATAAAGTGATCACTTCAGCCAGCCGAATACAGGTCGTGAGCACTGTAATTACCTCATACTTCTATATATTTTCCATTAAATATAATAAAAATAGCTTCGTCTCTATGAGATATCTGACATTTATTTAATAACAGCGCCTTTGTAGGTAAAAATCCAGTAATTGTGTGCTCTTGGACATGTTCAAATATAGCTGAAATTAAAACTAGTTATCAAAAGTTTTCAATAACTGTCTGTCAAGGTAGAGATGGCATTAAAGTGACACCTGGGAGACAAAAATCGTAAACCTGTCTGGTCTTTATTGGTATTTGTTTTCGACGAATCGCCCTTCTGAAGGTTCTTCGCTAATTTTAATGTGTGCGGAACACAACGCACTGCTTACCTTGTATCATCCCCTAACTACGAAACCGCGTCAAAACCCTTGCAATATGTCCCGGGAGATTCCAACATGCAACAATATCCTGATGGAAGAAATTAATTCCGCTATGCATATGTAGTATAATGTGTTTTAATGCTGAACCCTACTATACATACCCACCAGCGTTATATCCTAAATACATACGTATGTACATACGTAGTATTTATCTAAAAAAAAAAACTGTTGATTTCAATACATATATAATGAAATATGAATTAGAAAGATATACATAAAAAAATAATTTTATCGAAAAATATTATTGTCGCGTCACAGGATATATAAAAATATGGAGTCTGCTATCAGATTACTCCAAGGTATTTGAGTTTGCGTAAAAATAAGGTAGATGGCTCTTTCAAATAATGAAACGATTAAATGTATTAATATCAAAATGGCAACATTTAGGTTTGAAAATTTGTCGCTAAAATTATTGTTGCTGTAGCATAGTTAGATAATGCACCTTCCCCGGTTGGGAAAGAGATCGTGAGAGTGGCGCAACAACAATATTTTTCGATAAAATTGATTTTATATGTATATCTATCTAATTAATATATTTAATTCATATTTAAAATATCACAGACCGTCTGTTCTGAATAATGACAACTTCACAATAAGAATGTGTTCTCCTAACATATATAATGTATGAATTAATATAAACTTAATTCATGAACATTGGAAATAAAAAAATACTAATCACACCAACAATTTTTATAGATGGTTTCTGAAGGAAGTGACTGAAATAAAATATTTAGGGGTCATAATAGATTCGAAATTGAATTTATCGCAAAATACAAGATACTTGACTAAAAAGATTGCTAAGAAAATCTCACTTTTGGGTATACAACTCTGTTATTATTCCTCATATCGACTACTGCAACAACATTTTGCTTTTGGTATTTATTTATAAAATCTTCAATAAGAAAATATCTGCAGATTTATATGAAAAAAAGAAGTTATTGAAATCATAGTTATATATGAATTGTTTATGTTTCTTAGATATCGTATACACAAGCCAACACGATGAAAATCTAGAAGACCGAGTTGTAAAAGGGGAGAAAATGTCTAGAAACTGCAACGTTATAAATACGTTAGCAGCTGATTTATCTAAATCATCTTAACAATTCGAGTGGAGAGTAAAATTTTGAATGTCTCAACACTCTCGCACATGCGCGGTAGGTTGTCGCATTAGACCGCGCGCCATTCGCATGGAGACAAGGCTGGCAGTGGCCACGCTAATCGCGGGTGGGTTTTAGCAGACCGCCAGGATGGCGCTGGACGGTGACATTGCCGATCGTAGGATGAGTTAATTTAAATTTGTGTTAATTAATAAATCCATAATGGGATACTGGGTAAAAGAAATAGTAACAATTTCTAGTACTAATCTTGTGATAAATCCTAATTTGTATTGTATTCATATCTTCTGCAGAAATATTTTATTTCCCCCTTAGGTGCGGAATGAAAAACTCCGGAACTAATGATGAACGATATCGCAAACGGATTGTGGATGGGTATCTGATAAGGGTAATGGATGACCCGGACCTATAAGCCAATTCATTCCAAATCAGTAGGTGGCGTCAATGGATTATAAGTAACGAGTTCGAAACGTGAAGGAAGCGCATCCCAAATCCAAGATCATGTATTATTATTGTTCATTTTTTTCTGTCTGCGCTGGATTGCGAATCTACCGTGATGGCGATTCTACATCTTCAACTTTGGACATTCTGCACAGACTATATTTGTTTAAGATTATTTAAGTTTGCATTTGTAATGATTGATGATAACTTCTTTGAATAATGTAGAGTAGATTCCTGTCCGTCCGAATTACACAAGATGTTGTAAATTTATCACTAGTGAAAAGAAAAGTCGCCAGCAAGGTGATTTCCGAGTGCCATACCCACATTTCATTTTGGTCAGTGGATGATAGACCGCCAGGTTACACCTCAACAAGACTTATTAGTTTATCCACATCCACACTATCCCCACCATTATACTGGTATTGTAGACTCTAGTGATGTTTAGTTGTACCTTTTTTTAAAAATTGATCGCTTTCATTTATCAATTATTTGTAAGGCTACAAGTTATACTTATAAAATATATTTTTTTAAATGTAAACATATTTCCGACGGCTGTTTCCAAGAGTTTATTAACATCACTTAACACGCTCAGTTCACAACCCTTCCGAAGTTAATCTCGCTACCCCTAAAAGTCCGCACAATCTTAGTTCCCAGTTCTTACCCCCACCCTTTCTCTCACCCCAACACACACCCGATATTCTAATCAACGATTCACATGTTTATTCCTATTATCATTTCTTTGTCTTATAAATCCTAAAGTTTAATGAAGGATCCACCCTAACGCAGCGCATGCGGGTTGTAGGGGTTGTAAACCACAAATGTCATTGTTTTTTTCATAATAGTGCATAATTTAATAATGGGTTGATTTCTTGCAAATATTTATTCTTGTTACTAACGTGGATAACAATATAATCCGAAAATCCATATACGCTCATCCACCTACAAATTCATAATGTATTATGTACAAAATTTCCTGTGTGCCACAATTAAGTGGGGGGGAAAGGACACATGCAAGCCATATTTGCGACTAATTTCTACGTTATTCATATTATATAAAAACACGTTTTTAGGTAAAATATAATAGCCTATTTATGTCACGTCTACCATATAAAATATATAGTAAATATCACTTTAGCAGGAAAATAAGACGCCGATAAATAATTTGTAATAAGTTCTCTTGAATAAATCTAACTTGAAGTGAAACAACTTGACTTTTTATTGACGGAGTATATATCTTGAAATTTTAAATACATAACACGTCTCTACAAATCATTATAGGTCAGTTTAAATATCCAGAAGATTTAAAAAACCAACACCAGAAAATAGTATTTATTCTATATAGTATATAATAGTTCTGTTGTATTTTTTTCTTTTTCTTTTTCTTTTGCCATATCTGCTCAATGTACGTTGGTTATCATAAGTTTGTTATAATATACTAGCCAAACTGTTGCCTCAGGTTCTTCAGCCATTATATTTTACCTCTTCCAGGGCCCCGACTTCCAGCAATCTTTCCCAGCATTTTTTTTTTTTTATAGCATAAATAATACATATGATAATAAAGGAAATTACTTTACAAGACGTGGTCTGTTCTAAAGCAATTACCTGTACAATTTTTGAAAATTGTAATTGTTAAGGTATAATTGTTATAAAGTATGGTAAGTAAGCATAATGTAAAGTAAATAATTATAAAATTTTATTGTAAAAAAAAGTTTCAAAAGATTTTTGTTAATAATATAGTTGGAGACAAAAATGTGTAGATAGTTAGGTTAGCACAAATGATAAATTAGTTTCATTTTGTTTTCTACCCACATCAAGCAACCGCTTTGTTATTTTTGGTTTAAAATCGTTAATCGCTTTAGACTAATGTCTAGTGACAATTTGTTAAATATACGCGGTGCACAAAACAATAAAATTCGTTGACCGAATTTGGTATTAATTTTTGGCACTGAAAAGTATATTAAGGTTTTGCTCGTAGTTTTCTTGGGATAGGATTGCGGAAGTAAAGATGCTATATTTTTTTTAAATAGTTTTAAAATTCATCTCGTGAACAGTTGTCTTATATCCATAACTTGAAAGGATTTAAAGAATTCTTCAGTCATTATGAGGTGCAAGATCTCGTACTTTTCCGGATATCTCATAACATGTCCGAAATATTGAAGTTTTTGTATTGTTATTGTTTAAAATATTCTTTATTCATCCGAATCGTGGCATCTTCATTCGTAACTCTATCCATCCAGCTTATTTTGAACATTCTTCTGTATATGATCCGCATCTCAAATGCTTCCTATCATTTGTTCGGTAAGTGTCAATGGTTCCATTCCATAAAATAAAATCGAGAACACAATATTAATATTTTGTGTGTATATGTGTGAACTTTTTATTTTTTTACTTATTCATATTTTCCTTGGCTTTCTGTTTCTTTTTTCTTTTTCATAGCATTTTATTTATTTCATAACTTTAATGCACAGCATAACATGTACTTTCTCTAAGGCGAATCGGGTTAAAAAAAAATCTGATCGGACATTATTACATCGGTAGTTTGGAACACACATTATACCACCTACAGCGACCGACTTGAAAATGTCCAACATAAATTTTTTAATATATTAAATTCACGTGCCCGATTAGACATTAAATCTCATTCAGAAAGTGAGTGTTACCATAAAATACCCCCCCTCTTAAATCGAGATTTATCCTACCTCTATGAAATTTTAAATAACTTTGTTGGCTCGCCTAATTTATTAGAACAAATAACTTTTAACTGTCCAACGCGACAAACACGATCCAATAAAAAATTTTACCCAAATTTGGGTAGAACGAATTACATAAAAAATTGTTTTGTCATCTTCTCTACATCAAAATAGAATACCGTAAATTTTTCTAATAATATGGACATTTTCAACGATAAATTGCTTCCTTTTAAATTTAAACTACGCCAACTTTTCAATAACTATTAACATAAATTGTATATACTACATCCCATTTCCCTCCCCTCCTAACCATTTTCTCTTTGTATGTTCAGTTTAAAATCTCTCTTTTGTTTTGTAGTTAGTAGTAGTAGTAGTAGTAGTAGTAGTAGTAGTAGTAGTAGTAGTAGTAGTAGTGGTAGCAGTAGCAGTAGTGGCAGTAGTGGTAGTAGTGGTAGTAGTAGTGGTAGTAGTAGTAGTAGTGGTAGTGGTGGTGGTAGTGGTAGTAGTGGCAGTAGTAGTGGTAGTAGTAGTGGTAGTAGTAGTAGTGGTAGTAGTAGTAGTAGTAGTGGTGGTAGTAGTAGTAGTTGTCGTAGTAGTAGTAGCAGTAGTAGCAGTAGTAGTAGTAGTAGTAGTAGTAGTAGTAGTAGTAGTAGTAGTAGTAGTGGTAGTAGTAGTGGTGGTGGTGGTAGTAGTAGTAGTAGTAGTAGTAGTAGTAGTAGTAGTAGTAGTAGTGGTGGTAGTAGTAGTAGTAGTGGTAGTGGTGGTGGTAGTGGTAGTAGTAGTAGTAGTGGTAGTAGTAGTGGTAGTAGTAGTAGTGGTAGTAGTATTAGTAGTAGTTCTAGTTGTGTATCAAAATGGGAGGAAGTGGAGTTCCATTCCCTCTATCCACCCCCACGATAAAATGACGTGATGGTAAATTTGTTATTTAATACTTTCTGATTCCAGTCAAAATTTTGTCTTGAATTCTGACTTCCGACCACAAAATTTACGTCCCTTAAATATTCAATTTTAAAATAACGGAAATATTGGTAGGTCATTACATTTAAATAATTTTTGATGCAAAAGAAAATAATCCAAAGGTGTTAAATCACACGATCTTGGAGGCCAATTCACAGGTCCATTACGCGAAATTCCTTCAATAAATTGATTGTGGCGCGCGCTGTGCGGCATGTTGCAAGCCTGGTCTTGTTGAAGCCACAGCTCTTCTACATAATGCCATTCAATTGGGGAACAAAAAAGTGAGTAATCATGGATCTGTAGCGCTCTCCGTTAACTGTAACGTTCTGGCCGGCATCATTTTTGAAGAAACAACAGCTTCTTCGGTGCGCACTGTACGACATCTCTGCGGGAGCACATTATCAATTAGAGTATGCGTGGTGTGAAAACGATGCATAGTTATTCTAATTACTTACTCGGATGGACGATTATGTCGACCGTAAAATGGACGTAGTGCACTGTAAGTTTCGCGACCTGATTCACAATTTTCGAAATAAATTTGCAAGCATTATTCTGGCGTTAGTCTATTCACGGTGTAATGGCAAACCAAATTGAGTGCAAATTGACAGCTGTCAAATTAGCAGTCGCTGAAAAAAGAGTTGACAATTCGAAAAACAAACCTCTGAAAAAAATACCCTTTACATCGCGTCGCCCGGCTTAGAGTTACGTATTAAATGAAGTTCTGGAGCATATCATAAATGAGCTTTTGTAGTATGTTAAAAAAATCCAAATTACCATGTTATTTTTGAATTTTTATAAAAAGTGCAGGGTTTTCGGAGTCATTGGCGTTCAAAATTGGACTTGTTGAAAAACCCCAAAATTATCAATATAAATTATTCTCAACAATTGCCCGCTAGTTTGACTCGTAATATGTGACGTCACGATATAAACCGATTGTTTTTAAAATACGCCGCTTTGAACGTCTGTACCTGTGCCATAATTCAAGACATCGAAAAATTCTTTCAGTTTTGAAATTTGAAATGAGATTTTTCGAAAAAAAAATGACTCCACTACCTCATTGTGGATAAATATAATCTTTATTACACATACTTACAAAGATTTATCATCCCTTGCGAGCAAGTTGCAGAAAGGGCGGACCCGGTAAAGGGTTGAGATTCGTACAACATCTTGTATATTTAAAACGAACGAACGTTCCCATTAAAACATCCGCGTACCATTTAAGCACATATACGTTAATTAGAAGACGCGATTATTGTCGTGTGAAACGTATATTCAATTTATTGTTTGCTATTTATCTACATAAATGTCAGCGAATATCATAAAATGTGAAAAAAGATCAAAGCCAAAGTAAATTTTACAGTGACACAAAATATTGTAAAATAGTAAAAAACTAAAAAATAAATCTTTGAAATTAATATTGAGGACAAAGAGGTTTTCTTGAATCAGAACAATACTGAAATATGATGACATTTAAACAGAAAATATATTAATTATAAATATATACATATAAAATCAATTTTGTCGAAAAATATTGTTTTTGCGCTACCGGGATTCGAACCTGGATCTCTATTTCCAATCCGGGGAAGTACACTACCAATTGTGTTATATGTTACACTTTTCAAATTAATACATCTGTCGTTCCATTATTTTTGAAAGCCATGTACATTGTTTTTACGGAATCTCAAATACCTTTGAGTAAACCGACTGCAGACGCCAGAATTATCGATTTATTTTTATTAAATTTTAGACACATTGATACAACATATATTATTAAGGAGAAAGTAATTATCTTAATAAGAAAATATATTTCAACGGTCTCAATAGAATCAATATTTAAATTCCCAAAAAAATAATTTCCCATAATAAAATCTCGATGTAATTAAAATTATTCCACCTTTGTAAGTTAGCTGTCAAAACGAACAAAAATGACATCTAGATGATGTATAAGAATCGCGGATAGACAATAATAAACACAAAAATTGTATTTTATCAGTATAATGTGCATTTAAAGATGAATGGCTTCTCACTCAACCTAGAACACATTAAAAAAAAAATGTTATTTTTGCACAGCTTTTGAAAAATATTGTGTCTCAAACAATAAACCATTTTTCTCGGCAGTTTTAATTATTGACTATAATTTAAACTGAGATCACGTTTACATGACAGTTGATATGACAGTGCGACCATAGAAGAAAAAATTACGATTTCACAATGTTTTGATTTACAATATTCACTTCATTTCAAATTAAATATATAAAAGAGAAAACATTTAGGTAATCTTAACCTAGAAATACTGAAAACACATTTTTTGTGCCATGATCGCGTCTCACAGACAAATGTAAACAGAGAAGCGTAATATTATTATGGATGTTATGATATTTATTTTTATAATCCCCGCTAAACAAATATCGATAGATAATAAAATCGATAGATAAGAAATATCGATAGATAAGAAAATTGAGGCAAATTAACATGACCACGAACATCACACAAAAGGAAGAGATAGGAATGAGACTCCCTTCCAGGAAGAAGACTTAGTCTTAAAAATCAGTGAAGTATAGTATGTAGGAGTTGACGTGGTGTGTGTTGAAGTTATTCAAACCATTATTGATTGTATCAGAAGGTTAAGATGCTGTGAGACAGACGCTCCTTATTCTTGTCTCACGCGTGTTGATTGTATGTTGCAGTGCAGTGTCTGTAGTAACTAGAGCACTTACAAGGTTTCGTTTATTGAGGTGATGAACTAATACAGTTTAAATGCGTGGTTGAACTCTGGAGTGGCTCACTTGAGATACTGTTGAGTTGCCGTGCTGGTGTTAGAACGGCCTGCGGAGAAGTGGTCAATAGTTGCTTGGCAGTAACCGTCTCTCGTGCATAATGTTTATTTGCCTGTGCTTATTGGTCGCTTTGATTTGGGCCCTGATGGTTAATAGGTGAGCCTTTACCCGGCCATGTCTAGGGTCACCACAAATGCAATGAATATTTTCAATGAAATGCAAGATATAAAAGATGAAATAAAGCATATACTCGTATAATAAAAAATAGAAATATTTATATTATTTGTATTAATGCATATATATGCTCTAATTCAAATTCCATCGGAAAAAATCAATAATTCAAATCAATTCGGTCGACCAACCCTTTGCTGGAGGGAGAAATCTGGCAAGGTAAATAAAACCCAAGGCTTAGTTACACCCCGAATACCTTAAAGGGTGAGACTTCTCCTCCTTCGGGGGCATTCTCTTAAGGAAGCCGCCCCTTGTTTGCCGATTATTAATTCGATTCATTAACACCCTTTCTTGGCGAAGGCTTTACCAAAAGATCAACCGGGTTGAGAAGAACCTTAAACTGTTTGCATTGCACTTTACGGGCGGGCCGGGTTAAATAGAGGCCTACCTAAGATGGTGCTATTTGACCCGAGTTGATCTTTTTGAAGTGTTCAATATTGGAGTTTGCTGGCAAGGGTTGATCGGTAAAACCGGTCATATTTCACGAGAAGGTTTTTTCATGAAGCTTTAAAGACATACACTTATATAAATTGGTTTTAAAATGCTTGATGTCGAAGTAGCGAAAAAATTATTGTAACCTATGACGCCATGCGATATATAAACCTGATCAGAAAACATGCGGATTTTCGTTTTTTCTCAAAAAATCTTTATTTATTCATCAATATTTATTTTATCCCCTTCAAAGTAGTCCCTGTCAGGTATGCATGAAGTCTTTTTATATTTTATTCTCACCTAAACTTTGATGGTTGTCTAAAAGAGGAATGTCATGTATAGAGAATAAAGGAATTATGTTATACTTAATCAATTCATATTTTTATTAATTATTTAAGTCTCCATCAATATATATATATATCAAATATATATGCAGACTTGTGCCAGCGTTTTTTCCAATATTCAAACCATTTCTGGAACGCAATTTTCGGTAAGACGTTTAGCTCCTTCGGCGATTCTGTCATTATCTCCTTAACACTAACTGCCCGGTGGGTCAAAACAAAACACATCTGGCAGTGGTGGGTCATTTTAGACACACCTCAAGTTTTCGGAAGCAAACGTAATTGACATAATTAAAAAAAAAAAATATAACAATAGACAACTTATACTCAAAATAGATATTACATTTTGTGAATTCCGGTCAGAATATATATAACAATTGCTTCTAAACTGTGTCGAAACTGTATTTTGTCATTTAGCAACAACAATATTGAAAACCCGACCAGGTAGTGTTATAAAACTTACAGGTAGGCGTAACGTCCCTCAAATATTACTGGCATTATCTAGGGGCCGCCAGAAGTCTTAACAAATACATGGACGTATATTTGGTATCCTTTGTCTACACTGTCTTGAAGCATTTTTTCACATTTTTATCAATAACTCATTTGAATCTCGTCCAATAACATTTATTTGTATCTCAAATTATTTGTAAATATTTAATTAAAAAATAGCTAGAATTAATATTTTTACCAAAACCGGGTCAGATCTGACCCACCATCACAGAGGATGTGTTCGCTGTAATTTTTGGCTAGAAATTCACGAACAAGCTATGAAGTGTGAGCATCTACTCATACTGTACCTACATTATATCGTGGTGCAATTGCTATGAGTTGTTTCACCACAAATCCTGGCATTTTATTCTGATTGCGTCACGCAAAAGATGTAAAAATTCAAGATAGTTCTATTTATTGACCATAAGACCTGGTGGCAAGAACTCATGCTGCATTGAAATCGAAGAAACCAGTGAGCCGAACCTTCGCTTCGATCAAACTTCATGAATTATTTTAGGTCTTGGCTCTTCAGAAAGCTTTCATTGGGCCTAAGTTTCGAAGTCATGTTTCTCATGTTTCATCATTCACGTTTGAGCCAAGGCCGACCCGAGGCGGGGGAGTGAGCTTGAGCACCACCCGAGGGCACCGAGCAAGCTGGGGCGCCGAATAAGCCGAAATAAAAAACTAAAAAAGGAGAAAAAGAGCTAAAGTTTAAACAAAATAAAAAGTTTATGAGAATTACAAACTACATAATACAAGAAAAGCAAGACGAACGTCATGTAGATCCAGAACATCACAACCGTCTCAGCCTGGAGAATGGAAGCTAAGTCTCCAGTATCACAATATCTACAGCTTATGGGGTGCCGTTAAAAAAGGCTCACCCAAAAACTCACCTCAGCTGTAATATTATTAATAACTGTTAAATGAGCCAAGAAATCAATGAAGATTCGGAAACAGAAATATTTTGCTTCACATGAGAGATATATGTAATACAGCACTCTCCACCTTATCATCAGCGAAAAATTAAATTACGAAATAGAGGGTCTCTGGTCGCTGGAGAAACTTCGCCCGAGGGCGCCACAGAGGCAAAGGCCGGCATTGGTTTGAGCAGTTCTGAATAGTCGTTGAATTTATTCAGCAACATCCATTCAGCACACGTCGCCAAATGATATTCCAATATCAGCAACCTCCCTGATACTGATTCGACGATTGTCCATAATCATTTTCTTCACACTTGTCATCGGTTGTCGGTGTGCTGGGACGTCCAAGGCGCACGTCATCTTCAACGTCTTCATGGCCCTCTAGGAAACGTTTTTACCACTTTCTTGTAAACGTCTGTTTTATTTATAAAAGACCAACAAAATTAACAGTCAAGATTACCATAACAGGTGCTGCACATTATTCCATTCTGAAAGAAAAATTTGATGCAAATTTTTTGCTCCATTTTTTATATTAGTAAAAAATCGCCGAGCACACCCAAAACACGTGTAACCATTTCGATAGCCAACAGTAAAGTAGTCATCCAATATGGCTACAAATATCAAGTAACGTCAGGAACAAGTGTACCGATACAACAACAAAAAAATTGTGACCTATATATGTGAAATTAAAAAAATTCGCGTATTTTTTGATGATTCACAGTGAATGTGTATTATGAGAGATGTTATATTTTCACTAGTATCAATTAATATAATTTCACTAACTCAGCAGTTGAAATGCATCATACATTGATGCCACCTGACGTCGGAACTTTTTAGTCTTAGCTAGAAATGAGTCGCCCTATAACTGTGTTTTGAAACTAGTATAGACCAACAAAGTGCATTGTGACATTACAAATTAGGGTCACGTTCGAAATTTCCCCATCACTTGTTTATAAACAATGTTATAAAAACGGTCATCATCTATGGTTTTTTTTCAAATCATCTAACAGAGGTGTCAGATTTGCGTGGCTCAATTACCGCGACCAGCATTACTAATATGTAACTGTAAGCGATCCGATATAACCAGAGGGAAACGAGATGTTTCCCTTTAGTCTCTTTACCTTTGGTTTCTTCGCTTTTAGTTTTCTTCGCCTACAGTTATTCTCACCGTAAGCTACATTTTTTGATGTGACGTGATCTTCTCCAATTCCGCTTATTAATCCAATTTTGTCTGTCTGGATGCTGAGGATTATCTAAGATGATAGGCCAAAGACATGGGTTGCTCGAATGGACATGGACCGGAGTGATGCCATCTAATGGAACATCTTGTTGTCACCTGCCTGTATCGCAGAAAGTCGAATTCGCTCCCATCCCGACGAAATGAGGATTTATTAATATGGATTGTATATTTATTTTATTTCCTTTGTTCTTTTCATGATATTGTTCAAATTTATTTATCACCTCCAGGCATTACTTATAAATTTTTCCCAGTTTAGGATGAAGGCAGAACGTGACAAAATAAAGTGGGTATGTGTTTCTGAGGTGAAGAACCCGCGGATCTTGTGTTCATCGCTGACTAGCCGATGAGAGGGTAGAACACCGGTTTTTACATTCTCCCACAACATTTAAGGTTCATACAAAGTATGTTATATTAGTTTTAGAACTTTAATTTTAAAATGTATAGGTTCGATGAATTAAAATTAAAAATAAACAAATTGAATACTTTTTTGCGTATTAATCGCCATAAGTACGTATTTTAAGCGAAAACAAAAACACGCAAATAGGCAACTGTCAAAGTGAATGTTTAGAGCACTATTTAATTCATTTCTCTAGCGCCCATCAGTTAAATGATATATTTGCTAATAGAAATATATACCGGTGAAAATGTATTCAGATACGATTTCACTGAAAGGCCAGTGAAAATATAACTTCACCGGTAACACACATTCACTTTAACATATATACAAAATTGCCATCCCCATAGGTCATGATGGCGTGTCATGTCAGGAGTGTATTACAACCCTGTAGATATTAATTGCAATATATATTTGTTGGAATAATAGCAGAGTACATATAACTATATTTTATTTATTCCTCCAATTTATTTTAAGATTACCTTATTAAATGCTGCGGTTGCAATGTTGCGCATACACAATGGCTTTTTTTATTTAAAACCTATCTTTTGTTGATTCTCGGGCTAAATGCGTAAAAAGTTTTGGCAGAATCTACTAGATGGCGCTGATCACAAATTTGAACATCATTCCTTCATGATTATTACGTCTCAAATGAGCATGCTCCGAATCACAGTTCTCAATCAAATACAAATAAAATAAATGAATCACGGTATTCGCAGATATTCAATCACTGACGGTGAGTGTGACTCAAATATATCAGTGATTGTCTCACGGTTGGCGATTTTGAGCTCATTACTAAGCTGCACATGTCTCGTTCCGTTGATGCGTCACTAGTCGTGTGAAAACTTGACCTGGCTGCCGGCAAAGAAGTTCTCTTGAAAATACAACGATTACAAAGCGGCGCGCCGCTCCCTCCGAGTATGGACAGGGCCGGCACCAGAATTACCAGTATGATTTATAGCCCGGACCGTGTGTCGACCGTATGGACGTGTTCGGTGCGTGTTAGTTTTCAATTAGCGGTATTGTAATTGGAGAAATATTATTTTTCGGTTAGTTAATTAAGAGCGGGTCAAACGGCGGACGGATTGAAAATTTAATCAACGGAAAATACGAAACCATTTCTGCCCGATGTTCCCGGTAAAGTATCCCGCTGATAGCGTTGCTAATATAATACAACACGGACATTTCATATTCAATTCTAAATAATTCTATTTTTGGACGCCTCTTACCTCATAAAGGGTGCTTTTTTTTAAAGATTTGCTTTTCGAATTAGCAACACTTTTACCAGCGACAGCCAATTTGACACCCGACAGCTGATTTGTGCTCAGTTTGGTTTGCCATTTCACCGTGAATACACCAACGCCAGAAAAACGCTTGCAAATTGTGCAAATTTATTTCGAAAATCAATATAATCGTCCATCCATAATCATGGATTGATAAATCTAATTGATAAGACGAACCCGCAAAGATGTCGTACAGTGCGCACCGAAGAAGCTGTTGCTACAGTGGAGCGTAATATTGAGGAAGAACTGAATGTTTATGGTATCAAGTTTTTGGCCGAAGCCAATTGTTCAATCGTACTTAGAAATCTTAGAACACCGACTAGAAAGCATACAATAAAAAATTCTACACTATTAGTATTCTTCGTTATGGTGTTGATAATAATTGTAAATGAAATGTTACTCCGGCTTCGGCCAAACCTTCGGCGGATTTTAGCCGAAGCCGAATGTGCAGCCGAAGGAGTATTTTTTGGACGAATGTGGCCGAAGCTTTGGTCGGAATTGAATCGCAAGGTTGAACGCTCTTATAATGAGATGAGTGCCTTAAAGTTTATTAAAATAAAAAGCGGACAAGACTCACCATGAGTGGAGCCAATACCGATTACGATATTAATGATTATTACAATAGTTTAATTTTAACAGTATTAATGTTAGAGTTGCATACGGTTTTACGGGAGCGGAACGTCATATTCGTACAAATGCGATAAATATAAATATACTCCTACGAAAGCGTTAAAGCGTCGTGGACACGTACAACAATAAAAAATGGTGGAGAGCAATTTTTAAATTTGGAACATAAAATTTATAAAAAAAAGTTAAATAAAAGTGCGACGTGACCGACACGAGTATTAACGATTATTTACAACCCTTACGTGACAAAAAGATTTTAATGCAAGCCCGACCTAATAATTAATAACGACGCGGGTGCTTTAACGGCCGTTAATTTTAATAAATAAAACGAAGCTACAATAACGCCTGACAAGCAAAGATAACGGCGGGAGCAAGTAACGGATAACGCCGTTACAAAATTGAATATGCGACCATGCGCTTTGGATATAAATATACTTTATTTAAACACCCTTTTGTGCGTCACCAAAAATTTGTTTATTTTTATTTATTTGTTTTTTATTTTATTGAGGGATTTGACAGTGTAAACATATAATAACTATTTAACATGTGACACTAATAATGAAAATCCACAAAAAGATTTAGATACATAAGTATGTTTAGATGCAGAAAATAAATTGAAGGGTTAAGAAGTTGCAACTATTGTTGCAGTAAAAGGAGAACAAGATGTGTTTATAGGTAGAATGATTGGCCAAAATTGAGATTGTGGTGGTTCATAAGAAAAACCATTTTCAAGTCAATTTCTGTAAACTTCTAATTTTGTTAGCTATATACGAGGGTGGATTGAAAAATTTTCCGTAATGACAATGAAATCGTTCTTCTGTTGAAATAGTTTTCTGGGCTAATCTGCCATGTATATCTAACCTTTCGGATCCCATTGCAGGGTCCATTCAGCTCTGATGATGCCAGGAAGAGATCCAGGTTCGAATCCCTGTAGCAACAACAATATTTTTCAAAAGAATTGTTTTTATATTAATATCTTACTAAATAATACATTTAATTTATATATTATTGATAAAATCGGCGTTAACTTTGTAGAGTTTCATCATAATTATTAATTAAACTAATTAATACTTCACCTGTCGATGAGAGTTACCGTTTCTCTCGAAACTCGAGTAGTGCTAATAAACTCAAGTAGAGTTATAACATTGTTTCATTTATATCCATCCATTACTTTTTAATGTCCCCTAGTATATTATAACTTTTAAAAATAGACACACCATTTTTGTTTTATATATAATATCCCACTGTCCTTTTGTACATGAGAATGTTGATAGATATACGGAGTGTCGGCCATTTTGAATGATATATGGTATTGATACACATAAGACCACTTAGAAATTGTGTGTAATGGTATTTTTATTTATTTTATATTATTATTTAATACATCATTCGATGCCCGAACAGATATTTATCAAAGATGACTCAACTCTGTTTATAATTGTTAATAAATTTATAAGAAAATTGTAGCGCCTAACTCCAAAACCTCCTAAAACGAATTTCGGATCATTTGAGTTCAATATGCAGTTTTGTAGATTTTTTATCAACAACATACAAAATACGTTGTTTCTCGCAAAGGCCACGTAAATCCATTGATATTGCATGTTCGAAATCAGGGTTAGTTCCAAAATACATCAAAGCAGACAAGAGTATAAGTTGATATTCCCCCTAAAATGAAATCAGCCATTAGCCTTTACCATACCGTGATATAAAATACTCGTACGCAGCCATGCTGTCAACTCGTCTTACCGTAAGAAATTTGAATTCTATTAGTCTTTAAAATGTGAAAAAGTGGTTAATGCCATAAATTTACTTTATGTATTGAGCATTAAATATTTTCAAAAATATAATATATAATATAATTCGAAGCATTCAACAAGTTCTGTATAAGAGGTTGTATTGTATAATGCAACCTTCTTTTTTATCTATCTTCATTTAATTAATGATAAAGGGACACCGTTATATTCATATGTTTGTTATTGTTTTCACTGTGAAATTAATGTGTGATTTCTTTCTGTCTTGTCACAAATGGTATTTGTGTCAGCGTATTAATTTTACAACGAAATGAATTAAAATGAATTATTTATGTATGATTCGCCTTACATAATTGATTTTTCACTCGTCATTTCTAAGCGTAAATATTTTCCTCCAAATTAACTAAAATATGAAATGGTTGATGCATATATTTACCGAAATATTATAGATTTAATTAGAGAGGTAGACCTGTGTTACTGCATGGTTTGGGAAGGGTTAACAATTATTCTTGATGATCACGTGAACTAAAATCCAGTATAGCTTGATATATATAGAAAAAAAATTACACTACAGAATTGTATTTTAAAAAAATTCTGATGTAAACACAAACATTTTGAACATTTCATCCTTAACTCAAAAATCACAAAGTCGTCTTAAGGGGTTTTGGAATTAGGTGCTACAATTGACAAATTGAAGTGTTCAAAAATGTACAAACTGGATGGATATGTGACCTTTTTAACGGTGAAATATCAATGCAGTTTTCCATAGGCATCATTAGCATTTGAGTCCAACTAGTGTACTGCTCTGATGATGGAACGGACGCACTGGCAGTCGGCATTGGCGATATTAAAAGTTAAAAAACAGCGGTAAAATACAAAGTTTATTCAAGACAGTTAAATAGTTAAAATGTCTAATCACAAAGTTACCACGAACATTAAAAATATTTTATATTTTCACTATAAATAGACGCCTTTGAAATGTTTTTCTTTAGAAGCACGTCGGATAGCACAACTAACTAATTCAATCACTGGAAGTTCTATTTTACGGTAATAAACAAAATATTATATTAACTTTTCACCCATATAATGCGCATATATGATAGTCTAAAAAGGACATTATTCTGAGTACAACTTGAAGATGATAGATGTTTACGCGTTTTTATACTTCGATAAGTAGGCCTGGTATGAATTTTGAATGTGTGCATTCTATTTATGTGAATTTAAAAATAGAAACAAAAGCGAAACTGCTTCTGTTGAGATTTTGAACATTTTGTGTATTATTTTTCGGTTTTTGATTATGATAAAGTTTCGGAGACTGGCCAGCAGTGTTTAGAGGCTACAATACTGCAAGGAGAGCGACCATCGGCGTCTACCAGCCCAGTTTCACAAAGGTTGGTGTACTTATATTTGCATGGATTGAATGAGGGTATTCAACATTACCGATAGAAAACCCAGGATTAGCTATCAAAGTGTAATTACGGCAACAATAGAGATGCACCACAACGGTGAACGTTTGGCTGGAAAGACCCTTAAGTTAAAGGCACATATTGAGATTTTAATCAGAGATCGGTTCAACCAAAATATTTTTTTCGATACATAATTGTTTGATTTAATTTGTATTGAAAATATGAACTAAATTCTAAAATTGCAATTTCACAATAAAAAATAATTAGCAATATTTGAATTTATCCAAAAACATTACAGGATTTTTACCCACAAAGGCACTGTTATTAAACAAATATCAGATATCTCTTACGAACTGTCTTCGGCTGGCTTAATTTGATTTTTGAAAGTTGTGTATATGTTAGCATGTGGACTCGCTTCGAGTATCGAGCATTATTAATAATTACTGTTAAAAATTAATTCATAAAAAAAAGTAAGTATATTGATGCGACACGTATTTCGTTTATGCACGTATTTTTTTTATTTTAATTAATAAAAATATATAATCGATTCAATGCTGGATGAAGGCCTTCCCATAATAAATGGACTTCTTTAATATTTAGACTTTAGACTCAACGTCATAAAAACTAATATTATCAATACGATTGTATATAAAATGTAATATTAAAAATAAATAAATTATAATACACTTCATCAGTTGCATTCATAAAATTGTAATTGATAATGTAAACAAATTTTTGCTACGGTATTTTGAAAAAATAATATTTTGATTTCAACACTCTGCGCAGGTGCACTGAACATGTCAAGAGTGTGTCGCAGACGAGGAGGATCGCGGTGCATTCATCTGTATGGAAATATTAAAGGGAGGTTAATAGGGGTGAGGGGGTAGTTTCGTACAAGGGTGACATACGGTGAAATTAAAATGATATAATAATATGAAAGCACATTTTTCCAATGGACATTGTACACATTACTTTATTTAGATTATTATTATTATTGTTGTTTTATTCCATATATATTACATAACAATTTTTAATTTTTGCCTAACTGCATTTTTACGGATAAATTTAATTTTAATTATTTATATACATATTTTTTTTATGACAGAGGTGAATATGTTATAATATAACATTGCAATATATTTATTGTGTGGGATGGAGTAGACTCCACCTCTGATATATACAGCGTTGTCCTGGCTACTTTGCTTAGACTGAAGTCTGTGTTAAAGTAGACAGATTTTACCGGGCTGTTATTTAAAATTCGACAGAAATAAATATATATATAATAAAAAAAAATGAAGTGTTGTAGAATTAGTGTATCATTAGTGTAGGCACTGTATAATGATTATGTTAGAATATTGGATAACGATGCTTCTGATTGATCTCTCCCCGATCGGATCATATGTTGGGTCCATATTTGTGTAATCTTATTGGTATTCCAGTTGGTACTGAGTGTGTTGTACAGTTTCGGAGCTAAGAACATACAGAATCTTTGATTCCCCCCTTCAATTAAAGTAATTCACATAACATATCTATTTTTAATGTAATACAATAGAGAAATTAAATAATTAGATTAGAATGTTTTAAATACTAATATAAAATCAATTTTATCGAAAAATATTGTGTTACGCCACCGGGATTCGGGGAAGGTGTATTATCCAACTATGCTACAGCGACATTATTTTGGACGACAAATTTTCGAACCTAAATATTATACTTTTCAAATTAATACACACCTATCAAATTTTTGGAAGTTGTATACATGTTATCATGGAGAAGGCTTTTAAATTATTTATTACAAACTACGTTGTCGCCATTTATGGTTGGAATTTTTTTATTAATTTCCACGTAACAATATAGATGTCGCTGGAGCTAAGACTCTTTTTAACCAAAGTGTGGGGCTATATTTTATATATATATATAAATAAATACATATATTTTTTTATTTATTATCTTTGTTATAAAACATTTAATTAAATACATCTACCGGTTTCGAAAAATACCATTTTCTTCTTCAGTATATCATAACCAACTAAAACATATATTATTGTTTCTTTACCAGAATCTATTTAAAAAAAATCTATTTTCAAAAAAAAAAAAAAATTTAATACTTAGATAAAATATTAAGACGTATTTAAACTCAATTAAGTGGTTAATAAAACAAAGATAATAAATAAAAATATGAATTTTAACCACAAAGTTAATATTGCTAATTTTAAAAGTATAAATATATATATGAATATTCATCTGATTTATTAACACATGTACGTCTGAAAAGTCAGTATTTATCAATATTAAACTTATTTTTTAGACCAGTATATTTCACAATACTTACTTTTCCATATAAATAATAGTTTCGTCTCTGTGAGACATCAATAATATATATCATAATGACAATCCCTCAGGGGATAAATCTTAGTTATAGGTTCCTAATACAAAATATACAAAATATAGTGAAATAACATGTACTTACTTATCATCACGCCGTTTCCCAGCTGGAATAGGTAGATAGGATAGAGTGCCACACTCGTCTGACACACAATTCTCACCTCATCCACATTCATACATCTTCTCATAAAAGCTCGCCGATTGTTGACGCTACTAACAGAACCACCCTCCATTATCTGGTTTATTTCTGGCCACGTCTTTCGCGGACGTCCTCTATTTCTGGTGTCATCAACACTTGCGTCATATATATTTCTTACCATTCTCTCCTCAACCATCTCAGTGATCTTCTAAGAGTAATCTTTACATTATTTACGTTCTTTCAAATAACATGTAAATCAATTTAAAGAAAACAATATTTTAATAGCAATCATTAGAAATATAACTCGATACAACCACTTCAAGACGAACTCTTCCATACGTGGATTTAAAACAACCCCTGGGATTGCGGGGGCGGCGGGAGGGTAGTACGAGTGTTGGCGGGGGGTGGGGAGTGGAGGCACGGCGAATCATTGAATATTTAATGTTTCATTACATCCAGGTTTTATACGACTCCGTACATCGGTACATTTGGACTAGCAAGTACTATGTGTATATACATTTTATTTTTCCATACAGACAGGTTTAATGCCCCGCGATACACGCCGAGAGGAATCTCTCCTGCAACTAGGTAATGAGATTTTGTTATGAATTCTCACGGAAATTTCACGTCTTATGCGCTTGCGTCATTTTGAATATCAATTCTTTGACCGCTTTCTTTAATTGACTTTTATTTATTATTATTATTATTCATTTATTGTATACGCTCTATTCAAACATTAACAATTTTATATATATATATATAATAGAAAATTACATCAGGAGCGCAATGTAAAGATAAAAATGAAATTATATATGCATGTATTTCATAATCAAATTTTTTTTGGAAATATATAAAATGAATTAAACAAAATTCATGGAGTATCGAAGAAAAATAGAAGAAGTGTCATAGTTTGCGAATTTCACACTAGTCGACAAGTATAACATAAAAAACATATTTTTTTTAAATAATTAAATGTATTGATTAGAAAGATATACATATATAATCAATTTAATCGAAAAATATATTCTTTTTGATTCGAACCTGGATCTCTTTCCAATCCGGGAATGGTGCATTATCCAACTATGCTACAGCAGACAGTACCTTTATCGACAAATTTTCGAACCTATATGTTACATTCTTCATATGAATACATCTACCGTTATGTTATTTGAAAGTCTCAATTTTTTTTTACGGAATCTTAAATACCTTTGAGTAAACCGAACACGACATTTTTTTTTTCGATAAAATTGATTATATATGTATATCTTTCCAACTGATACATTTAATTAGTATTGAAAAAATATATATATCACATACTATGTTCTGAATAATTACAACTTCACAATAAGAATGTGTTCTCCTTGATAATTAAAAAAATCAGTTAAGCATTCTATCCGTAACTATTGAGTTGACACACACAATGGTAACAATTTAGTTCTATTAACAGTTTAACTATCAGCAAAAATGTCGACTACCTCCGCATATTCATCCCCCAAAGAGTTAGCTAATGCATGTGTTCTGACATTACCAATGTAATAGAATAATGAATTGTGTCTCGGTGACCTCAATGGTGCGTGAAAGTCAAGCAGACCCACAATCTGGGGGCAGTCTATCATACCATTGATGATCATGTATAGTAATATAAGGTCGGTCACCGTACGTCATAATAAATGTAATCATAATTGATATCATCAGAGCACATATTTAATTATAATTAATGAATCTTAAACACTTTCTCTGGGTTCTTCCAACCACTGTCGAATGAACAATATAGTGTGGCGACCATATGATCGAATTATATTCTACCTGAGGTCTGACTAGAGAAGTGTAAAAGACTATGTAAGTGTGATTTAATAATATTTACATTGGTTTAGACCAGGCGTCGGCAACCTTCTTTGTCTGTCGAAAATCAACCAAAATGTGACTATTAAGAAGACGATTTGGGTCAATCAACAGTCAAAGCAATAGTTATGTAAACTATTACATAACTATTTCTTTTAAACTCTTTTTAAACTAAACATGAAAAACTAAATTCTATATTTTCGTAGAAAGCAATCACTTTGTGATTGTGTTCATATTAAATTAAATAAAAATCGTTTTTTTACGTTAATTTTAAATAATAAAATTCGTATTTCATACAAAGCGATTGAATTTATTTAAACTATATTCTAATTCTATTAATTTTAAAATCAAACATAATTGTCAAATTTTAGTTCATTATTAATTTATGAACTTTAGTTGTAAGCTTTATCTTGCGTCACAGACTCTTTTTCATTAGCTCATGCCTGGTGGACGCGCGCGCGCCATTTAAATAATTTTAAGTATTTATGATCAGTAACATGTATTGCAAAATGCTGAAAGATTGTAAATTAACATTAATATTCATTATTATTTTTTGCTAATCTGTACTGCCATCTAGCGGTTTTCTTTGCAAAACCGATAGCTATTGTAAAAAATATTCCTAGTTCCACTTAAATATAACTTAGTTTTCTGGTTATCTCGTAAACTACTAGGAAATTTGACGTGTTTGTAACACAGTTTTATGGCTCGTATCCACGATAATCTCTTAATGAGACTTAAGGTACGTATATATTAAATGCGTCGTTCTAATCACCGAACGATTTGGACGTAAATGTTACAAATAAGTATATTGTTATTCCAAGATCATGATTTGGATAATTTTTTCTATACAATTAAATATAAACATTATGTATGTTACCAATTAACACAAATTCAATGTATCAACTATTTTAGCAGCATTTAAAATGTTTATTGATAAAAAAAAAATTGTATGTATATCTTTTGTTGATCAATTTAATTTGTATTAAATATCACAGAACTGTGTTCTAAAAAAACACAATATGTTCTTCTTAAAAATTAGGGCTATAATTGATTTATCAAAATCCGCCGAGTCGTGTGAAACATCAAATACATTTGAAAGTCGCGACTCGGCCAAACAAAAAAGAGCCTTCGGATATTCGCTGGAGCCTAACCCGAAAAAAATTATTGCATAATTTAGAATATCCATCGCGAGGGTGCGGTGGGGTTAGACTTTGCGGGAGTCGATCCGGCGGGCCGCGAATCAAAAGATTTCTCATCAAAAATTAACCATACGATATGGAAACGACTGCGAGTACTGCTTACCACCCACCCTCGCGATAAACACACCCTGACCTTTAAATAAAGTAGCATTAAAAAATAATAAACTTTTAATACACAAAGTGTTTACACAATTCCGATTAGATATATTCGTATAAATATAGTAATTACACAACATATAAAATATTCAAATCACAATATGTAAGTGAAACCTAGACAAAGTGATCAGAGAGAGGAAAGAAGATTCAAGAAAAAGGATTCAAAAAATGGTATTACGACCATTTAAACAATATCAAGATGTATTAATATCAAAAAGGTAACATATAGGTTCGAAAATTTGTCGTTAAAAATATTGTCGTTGCAGCATAGTTGGATAATGCACCTTCCCAGGTTAGGAAAGAGATCCAGGTTCGAATCCCGGTGGCGCAACAACAATATTTTTCGATAAAATTGATTTAATATTTATATACATTTATATATTATAATACAGAGAACAATTATTAAAGTGATATTAAAAAAAAGATCAACTTTTTCAACACAAACGCTTTTTGCAAAATGCCCAGTTCCCAAAATAGAAAACATTTACAAAAACATCTCATTTAATCAATTAATAAAATAAAACACTATAAAATTTGAAACAAGCACATCATTAAGGTTTAAAAATAACTTTAAAATCCCTAAATGTAACACCAAACGCTATCAGCAAAATTCTATATATTTAGGGATAAAAAATTTCAATAGACTCCCTACACAAATTAAAGAAATAAAGGATATAAAAGAGTTTAAAAAGAAACTAAATGAACACTTCAAAAACACATAATTGGACAATAAACAGTATTGCAGAATACTTCAGAAGCACACAAATGGACAATGAATAGAATATGTAAGGTATTATATACAATTATTGTAGTGTAACTCCCTCTCCAAGCACAAGAGCTGGTCTCTTTTTTGGAGAGGTAAGCGAAAGAAAAACCATGTAATTAAAAAAAAATGTAAAATACTTTATTCACGCTATAAAAAAATTGTAAAAATTGTCAAATAAATAAAAATAAAAAATCTTTCTAATTAATATATTTAAACAATACTGAAATGACTTGAAGCGTTTAAAATATTGATTCAAAGACAACCATTAACAATTAGCGAGTCACTAAATTTAGAAAATGCAATATTTTGGCTAATTCATGAATTATCAAAAAAACATCAGATCCTGCATCATTCGAGGTATTTACAGTTTGCACAAGGGGTTGAAAATTGGAATGTAGGACGAATGGAAGGAATTTGGTACAAAGACAAGACAAGAGGGGCGCAATGATCAATCAGGAAGAACACGATCTATATGTAATGGTGCTTCTTTATCTAGATTTCTTCTTTCGCTATGGCCCACAGGTTTCCTGCATTCAAGAACACGTACGATGCACTCAGTTTGGTACGCACAATAGATTATAGACAACGAATAGCACATAGGCAGGAAACCTGCCTACATAAAACGCCCGAATAAATCCAATGCGAAATAACTTGACTTTTATTGACGAGTTTTTATTGTTATGTAACTTTCGTGCAACTCTCACAAATTACTATTAGTCGGTTAAAATATTATGAAGATTGAAATACAAGCACCTGAAAAAGAATACGAAAACGAAAAAATATAGTATTTATTCTGTGTAATACAAAATTTATAAAATAAATTTTATAAATTTTGTATTACACAGTTGTATTATTTTGTATTATTTAACAAAAATCAGTCATGTATGGTGTCCAGGATAGAGACGCGTTTCGGTAACTCAATTTCTGGCAAAATAAAGTGCTGGGTTCGAGTCAAGCTCCAACAATATATTGAGAGTGATTCATTAAATTTGTTTTAATTATCAAAGAAATGTGTTCTAAAATTATTTACAAATAAAAATGTGATTTCATTAATTTTATTATTTATAAATGGTCGAGTTACACAAAGTAATTTTAATATACGCGTGATTAGTAGAACTTTTATAATAAAGACAGTTAAAATAAAATATGAATTAAATATATTAATTAGAAAGATAAACATATAAAATCAGTTTCATCGAAAAATATTGTTGTTGCGCCACCGGAGTTCGAACCTGGATCTCTTTCCAAGCCGGGGAAGATGCATTATCCAACTATGCTATAGCGACAATATTTTTAGCGACAATTTTCGAACCTTTATGTTACCTTTTTGATATTAATACATTTGATCGTTCCATTATTCAACTTCACGATAAGAATGTGTTCTCCTAATAATAATACGTAATTAATATTAAATGTACAATTTCACGACTGCCGTGTAGCTTGTGTAAGCAAATAATATGAGAAAGCCCCAAACACAGGATTACTACAAAATTCCATACACTTGGCTTAATATCGGTTCTGTAAACGGAAACCTTTAAATTTATTAGTAGCCAGAAATCATACGGCGGGCGATTGTTAGCCCGGCTGCTGGGCCAAGGGTGGAGCTAAATCATCTCTATATTTAAAACTTTTTCACATAAACTGAAAGTTTTATTTTTTAAAATCAACGTTCAAGAATCGCATTGATTCTTGAAGCAATATAAATTAATATAAAAAATTAAAAATCAATTAAGGAAGGAGAACACATATTATTGTGAAGTTGCTATTTTTTGAGAACATATAAAAGGATCCAGGTTCGAATCCCTGAAACAAAAAAAATATTTTTCGATAAATTGAATTATCCTGTAGGTATACCTTTATAATTGATACATTTAATTTGTATATAAAATACAACAGAACTGTGTTCTATAAAACCTGCAACTTCACAATAATAATGATATATTATAATATATAGTTGTATCAAAGTTTATGTTACTCAAAGATATTTAAGATGTTTGCAATAAAAGTTCTAAAATTTTTCGTCAACTAACTGTTGGTGTGGTATAATCGGTTAACGCGTTTCCTCGGATCCAGGTTTGAATCCCGGTAGCGACCAAAAAAAAATCTATAATTTTTTTATTTTTTTTAAATAAATTTAATGGTGTGAGGGACTGCACCTCTCGAAACTAGTAGCAAAAATAACCCTACGTGTGTATAGTACAAAGTTTTATTTTAAAAATTAAAATAATCAAGTTACAACCAAAAAGTTAACGGCATGTCAATTAATGACTTTTTAAATATGTCCAAGAGCACATAATTACTGGATTTTCATCTACGAAGGCACTGTTATTAAACAAATAAAAGATATCTCATAAAGACAAAGCTATTTTTAATTATATCCAAACATTGATAATATACTGGTCACAATAACAAAATACATAAAATTTAAAAATATTAATTTTTCAGGCGTATTCTTGTATAATGTGTGAAAAACATTTTACAGATAAAACATATTGCTAAAAATAATTTCTTAAAATAATTCATTTCTAATTGTGACATATATGCTGTTTCAGGGAAATGAATTATCAAATTTAGTCCATAGATGATATTGCTTAATGGATGAGAATGGTGCACGTTATATTTATATAAAGTGATCACTTGAGCCAGCTGAATACAAGTCGTAAGGCCTGTAATTACCCATGCTTTAATATATTTCCATTGAATATAATAAAAAATAGCTTCATCTCTATGACATATCTATTATTTGTTTAATGACTTTTTTGATTACTATTTTGGAAAAAATGTATCTAATTTAAAATACTTCTCAAATACATTACTATAATTTAAATATCATAAAATTTACGTTTGGTTTTATATAATTGAAGTTAAATATTTTCTACGTGCAAAAAGATCGTTCCCCACCAGAAATGCGACGGCAAAAGAGTCTTGTTCAATGTTTACATTGCCGAAGTAGACTTATTGTAGCGTCCGTGTTGTTTTGTATATCGAGCCTTCTGCAATTGTTACCCCCGCGACACACTGCTACCCCCGGCCGCGCCTTACGGGGGCGATCTATTGAAAAGTCGAGCTCCTGACAAATCTACTGGGAGGGTATTATCCGACCGTGGGGGTTGCTTTCTTTGGCGACTCACTCCTTTCATATGAATTTTTCAATCGTACTAATTGGATTCTTTCAGATGTCATATTTATAGGTTTTTTTTCTTGAATCTTTTTCAATGGACAAGCTGCATACGTTAGATTTTTATATTAACAATAAAATCGGGGTTAATTTTGATTCGAGTTTGAGCGGGGTTGGTATTCGATGGTATCAGTTGAAAATTATTATACGTAGATTTAATTATTAGCACTAGCTGATGTGTTACATGCTGTACTGCACTTTTACGTTTGTATTATTAATTTATATCAGAAATTATACAATAGGTTTGATTATTTTTTTTATCTATTACTTAAATATGATATTTACGCTAAAGCAAAACTAATAAACTGAACGTTATTTGCTATAATTAAGAAAATACAAGCATTATAAGAAATACCACGACCTTTAAATTGCCTTAATGTAGAAAGTTCTCGCATGTACGAAATATATGTTCGTTTTTAATCTTGAAGCCTAGATTATGGAAACAAATCTGCATTGAACTAAATTAGCAAAATATTAAAAATTATTAGAGTTATAAACCATTCAATTTGCAGTACATTTGATCAATATTTGATATTTTTAGAACACTTTGTGTTTGAGAAAACAAATTATTCTTAATCTATTATTTATTTTAAATCTCCGATTAAAAAACAATCGACTTAATGTATTGATGTATTTCCTCTCCGTGATCTATGTATGTATTAGTAAAAAGATTGTTCAGTATTTATGACAGGACCAGATCGCCGATCGCCACGAGCGTGTGTAGATGCTCCTTTAGGTTTACTATACCACCTCTCTTACCTCGGAGCACGACGTTGTCTCTGAACTTTGAACTGTCAAGAAGTGTCAACGTCCTGCGATGTGCTTGTAATACTGGTTTTGTACAGTTACTGTTGCTGTGCGATTCGATTTTCTCGCAGTGCGTACCGAAGTGATAGACAGTGTTGCAAGAAGTATCCTGAGGTTCAGTAGAGCTGTGCGTACAGCGAGAAAATCCAGGTAAGTCGTGCTTTCTGGTTCGTCCTTCAGTCCTTATTGTTCTGTCCGTATACAAAATTCATATTATTCTCACTACCCGCTTGTTTAAACAAAAATGTTTCACTTACAAAATGAATAATTTAAATTTTTTTTTAAATAACATTATTGTACAGCCGGTATCCAAAGTGTTAGGGTTCAATAACAATGTGTAAACACGGTGAGCGAGCGGACTCAATTGACCCCCCGGGACCCGGCCCCGGATCCGGCAACATAAAGGATTCCATTGAAAGAGAAATGACACGCCAATGATAGACGCGTGTTTGTTGATGTTTCTGAATTTTAAATGACATTGTGAACACTGGATGGATTTACGACGTTTCGTGAAAAAAAATTCTCATCATCCTCTCAGTTACATCTCTTTATCCCGGGAGGGTCGGGGGGCGAAGTCTCGACAAGGCGTTCCCATCATCCAGTATGTGGGACCATCCCTGCAACATTCTGGGGCGCGCAGTGCATACAAGCAAAAAAACTATAAAATAAATAATCTATAATATAGATCGTGAACGTATATTTACGGATTTATCACAACTAGCGCCATCTGTATACTAGTAGAAACTTTAATAGCTTAGTTCTAAATACTAAACTGCGGCAACCCACCGCTGTAGCCGTAGCGCTAGCAGCTACAATGCGTCGATTGTATCTTACATTACTCTCTTCTATTTTTAAGCTAGTGTTGGTACAATTTAATTAAATTTGTACAATTGGCTATTTACTGAATTAAAAATTCCTTTAGATTGATTCGTTTTGTATTTATTACCATCAACGCCCTTGTTGGTTTTTATATGAACAATAATAATTTATTTTATTAAAATATAACTACACAATTTTAAAAACTAAGTATAATTCAAATACAAATATTTATTCAATTCAGTTAGGCTTCTGCAACGAAAAATGTCAACGAAATTCAACTTGTTTATAACAAATGTTGATTAGTTTTGAATGTGTGCATTCCATTTGTGCAAATTAAAATCAAAAGCGAAACTGCTTCTGTTCAGACACAGTTTCGGAGTCGGCCTTATATTTTTACGGCGATGATATAAAATATTTTATGTATTGTATTTTTCGATTATCGGTTGTGTAAAGTTTCGGTGGCTGGCCAGCCTTCAAAAGATTCAAGACAACAGGAATAACGATCATCGGTAGAAGGATCGGCGAGTAACAGCACAGTTTCGCAAAGATTGGTGTCTTTTCATTAACATAGATGAATTACATGAATATATTCGACAGACCAATCAGAAAATCCAGGACTAGCTATCGAAGTTAATTATGGCAACAAATACCTTGTTGAATCGCAAAGCCAGAATGCTACCCGCAGGGTCCCTCTTCTTGTTCATACCTATATAAATATTCACCAGCAAAGAAAGATTATTTATATATTTATATAAGGCAATTTATCAAACCAAAAAACAGCTCACTTATCAGTTTAGATTATCGCCCACTCACCTAACCTCACAAACATCAACGCTTAGTGCTCGGCTTTTAAATGTACGAACAAAAAATATATAATACCCTATACATCAAAATCCATTAACAGACGAAGCTATTCTGACGCTATTACAAATATAGAAAAATATATACCAAAGCTATCAAGAGCGATTCTAAAACTTTAATTAAAATAAATATAAAACTAATTTACACATGAGAAATTTAATGTGATAATACATTAACCTTTCCCTTACGGTGCTAAAATAAAAACTTACGTTTCGCTGCTGTAAACTCAGTGTATATGTAGACTTTTGACTCAGATAAATATGAATATTTTACATTTATTACTTATATATGTCAATGATTGTGTAAAAGTGCTAAAAGCACGTACGACAGTTTAAAGATGCATAAGGCACGTCTAATTCGGCCGGCGCACGCTCTGCCTCTGAAGTGACGATCGGCATCCGGCTGCCCGCACCCCGCGCACTGCGCCGTCCTTAACACTTCGCACGTACACATGTATTGACAAATTCACGTCAGGTTCTTTGAGAAAACATTTTTCATTGTTGCGTATGGTAAATACTTATATATTTAAATTATTTTATCCGATATATAAATATATTACTGAGGAATATTTAAAATATGAACTCTGTATTTAGTATATTTACAGAAATATTCAAACAATTAGAGGCAATGTCAACTTAGTTTCAGTCAACATCGGAGAGGAAAGGTTAATTTTTAAAATATTTTAAATTAACACTAGTCTTAATAATAAACTCAAAAACGTAACAATCAGTCACCATTTATACAATACATATCATTCTTACAGGTAACACAGGTTATTTTCTATAAGCCATTTTTTTAAATAATTTCTTCTGAATTATGAGAAAGCGTGCTCTTTTGGTATTTTATTTTTTATTCTAGGAAAAACAAATTCTATTATCCTCGACCCACACTTGTTGGTGATTTTGGGGATCGTTAGATTCAGATTTGCTACACCTCTTGTATTTTATATATTGTTACCATTTTTTAAATTGACTAAGCGATTTATGTTATTACGATTACACCTGCTATAATTAGGCTTAGTTGTTTTCTCTTGTCGACATTGACCGAACACGTCTTTGACAAGTCTTTCTATTGTATTCTTATCACCTGATAAAACCCTATACTGCCTGCGTCAATACGCTATGACAATATTACAATTTATCTTTGATATAGAGAGTGACGCGGAACAAAAGGAGGCCGAGCTCGGTTGCTACATGCTCCCCTGACAGGCCTATTCGCGCTCACGACACACGCACACACGTTTGCGCCTGTCACTCGATCACCAATCCGCAGACATTACACTTTCCAATTGATCAATCCATTATTACATTTTTAAAAGCAATCAACTCACATCGCGATGAATCCTAAAATACCTTTGAGTAATTTACGCTGCGAGATACATTTTTGTTAAGTTACAAAATAAATTAATACGAAATATATTTTAATCAAAAAATATTTGCTTACCACCGGGATACGAACCCGGAAATTTTTCTTGCCGAGAAAATGTTATAAGGCGAATGTGTGTAATTAGAAATGCTCAGTTTTTCGTGCAGACCTATCCGCACTTTGTATGGATCTCTTTATTTGAAAATGCATTGAAATCATAAATATAAGAGTACGATAGAGAATAAGGAAGAAACGAGGTGGGCGGGTGTAATTTAGTGTGGGTGTGGGAAAAATGGAAGGCATAAATAAAAAAGACATTCCCATCTCATATCATTATTCAAATTTGAGATAGCTCTCTTTCTCTCTCTCCGTCTCTCTCTCTCTCCTTTCTACCGGCATTTGAAATAAAATTCTCCGATATGTAGAAGAACACTGCGCCGAAATTATTTTATTCGAATTAAATTAACCAACTTAACATCACGCTGCTTCTCGGCGGGGGTGAGCAGATAGGATTGAGTTAGTTTAGGTAGTTGGATGAAACTGGTAGCACATTAAAACCTAATTATTAAAGAAGTTGACGTC
This sequence comes from Eubasilissa splendida, assembly GCA_031772225.1. Taxonomy (NCBI): domain Eukaryota; kingdom Metazoa; phylum Arthropoda; class Insecta; order Trichoptera; family Phryganeidae; genus Eubasilissa; species Eubasilissa splendida. The sequence goes on from CM062868.1 coordinate 19,880,548, forward strand.
ATACTCCGCGATATGTTGTTGAGGTGTCTAACCTGGCAGTCTAACCTACACCGGCCAGATCAGCAGAGAAAACATGAAATGGGAGTATGGCACCCGGAGCTCACCTTGCTGACGACTTTTCTCTTCAGTTGTGATAAATTTATAACATCTTGTGTAATTCGGACGTCAGATCTTCGTGATTAAAGAGTTCTATTAATCACAGTGTTGTTTACATTCAGACAGATCATACGTTGCAAACTAGAGTAATCCTAAACAAATATGGTCTGCGCAAAATGTCTGAAGTTGAAGACGTAGGACCGCCATCACGGTAGGTTCACACTCCAGCGCAGACAGAAATAATGGAACAATAATAATATTAAGGAGAACACATTCTTATTGTGAAATTGTAATTATTCAGAACAGACGGTCTGTGATGATTTCAAAAATAATGGAACGATAGATGTATTAATTTGAAAAGGTGTAACATATAGGTTCGAAAATTTGTCACGAAAAATACTGGCGTTATAACACAATTGGTAGTGTACTTCCCCGGATTGGAAATAGAGATCCAGGTTCGAATTCCGGTTGCGCAAAAACAATATTTTTCGACAAAATTGATTTTATATGTATATACTTATAATTAATACGTTAAATTAGTATTTAAAACAATAATAATACATGACATGACATCACGCTGTTTCCCCGCGGGGGTGGGCATAGAGGACAGAGCGCCACACTCTTTTGTCAGATATTCTCAATGTTTGGTGCCATCAATACTTGTGTCATATATCGTTCTTCATTCATCCGTTCCATATGACCATAATATCGAGTATTTCACATTTTGAGTATTGATAAAAGATAATTGTGGAGAATTCTTAGCACGCGGTGGTTGAACTTCATGAAGAGTTCTGAAATTATGGAACAAGGACAACAGCTTCTGATTACTGTTGTAGTCAAAAAGATGAAATTTACGTAGCTGGGATCGCCTAGTATGGGCTGGGTTCGGTAAACTGAACGTGCCTCTCGTATACATCAGTAGGAATCCGACATGCAGGAGATAACACTGGACATGGGAGAATGCAGAAGGGGTGGTGGCTGAATAAAATGGTAGAAGTAATAGAAAATTCTGCAGTCCGATGATCCAACACCTTAAATTGTTTTGGAATATGGGTACACTGCCAACAAATTACTTCTACGAGTAGAAACATCTCCAACAATTCAATGAATATGGCGCTTATAATTCTGTTTACTACTTCTATCTTTTTCATTCTGCTCGCTGTTTCGCTTTCGTACTGCGTTACTGATTAATTATTCTCTGTACTTTCTCTCGTTTCTGTTTCTTTACTCTGATCTCATGTATTACAATTTGTATTCTATGTACATAGTAGTTGTTTGGGACATATTTGTGCTTGAGCGAGAATGATGTACGTGCCTTCCACCTCCCCCCCCCCTTCCTCACCTGCCACGAGTCCAGTCGATCGGCGGCCCTGAACCGGTACGGTTACAAAGAATTTCGCAATGTAAAATAGAGTGAGAAGTGTGTCTAGGTGACCATCTATTGCAGCCTGAATCATTCAAGATCCTGAACGGAGATAGTGTCAAAATCCTAAGTTACAGTCCACATTGGAGGTGCCAGGAGAACGGATTATGGTGAGTGGAACTTCCTTCCGAATCCTGTTTCTTCCGGCATCTATGCCATCACGCAACAATAGTCTTTGACAAACTATTGAATAATTCTGTTTCTGCTAACCTATCTGTTTCTGCAAACATTAGATCTTGTATTTTTCGATTAAAACCATTTGGGCATTGGAAGGTTTAACTAGCTTTTACTCATATTACACCGTTCCCGTGAATGCCTTCAACAACTTACTATTCCCGGGTTTCATATTGATAATATGATCACGTATGCAGAATGAAAATTACCACTAGCTGTTTCTCTAGCGTCGTGGGTTGGTCCGAGTCTTCTTATCTCTGATTATATCGACACACTACATAAAAGACTCATACCAATCAACAAGAAAAACCAGGATGAACAAAAAATGCGTAAATGTTCTTACTTCTAATTATCTTTTGACATAAATGGAACTGAAAAGGGAGTACCCACGCCTATAATGTTTCCGGGAAAAGATGGATCTTTCCAGCCCGACAATTCACCGGCAAGACAACTCATTTATTTTATTTATATATTAGACTATGTTGACATATATGTTTATGTTGTAACAGAGGTAAATATATTATATTACATGATAAACATAATATACAATTATATTTCAATTAAGTATATACTCGTAGTTTATTATGTGGGATGGAGTAGACTCCACTTCTTATATATACAGCACTATCCTGGCTACTTTGCTACACTGCAGTCTGTGTTAAAGTAGCCAATTTTTCTCGTGCTGTTGTGGTGTTATTTAATTCAAGAAAGATAAAAATACATATATATAGTGAGAGTACTATAGAACAAGTGAATTATCCGTAATTAACGTAAGGTCAATTATTTGTGATTTCAAGGTACTTGGCAATAAGACAAATGTAACCCTAATTTATAACGTCACAATATACATGTATAGAAAACCCAGTGTTGTTTAAATAATAAAAATTTAGAAGATTACACTGACTATCAAATAAGGTTTTGTTTAAAATTAACAATATATTTGTTCAATTTTAAATGCTCACTGACGCGGAATAGTCGAGAAAATTACGCACACATATTGAGAAGTGTAGCTCGGCGCACGGGCACAGGTACATTATCGGCGCACAGTAAGAGATCCCCGCCAAACCGTGAAGCTAAATAGAGTAGCGCTCCTGGCGGCGCATTTTATAACATCCATTGAATTGGTGCACCGATACTCGCATCTAGCGGTGGGCCCAGGGGCGGACCAGGCCCTGGGAACCCTTTCAGTTATATGAAATAGGCGATATATTCAATAAATATGAGATGTGTGATATGTGGTTATGATGAGATTAAAATTCTTATTAATCTCATCCTGTTTTGTTAAATAAATGTAATTTATGGTCACAATTCACATTTTCCCTCAACAAGTACACAGCACTAACACTTATCAATAACGTTGTTCGTATTATTAATATCGGTCGCGTATATTATTTACACATGTCCGCGTCCAAAAGTCCTATTTTTAACCCATATCTTAATGCTTGGCCTCAGTTTGAATTGGAGCCAGGCGCTATAGACGTTTCACTGGATCAATATTGAATTATTGTTTGATCTCGAGATTTGCGATACCATTCGCGTTGAGGACCAATCATCTCCAGTGTAGTGGAGAACTGTTTTTTGGTGATCATATTGTTTGTGTGTACCGTTGGTGAAATATGAAATCACCGTCTTCATTTAGATGCAGAAATCATCAGCTATCTTCTTTCTCTTTCTTCAATCTCTTCGACGGGACGTGCACGGGATATGATGTCACTTCCGTAGAGATATTTATCTTCAATATCGATTATAATATGTTGTTCTCTTTCACTGTATATTTATGTTTTGCCATTATTATTGATGTTTGTATCAGCTTTTGTATGTTTTCAAATAATAAAGATTTCATATTGTGCCAGAGTCAGTGAGAGGTATTTTGATTTGACAGTCAGTAGCCACAGGAAAACAATATAATGAAAAATTACACAGAATCAGCCTGGCATTCCTAAGCTAGAGAGCAGAGGGACAGCATAAGCGAGAACTAGCTTTCACTTACAAAACAAAAACTAAGTGAACCAACTAAACGCCCTCCGTAACAGGCCTCCGTAGGGTCTCCCACTTAAAGCCCCACACACTCTCACGAAGGCCCTAAATAGACTTACAGTGTCTGTTTAAACAAAAGGGTAGGGAAACAGGAGTCTCTGCTGTAGTCACAGGTCACCTGAACTTCAAGAATATCCTCGCTGATTAGCACAAAGTACTGTGTACTACTCACAATAGCGATTGTGGTTTTCGGCACGCACCGCGAGAAACCGAATACACAATAGTAATTCAAGTCAGTGTGATGAGCTCGTAGCGGCACATTAACACTTCTAGACATTTCAATAGTTCATAGATAACAAAGTCGTGTTCTGAGGTATAAGAGAAAGGCAGGGGGGAGGGTCAAATAGATCAAATGGGATTCTGCTCGTAATGCACCTCTGGGTCGCCCTCACGAATTCTATCTTTGTAAAATGATTTCCAGTTCTATCCTCTGTACTGACCACAAGTGTGACGTCATCAGCAAGATGTAAATTGGTTATTATCATACATGAACTTCACGATTGAGAGAGAAAGTAGACGGGCTCCGGGCGCAAGCCTGACGCCCAGAGGCGGCCCGGCCCTGCACGGCCCACACACTAGCAAGCTGCGGCGGGCTAGATGGTAGCTATTGCGCATTAATAATTAATACAGAGGAACCGTAACGGCGGGGGTTGGCGCGCAGCCCCCAGCACAGGGTGGTTATTAAAACATGCAAAATATACAGAAACGTGTGGTTACACTACACAACTCGATATTTGCATGAATAACTACATGGTTCAAAAATAGTGAACCAAAGATGCGAGTTCAATTCGGGTACCAATAGTTTTTTTTTTTACGGATTTTCTGTATTAAGCGACCAGACGCAACTAGTCAAGAGAAGAATAAAAGATCATAAGAAAAATCACATTTCTTAAATTTATTTACACCTTATCTCGGAATCGTTTTGAGAGTTATTTACTTTCATTTAGATTCGTTAATATTACTTTGATTTTTTATTTTTTATTCAGTATCATCGGTATCATCGTACCAGAGCCACACCTGTACAATTTGACGTGAGACTCGTTATCTCATTAAATTCAGAGAGTAGAAATCATGCACCTTCGAAAGGGGAGGGTAGACATCATATTTATGTGTTGCAGTCGCAGAACTTGGTCACAGTCCGGCAGAAATTTACTCTGTCCAGATAGCAAGAGGTGCAAGGAAGATTCAGTAGAATGCTCCGTTAGTTCTCTCTAGCCACTGCTCTTCCCGGCATCGTCGATCCCAGCAATCCCCAGCGGGAGACCCACACCCTAAAAAATCCCTGGAAATGTTCGAGATTCCCTCATCCTTCCGTTTCGGAGAATCCGATGAGCTATTCCTTCTAATCCCGCAATCATGATCATCTCACGTGCATCATTCGTAATCTCACAGTCCCAAAGGATGTGGTCCAGCGTCTGCCTCACCACGGTTCACGGACAAGTCCTAAGTCGAAGAGTTTACTTATGAAATGACCATGCCCCGAGATCATCTGCATCTTGTAGTGGTCCAGCGCCGGAGGACCACCCCAACATTTTATTTTCACTGCCACGAAGGGAGAAAGGTTTAAGTCCCTTGCCCACCTTTCTTGCCTCTTCATCAAATTCATAGGAATGTTTATAGTGAGAAGCCTAGCGTTGTGATGATCGACGCGCCCGCCAGCACCGCAAAACAGACGACCGCGCGCAACACCAGCTTCAGGCAGGTCACTGCAGAGCTTCGCTTCGTAATTTCGTATTTAATCTTGTGTATGAAATATCAAAATGTAACGTTTATGGATAAACCATGTGATTTTAACGTTAGTACATTTTACTCATTACTCATAGTGCAAAAACAGTACTTTTATTACGTTATGCAATGGTAGTGAGGCAGTTCAAGTTTGTAGATTAGTTAAAGAATCAAGCATTTCCATATCAAAGCCTACAGGGATGTTTTCACACTTAAAATGTTCACAGAATTGTTGTAAAAAGTGTAAAATGCTGTCGAACACCCCTGTGAATTTGTTAGTTGTGTATGGATAAAAAGTGGGGGTGGTTATTTGAACTGAAACGGGGCAGGAGGGGGTGGCAAGTTTGAACACTCTTTCACTCTGGTGAGATGAATCCTCAGACTAAAGTTTCCTCATTGAGTGGTGCTGGTGGCGGCGAGGATTGCGGGGGGCGGCGCCGGGGGGCGGGGGTGGTATCGTCAAACAATCGCCCGTGAGGGTGGATTTGATAATTGTTTATGAAAATTGAGCGAAACGCGGTAGACGCGAGCGAGAAAGATGTGACAGGCGAGGCGCTGATGTTGAAAAAAATATGACGTGCATATTAAAAAATAAATCTTTGCTGACTTTATGGCATTAAAGTTTAGGCGTCCGTTTTCATGAACAAATGTGCGTAATATACTGATGAAACACACTTACACATCTCATCATACAAGCTCGCCGATTATCGAGGCTTCTAACAGGACCGTCTTGTCAACCTGGTCAAGTCTTCCGCGGACGTCCTCTATTTCTGGTGCGACACATATCTTTCTTACCATTCTCTCCTCATTTTTTTTATTTAATTTAGTGAAAATACAATGGCAAAATAAATTCAATTTCTAAATATATGGTTACATACATACATGGTTTTTCTTTCGCTTACCTCTCCAAAAAAGAAACCAGCTCTTGTGCTTGGAGAGGGAGTTACCCTACAATAATTTTATATAATACCTTACATATTCTATTCATTGTCCATTTGTGTACTTCTGAAGTATTCTGTAATATTGTTTATTGTCCAATTATGTGTTTTTGAAGTGCTCATTTAGTTTCTTTTTAAACTCTTTTATATCTTTTATTTGTGTAGGGAGGCTGTTGAAATTTTTTATCCCTAAATATATAAAACTTTGCTGATAGTGTTTGGTGTTACATTTAGGGATTTTAAAGTAATTTTTAAACCCTAATGATGTGCTTGTTTCAAATTTTCTAGTGTTATTTTCTTTAATTAATTGATTAATTGAGATTTATCTGTTCTATAATCTTTTCTTAATCGTACTTCTTTATGTACCGTTTGTCGTGCCTCGATTGACAAGTTCCCATTAGATATAATTCCATTCAAAGCACCGTTCACTCTGTTCCATGCAGTCACCCTACTTTTGATATCAAACATACCTACTTCCAAAATATACAACTCATACGTAGCATATATCAACAAGAACTAATCTCACATTCAACCTTCCACATTGTAACACCAATGCCAAACAAAACTCATTTCTCTATCGAGCCCCAGCTTATTTCAATTCACACTTAAATGAATTAGACATTTTCAATACTTACTTCAGTTACCACAATTAAATCAAAATACAATATATAAACCTTCATTTTATTTTTATCACACAGATTTTATTCCCCATTCTATTTATTTATTATTATTATTATTTCTATTCTTCCCGCTCACTCTCCCGTTCTTCTTTTCTCTTCTCTTTTTTTATTTTTTTTTCTACTTTTTCTCTTAATTCTCTTATTTTAACTTTTTTTTTGTAAATACAAATTAAATGTATTAATTAGAAAGATGTACATATAAAATCAATTTTATCGAAAAACATTGTTGTTGCGGCCACAAAAAAAAACCACAGTTGATGACTTTCAAAATAATGGAACGATAGATGTATTAATTTGAAAAAGTGTAACATGTAGGTTCGAAAATTTGTCGTCAAAAATAATGTCGTTGTAGCATAGTTGGATAATACACCTTTCCCGGTTTGGAAAGTCTGGAATAGTCCACACGTGACACCACAATGAGTAGACGGGCTGCTCTCTCCGATATCTCCGAATACTTTTAATCTGTCTCAGATGCAAATGCAGTCAGCATGCACTGACAGTTTGGCTGATTTGTGTATTCATTGAAATATCTGAATCAACGTGCACGCCCAACAACTTAACTGCAGATTTAGCATTCGCTGACATTAATTCCTGTTTTTGATTTTACCTTTTAGGTGTCCATAGTAATTCTGTTTTGGATGGATTTAAAGTAGTCTATTTTGTGCCATTCACTCGCCTATTTTTTCTACGCATGTATCTAAGTAAAGCAATAACAATAAGTAATGGTTTTATCTAGGTGGTAGTTTTAAAAAAAATCAACTTTAGTGTATAACTTCTGACATAAATGAATAATAAAAATCGTAAAAAAACGCGGAAATATTAATTATTTTTGAAAGGGAAGTCTTAAGAAAAACTATTAGATACGTTTTAGAGCATAAAAAATGCTATCGAATTTTATTTTTGTCACAAAAAAATAAGATAATAACATTTTTTTAAATATCGCAAATATTTATCAGACGACCTAATATACAAAATAAAATTATTAAATTCTGCGCATTGGGGCGTTCACATACTAAAGTGTTATTTTCTAGATGATGTGAGCTCGGACACGTCGTTTAAGTGTTCCTTAATTAATTAATTCACTTTTATTCAGTTGTATTCTTAGAATAACATTTAAAGACGTTCGTTATGATGATTATGAACTACATTTGAACTTCTTTGTCTTCTCCCAATTGATCTTCTTCCCGTATCACGTCTCGCCTCTCATAACACGGGCAACGTATTAAAGTTTTCTCTGCTTGATAGATATCAACACTTCTTCATCTTTTTTCATATGTTTCAAAACTTGCTTTTTTCACACATTTCAGTGTCCACCCTGAAAACTACAGAGCAAATACAATGCACCATCTTCTGAGTACTTATTTATTTTAGTTTAAGCCAACCTTTACAGTACGATACGCATTCGTTAATCCAAACAAAAGTCTGTTTACACGCTTTGTTACTTCGATTGGCACCACCGGGTTTCCTGCTTTATAATAATGTACATGTGTGTGTGAGTGTCTGTGTGAGTATTGCCGCCCGTTTTTCGGAAGCTAAGAAGACGGTAACCGACAGGCGTCATTCTTATTTCATCTCCCGTGCTTCGACCAGTCCAGCGGTCCAAATAAACCACCAGTGCGCGCTTCGGTCGGTCGAAATCTAAAGAAGACAACCCAGCTAAAAGGACAACAACATCGGACCAAAAAGACATCAAAAATAAAAGATTAGTGCAGTTCATATATGTGTACTTATTGTTATTCGGATATCTGGGAACCAGCTATCGAAGGCATTTACATAAACAAGTCTATATACCTTAGGTCGTAAAATAAATTTTCGATACAAGTAATATTATATGCAGCGGCGTGAATATTTAATTATCACCGAGACTCGAACGGTATGTTATTATTATTAATATAGTTAGACATAAAAATATTTTTCTCTTTATCCTTGTTTAAAGTGAATCGTCTAATTTTTTTAGTTATTATTAACTTTATATTTTTATAAAAATAAAATTATGTTCCATAACATGTTTCGAAACATATTCACTTTGCACACTACGTTATAACATTGTATTATTTTTAATTTTTTTATTAGTATATTTCAAATTTAATTAAATAAGTCATTTGAGACGATGCACTTTTGTTGTTTGAAAAAAAATCCGTACGCCGAGTTATTTATAACTGCCGTTGATGAATGTTATGAAATGGATACTGAAATCTAAAAGCTTGTATCGAATATTTAACAATACGAAAAACATGTTTGAATGATCTCTGAATGATTTGAATATCTTTTTTATATATCAAAATTTGAAAGACTCGACATTACATTATTTGTTTACAGTGATTATAAACTCTTTTGCAAATTCTTACTAATTAACTATATCAAATAAAAAAATAAATGATTAAATCATATTTTTATTAGTTAAATTTCGATTCTTCAAACATCGCTCCTTAATGATAACACCAAGAAGAAAATATCACTGTCAAAATACAAAAGACAACAATTAAAGCTCTGCTGCCACCGCAACATGAACCCAGAACCGGAGTTTCGAATTTACTCCAAATCTAATTTATTGATTATTTTATTTATTTATAAATTATAAAAAAAACAATAGAGTTTATATATATATTCGACAATAAAAAAAACAATTAGAGTTTATTTATACATTCGATAATAAAAAAATCAATAGTTTATTTATACATTCAACAATAAAAAAAATAGAGTTTATTTATACATTCGACAATAAAAAAAAACAATTGTAGAGTTATGCAACCCCAAATAAGAATGATTTAGAATTATGGGGTGGCTTTCAATATTTATATAATACAAGATATACTAGATGTAAGAATTTTTTTACAACAATTAAAAAATAAAAAATATATACATACGAGTACATCTATAATAATGCAAAATATGAAAATTAACATGTATTATTTTTTTCTTATCATTGTAGTTGAAAACCTTTGTATGTGTTTGTAGATCGTCTCTATGAAATGATTTGTATCATTATTAGCATTACCGATCAAGTAAAGATAATTCCATTTTAGTTTGTTTATAACATGAATTAACTTTTCGGAATTTATGTTAGTCAATGTATTTTTGATTTGTACAGGGTGTATTAGTTTTTTTGTAGTTTTAACATTTATTTAATAGACCTACAGGGAAATGATCAGTAATTTTTGTATCCAGTATCAGATGTAAATTATTGTCTGTTTTAGATTGTTTTTTTTTCGATTCTTGTATACGTATTAATAATGCACGACAAGAAATCGTGCGTAGCTAAGTATGTTTTATATTCTTCCACTTGTGGATATCCATTTTTAATAAAATAATAACAATTAACGTTTAATTTATTTTTTTTGAAAACTAATTTGTTTCGAAAAAATCGAACTAAATCTAAACAATAATTATTCAACTATTAAAAATGTTTGTAAAATAATTCTAGTAGTAGTAGGATTATTGAACATTATTTTTTAAAGTAAGAAATATAATCGTACATAATATAGTTCATATAGATATTTTTTATAATTACAAAGTATTGATATTTTAATTAATTAACTCATCACATGAAAAAGTTAATAAGTACCTACATAAAGGGTGTCCTCAGGAAAAAAATTCTAGATTAAATTGTAATTGCTCGTCAACCATCAGAGTGAGGTAAGTGATTTGCTGATTTGCCAGTTGCAATGAGTCACTGGTCGGGAGCGCACCGCGCGTTCGCGATTGAGTAATATTTAAAGTGCCGTGATTTATTGGTTCGTGCGCGTCGCGCTTTTTGTACTCACTTTAATATTCGACGAGTAAGGGATGGGCCGAGCACGTGACTTATCTTATCACAACAGAACACAATTTCAGCAAGACATAGCTAGAGTTTCAATGGAGAAGCTGAGGGGAATTTTTCCCAAAAAATTAATCAGCAAGTACGGAGACATACCCTGGACACCTCGGTCACCGGAATTACACCGTGAGACTTTTTTTTATGGGGACACCTTAAGTCGAGAATTTACAGCAACAATCCTCGATCAATTCAGGCCCTACAAGAAAATATCCGCCGTGAAGTTGCTGCCATTGCTCTCGCGTGTTCGCAAATTTAAGAGTCCGATTGCAAGAGTGTCTCGAGAGAAATGGACGGCATTTAGACGATATTGTTTATAAAACGTAAAATCCGCATCGTTAAACTCCATTTTGTATAAATAAAATATGAGAATAACATTGTATTTTTTTTTTATTTAATATTAAACAGAGTAAACTCTTTAAAAAATATATATATATATTATATTATTTATTCAATAAGCATGATGTAAATGAAAGAGTAAGGTTATTATTCCCTGTCCATCCCCTAACAAGTGGTGGGCACGTCTCACTACTACGCGCCCCACGTGCACCTCCCCCTCCCTCACCCTCGCCCGGGTCCCGCGGGACGCTCCCGATATCCACAATAAAATAAAAGACAATAAATAATAGTGCCATTCGTCAGCCGGACGATATTTCTTTCGTCTCTCGTCCAAATGGTACAGGACTCTGCGTGGGTCGAGATGCAGGGCATTTATCAATGTATTCTCTTCCATTTATTCAATTAATATAATATTTCAGTAACTATTGCGTTGTATCCTCCCGTCTCTTGTGTTTAATAAGATCTTATGGAGTGTGTAAGAATTCGGTAAAAATAAGTGTTTTGTGAACTAATATTTTATTGTTATATGTTATAGTGTGAGTGATGATTGCTACAATAATCACCCATTCACTTACATGTTCGTTTGAAAATAAATGTGTGTGTAGCCAAAGGAGGTAGTGAAACGAAATGATATACATTACAGTTACAGATTCTAGATATATAATATTCATACAATGAAATTACTATTCGCAGGGGCGTTCCCTGGAGATGGTATCTGAAAAGAATCAATGAGAATAGTGGTGGCTTGATTATTATGACGTCGGTACCGGGCGTTTTTTTGCCACTGCTCTGGTTTTACGCACCGGTAAATGTGAGATGCGTTCAAGATCGTTGGCAGTGATGATGACTATAGAAGCGAAGCGGAAAGAAAATTGTCTTTAAAAATTAATCACCAAAAATATATAATCCATTCATAAATAACCTGGAGCTTTGAGAACAGTATACCGCTCGAGATACTCTGAGAAAGGTAAAAGCAAGGAAGCCGCAGTGGGCGGGACATGCAGCGAGAGCAGATAAGTATAAAGCCGTCATACGCCAACTGGATCGAGACTGATGCGATGTGCAAGACTAGGGGATGGGCGGATAACGTCAAGACACCTCTGCAAGAGTTATGGGGGATGTCAATGAATGTATCGTGACTGCGGCCATGGACTTCCGAGTCCCATGAGACAGTTGAAGAAGATTAAATCTATTTTAATAAGTGTATCAAATCTAGTCCACAGTATTTTAAATTAGATAAATAAGTAGAGAAAATTTAAGAAATTTTTTTACACAACCCATGCGATACCGAACGAACATTTTACGTATATACCAAAAAAATAGTCCACGTTTCCTGCGCATGAAACCTGCGCGGTAGAGCGTCTATAATAGCAAATAATCGAGGTGTTTTTTTTAAGACTGCGTGAATTCGAACGCCAGTACGTAGCAATATACAATTTACTTTGTACCTTCATAGTGCACTAATTTAAGTTATATGCAGTTAGTGAGTGAATTTAATTTCAACATTTATTTTACTTTATTGGCTTTAGTCGATAGTCCTCTAAAGACACATTAAAGAGCAACGGGAGGTAGAAAAATTACAATAATTATGATGTCTATGGAATGATATTATGACAGGCGCACGCGCGTACGGGACGAAAAAATCGTATGTGTGCATGAGAACGCGCTCTTTCACAGTACACAACAATAATTATCTTTTTTTAATTAAATATATTAAAACGTTCGATTTGTGATCGAGAATCGAGATAAACATTAAAACAGTATTTTAATATTAATATACGATACGCATTAAGAAATAATATAGAGTGAATATTATGTTTCAGGTCGAAGTTGTTTATGAATAACTAAGAAATAAAATACTATAATTTAATTTGGTTTTTATTTATCAATTATATTATTTATTACAATTATGTATAAAATATAAGATCTCTCTAGCAGCGGCACAAATACATGCTCTTTTAACCATATTTTTCATAACATTCTCGCACACTTTGCGTGTTATTTCAGCAATTTCATTTCGAATACTGTCCCGTGGCATCGAAATTGTTGTTGGCTTATTGGTGTACAACTTTATTTTCAAGTACCCTCACAGAAAATAGCCGGGAGCCGTCAAATCAGACCAGTCGATATCACCATTTTTTGACATTATGCGGCCGGGAAAAATTTAACCAACCAAATTCGGTAACAAAGAAGATTTTAACCATTAATGGTTACAGTATTACTTCTTGCATCCTGAAAGAAATAACAGCGTGGGTGTTAAGGTCGTTAGTTTGAGGATTTTTAGTGCCCCAATAATGACTGTTTTGTTTATGATGATTTTTTTCCAAAAATCGAATAATTCTTTAGATAAAATATTATAATGACTTTGACATGTTATTGAAACAATAGATGCCTTGTAATAAATTGTAATTAACTATTCTCCATGACATCCAAATATGAATTAACAAATATCTGCCAAACCGAAATGGCGGTCAAACAAAATCGGCCTGGAACATAATATTCACTCTGTACTGACCTGATCATGTGTTGTCATATCTTGCGGCGATATAATTTCGGGCTCAACTAACAAAGGTCTCCGCCCTTACAGATCAACTGGGGCTTCGGTGATTGGACGGCTCATTATGCCGCCCGCGCCCTGGCGGCCCGGTCCCCCCACCAGCCGCCAGCCAGCGGCACACCAGCCCCGAGGAGCGGACGATGCTTGTCACGATCTGCGGAAAAAATAAAACAATCGGGCCCTCAATTGATTTCGCTGGACTTTGAGTAATGGATTTATTCGCCATATTGTTTATTTTATTTCGGATCTACTTCTCACCCATCTTAACTATGTACGTCTCTGCTCAATCTATCGGAGTAATAGATTACTGTTGTTTGGTTGATATATACGTTGCATATGTATCAACCAAACAACAGATTTTTTGGCTTGATTCAATTTGGTATTTGGCATAGTTGTATTTTAAAAGGAGTTTGTTTAATAAACGTATTAGAAAATCACAATTTCAATCAACCGTTTTCAGCAAAAGTAGAATTTTAATCTGTCATAATAATTTATATCTCTCATTTAGGAGAACACATTCTTATGGTGAAGTTGTAATTATTCAGAACTTCACAATAAGAATGTGTTCTCCAAAATAATAAAGTTGTATCAATGTCAATATCAAATTTAATAAAAATGAATTGATAATTCTGACGTCTGCTATCAGTTTACTCAAAGGTATTTGAGATTCTTTAAAAATAAGGTAGATGGCTCTGTCAAATGACGGAACGATTAAATGCATTAATATCAAAAAGGTAACATATAGGGTCGAAAATTGTCGCTAAAAATAATGTCGCTGTAGCTTAGTTGGATAAAGCACCTTCCCCGGTTAGGAAAGAGATCCAGGTTCGAATCCCGGTGGCGCAACAATAATATTTTTCGATAAAATTGATTTTATATGTATATCTTTATAATTAATATATTTAATTCATATTTAATTTATATCTCTAAATTTAACCCATTGTTCGCATTCATTAAATACACATGACATCTTTCACACGCGGCACTATTTGGTGGCATTATAATTTACGATTTTACACTACTACGATAAAGTGAATAAATTTATGATTTTTTTTTTTTGAGAAATCAGAACCAGAAATCAGAACCATAATTACAAAATAACGTAAACAAAATTATCCATAGAGAACACAACAGTGCCCTACACCATCGCTACACTAACACCATTTGTGGTGATGTTCATACGTACTAGAGTAAAGTTGCGATCTGCGCGGGCGCTGATTTCTGAGACTAATGCATACTATTTACAAGATTTTAAATATTTACATTAAATTTAACTGTATAATTTGAAGTGCATAAACTAGGTATGAAAATTTAAATAACTGAGCGACACTGGATGATACCAAGACTTTTATCATTTCGTGTTTGTTTATAAGATAAAGATTCCAAATAATTTTGGTACAATTTTTACCAGCGAAACACGGCGACTCACATATGGGTCACCCGCGGGGAATGGGTTAAAGAAAGATATATGACGCAAGTGTTGATGGCACCAGAAGTAGAGGACGTCCGCGGAAGACATGACATGACCAGATAAACCAGATACTGCAAGATTGTCCTATTAGAATTATCTTGTATAATAAGATGTATGAATAAGTGTGCATGAATTGTGTCAGGACAGAAGAATCCTCTCTGCCTACCCCTTAGTTAGTTAGCGTGCATTTCTGAACATGGTTATTTGAGAAATTGTGTATATAATTGTATTTAGAGAAATGAATGCATGTGAATGAGAAGTAGATTAAAGAGAATAACAAGCTACTTCATAAAACTATAATAAGACTAGTGGTCACTTATGGCTGTGAAACAGAGTGCCTAACCCAAATCTAAGAAAACAAATTAGTATTAACCTAACCTAATCCAAATCTATAAAAACAAATTAGTATTAACCTAACCTAACCTAATCCAAATCTAAGAAAAAAATTACCAGTCTTTGAGGTAAAATATTAAGAAAATGTACGACTACAAGGAATGAAACTTACAGAATAAAAATGAATCATGACTCAAAAGTTTGATTGAGCAAAGAACAATTATAAGATTCTGTAGGTCCCAAAGACTGTAATGAGCTGGCCATGTTGAAATAATGCCAGATGACAGGGCACCAAAGATCATGACCAAGTGGAAGCGTCCTAGAGGCAGGCCAAGGAACTGGCGGGCTGACTGTGTGAAAGAGAACTGCATCAGGATGGGAGGGTCTGGAAACTGGAGTCGGTGGAGAGCACTTGTGAAGGAGGCTAAATCCCACCCTGGGATGTAGTGCCAGAACTTTATCCATGTGTTGGCATAACTTTCGTTTGATTAAGATGAAGCGAACAATTTAGGACCCGTTGATGGCACTAGCTGCATCTGCTGTACCGTCACAGGCACGAGTACTGTGGGCCTTCCGGCGCATGGTGTTGTCGTAGTGATCTATACTTACATTATAGTCCTGTGTCCGTTTCACTTACATTTTTAAACATTAATAAAACTAAATTATATATATATCTTACCTTACGACCTATCTTCGGCTGGCTTAAATGATCACTTTACACAATGTAGCGTTCACCAATTCTACCCACAATTAACGTCAGAAGTTATAATATATATGTTACCGTCTTTGGAGGTAAAAATCCAGTAATTGTGTGTTCTTGGATATACTCAAATATTGTTTATTAATAAAAAGTTTACCACAATTACCAGTGAGTAAAAGAAATCATAAAATATGTTAAATATAATTATTGCAATACAAAGTAGACGCCTTTCGAGGTTGAAGTGTATGCGGCGTTCACAATAAATTGCTGTTCTCATAGTAGTATGAATCTGGCCACATTGCAAAATAATGCAATTTTACTTTCAAATTGCATACAATTCTTATCAAATTTTAAAACATTTTTTTTGAGATCCCCCGTGTGTTCTCACGCAACAGATCAGTCACCCATCAAAATGAACAGAGTTCTCTCCTCACTATTATCGCTAACGAAAACAAAACGAGCCCGCACGCAGCCCTACTGCCGGGTGCCACCCTACTGCCGGCCGCCTATTGATTGCATTGGGAGACCAGCCACATATGGACGGTCTCAGCGGCGCTTTATCAACCCGCCCTCGGCGGGGCGTGGGTGGGGGCGGGAGCAGTTGCCAGACCATGTAAGAAAGGTCGAGATAAGACAAGGGAAAAGTGCGTTCGATACACATCCTAATATTATTTATTACGTATTTATTTATGTATTTTCTAAGAAATTCTAGCAATCTTTTGATATCGGCAACGAAGTAGCATTTCAAATTTATTAATAGTCTAGACTAGAGCTGTGATATGATAATTTATTTAAATACAGTGAAACCTCGGTTTACGAATAAAAATGCTTCAGTTTGCGAACAGAATTTACTCGGTTTACGAACATGCAGGTACTCTCAGAACTGACTGTGAAAGATCTGGAACAGCTTCATAATAAGTAGCAAAAGTCCGTGACAGAGGAAATATTATTTTTAGAGACTGATGAACGAATGGAAGATGTTTTTAGGTCCTCGATCCACGAAATGAGGTGCAAAGTTTGTGGAAAAATATTACTCTGATAAAACTTTCTGTTTAATGATAATGTCGTGTCTCATTTCCGCAACATTATAAAAAGCAAGAAGAAGCTAACATCGTTGGATAGGTTTTTCATGAGACAGAAACCTGATGAGCTTCAAGCAGCCGATATTTTCTTGGAAGGAGGAGTTCCCTTCCAAACAATAACACTTTACTACATATTTTGTAAGATAAGTTCAAATAAAATTTGTATTTACGTTTATTCTTTTCCTTTTATGTTAAAACCATGAATTATTATTGCTTTTGTAGGATTTCAAGCAAGATGTAGAAAATAATGATGATAAAGAGCCTTTTTCTTGAGGTTCTTGAGGGTGGAAACTATTTTTTCGGTATTCGAACTGTTTTACGAAACGAATTAAGTTCATAAACTGATATTCCACTGTACTTGAATAAATTGAATCTCTATACATTTTTCTGTGTTATGTTTCTATCGAATCTAACGTATCTGTTCCCGTAATTTCCTTCGATAGCTGATTCCCAGATTTCCGATTAAGCCACATGAACATTGCACTAACCTTTTTATTGTACTTAGTGATTTTCTGATCCGATGTTGTTGCTCTTTTGGCTGGGTAGATTTCGACGATCGCGGTTTATTTGGACCTCTGGATTGGTCGAAGCACGGGATGTAATTGCTCCGCCTGTCGTTTGTCGCTTTCTTCATTCTCCAAAAAAAAACAAAAAAAGGGGGCAACACTCACGCACACACGTGCACATTATTATCAACCAGGAAACTCAGTGGTGCCAATCGGAGGCTAACGATAATAATCATTGCCAGGACTGCGGTACCCGGAATTTTGATCACAGTGAAGTGTCAATGTCTTTGAAGTCTTTTCTGACCTTGAAATCTAGGACTGGAGAGAAACGGTGTGCAACAGAGATCACTGGAGAAAGGTTAAAGAACCAATAGTGCACTTGAACACTTTAGAAGCCAGAAACAGAACCAAAAAAATATAAATGTAAATGTAAATTCGTTAGAGTAAGTTAATAAAAACATTTTTTCTAACTGTTATTTACGGTAACACGAGTTGACAGCATGGCTGCGTTCGGGTATTTTATATCGTGGTATGGTAAAGGTTAAAATTAAAAATGCAACCATGGATAAAAACAAAACTATTTAAATGATGGGTAACTAGTCAGTAACCACTGAAAACAAATTTAAAAAGTGACTATTTGCAAAAAGTATTTGGTTTTTTGAGAAGGAACATAATTATACCTATATAGTTAATTTTATCAAAAAATATATTGTCTCTTTCCAATCCGGGGAAGGTGCATTATCCAACTATGCTACAGCTGACAGTTCCATTATTTGAAAGTCATCTACTTTATTTTTACGGAATCTCAAATGCATTTGAGTAAACCGATAGCAGACGCCAGAATTAACAATTCATTTTTATTAAATTGTGGACATATTCTTATTAATACATTTAATTAGTATTTAAAATATCACAGACCTATGTTCTGAATAATTATAACTTCACAATAAGAATGTGTTCACCTTAATAATAATTATACCAATTTTTCAAAAGCGTCCCAGGTGAGGGTGATTCAGCAATCAAATTATTTAATTATTTACCATAAATTATATTTCTTTAATATACATTTATAGAATATTTTTCATGCTACTGAATGGTATACGGGAAAGATAATATAAATACTAATTTCAAATTATTCTCTCCATTTTAAATCTTCTTAAGTTGTGTTATTTTAATATCATTACCACATTAAATAATCATCTTTAATTTTAAACAAGATCTTGTGTTGTGTTTAAACCCAAGACAAAAACAACTCCCTTATTCCCTCTCTCGAACTATCGCTAGCTTAAAAACGAGATGGAAGAAAGCTCAAACAATAATATCGTCAGGTATATTGCGTTTGGCTATTTGAATAAGGGAACATCCGATAGGGAATAAAAGGAGGGAGGCGAAGGGAGGAGGGAGAGGGTGAAACAATAATTGTATATAAATATTTATTTTCAGAATTTGGTATTCAATTGGGTCGCTAGCCGATTATCAGCTCTGCTGCGCGCTGGCTGCCGGCAACACGGTACCGCCGTGCCAGTGGCGGCAGGAAATACCACAAATACGAGAAACTTAATTTAAACATACTTTTAAACTTACGTTCTAGAGTCACTGCTTCAGAAAGTGACTGAAATAAATATTTAAGAGTCGTAATAGATTCAAAATTAAATTTGTCGCAAAATATAAGACACGTGACAAAAAAAATCTCATTTCTGGGAAGGATCGATCAGATGATTTATTAGATGTATCGATGTGTCCAAAAAAGATGGCTTTCAAATAATGGAATGATAGATGTATTCATTTGAAAAAGTGAAACATTTAAAAATAGTGTCGGTGTAGCATAGTTGGATAATGCACCTTCCCCGGTTAGGAAAGAGATCCAGGTTCGAATCCCGGTGGCGCAACAACAATATTTTTCGATAAAATTAATTTTATATGTATATCTTTCTAATTAATATATTTAATTCATATTTAGTATACAACTCTGTTATTATTCCTCGCACTGCAGCAACATTTTGTTTTTGGGTAACGAAGAAGAAATTCAACAATTGTCAGCATTTTAAAATATAACTTTAAAAATAATACTCAGGAAAAATAGATATACTAGGATCAGTACGATGCTGAAATATCTGAATATGACGACCTTTAAACAGAAAATATATTTAAACATAATGGTATTTATTTATAAAATCCTCAAAAAGAAAATATCACCGGAATTTACACAAAAAATTGATGCAAATCAACATGAGCACGAGCGTCGTACACAAGGGGAGAATAGACTGAGACTGCCATTCAGAAGAAAGAAGACCAAATCTCAGAAATCGACGATGTATAGTGCGATGAAAATTTTTAATCAAATGCCAGAAAACATAAGATAAGGGGAGAAATTTAATAGATTTAAAATGAAACTGACAAAATATGTAAATGATAAGTTTTAGTAAAAGAAAATACTTTAATCTTGTTTATATTAGAACAAACATAGGATTGTAAATATATGCACTATGTTAGGAATTACATAAATAAATAAATTATTATTGTGAAATTGTAGTTTTCCAGAACATAGTTCTGTGATATTTTTCCGGGAGGCAACAAAAATATGTTTTTGATCAATTGTGATTTTATCTTTTTATCTTTCTAATTAATACATTTTAATTTATATTAAAAATAGCACAGAACTATGTTCTGAAAAACTACAACTTCACAATAATAATGTGTTCTGTTTAAAAATATATAAGTTGTATTAATGTTTCCGAAATGAATTAATTCCGGCGTCTCTATCGGGTTTAACTCAAAGGTGTTTGAGATTCCGTACATATTAAGTAGATTGCTTTCAAATAATTGAATGACAGATGTATCAATTTGAACAAAATTGTCGTTATCTTACTATGGTGCGGTAGTGTAATCGGTCAGCGCACTTCTCCGGATAGGAAGGGTTCTTTGTTCGGGTCCAGGTGGCAAGAAAAATATTTTTTTGATGAATTGATTATATTGATACATCTTAATTTGTATTTTATTTTTATTTATTCTGTTCATGTTCTTAATATACGTACATATTAAACATTTATAAACATACTTATAAATATACAAAAAAGGCAAACAAGCTTCATAATGTAAGAGATCTTCGTTGAAGATTGCGTTGAATTACTTTTGACTTTTAAAGCATTTGATTTCCACGAGGCGCCATTCGAAAATCGGCCGCGACCCCCGTCGCAAGATCGCTGCGAAAGTTCCTAAGGAAAACTCAGATTCTCGGTACTTATCTATGCATTGGCGCATTATCTGGCTCAAGTTGTGCGGAATAATCCCTGGGAAAACACGTTCCCAGTGCAAACACCCCGCGCGGGATTTCCGCCGGTTTCAGTAAGGGAAGAATATTCCGCGCCATTTCCATCCCCCGTTTCCCGATGTTCATTCGACTAATAAGGTTCGATAATCGCACAGAACGAACGGGTTTCAGGCTGTTTTAACTGAGAACATAATAATAATTGGCTGGCACCCTGTGAAAATCTGTTGCACGCGTTACGTTTGAAATTAAATTTGTTGATATTATGGTGACCCCACTCGCGCCCGTGTAATTTAACATATGCAATTTAACATTAAGCACCAGAGGCCGACCACTTCTTCGCAAGCCGTCCCAACACCAGCGTCGCTACTCGGCAACATCTCCAGCGAGCCACTCCAGAGTTCAAACCGCGTATTTAAATTGTATTAATTCATCACCTCAATAAACGAAACCTTGTAAGTGGTCAACCGACATTCGTGAGACAAGAATAGGTTAAGGGCTTCTGTCTCACATCATTTTAACCTTTACCATACCATGATATAAAATACCCGAACGCAGCCATGCTGTCAACTCGTGTTACCGTAAATAATAGTTAGAAAAAATGTTTTTATTAGCTTAAATGGCTTTAATGGCACGAATTCACTCTAAATATTGAGCATTCAATTTTGAAAAAATTATTAATAACATAATTTAAAGCATTAATTAAGTCATATACAATGTGTCCTTCCTTCTTATCTCTCTTCATTTAATTAGTGAGAAAGATACAATTATATTTATATGTTCGTTGTTCTTTTCACTGTCAAAATAGTGTGTCATCTCTGTCTTTCATATCATAAATGGTATTTTTACAACGAATTGAATGGAAAAAATAATTGTTTTTGTATGATTCCCATTTTATAATTATGCTTTCACAAGTCATTCCTGAGCGCTAATATTTTCTTTAGGATTATCTAAAATATGAATTTTATGTTGCATGTATTTTCCGAAATATTACAGGTTTAATTATGATGGTAGGCCTGTGTCACTCCATGGTTTGGGATGGGTTAACCTTGACACAATCTCGAGTCAATATTAATTTAACTATTCTTCAATATGACTTTTTCATTCCTCCTTAATATCATTATTGACATATGTAGAGTCTAATTCCAAAACCCCCTAAAACGACTGTGTTTTTGAGTTATGGATGAAAACGTATATTTTGAAAACAAATGTACAAAATTTTTATTTTTATATCAGCATTTTACAATTCTGTAATGTAATTTTTTTCTGTATTTGTCGTTCTGGCAGCCATACTAGGTTTAAGATCACGTGATCATCAACAAGCGTTGTGATTGCCTAATTTCATTTTAGAGGGAATACCAACATGTACTCTGTTTACTTTGAGGTATTTTGGAACTAACCCTGATTTAAGTGGCTTTTGACAAAAAATCTACAAAACTGCATATTTAACTCAAATTATCCGAAATCCGTTCAAGGGTATTTTAGAATTAGGCACTACATATAGCAATCAGACTCAGTCCCGAGGAACCCTTACAGCTAACTCATCTATTCATGTTTCATATTTCGCATCTTTTCATACAAACTCGCCGATTATTGATGCTTCTAACAGGACCACCTGGTTCACCTGGTCGTGCCAAGTCTTTCGCGGACATCCTCTACTTCTGGTGTCATCAACACTTGCGTCATATATCTTTCTTACCATTCTCTCCTCATTAGTAATATATTATTTCTCTTAAAATCATAAAATCAATTAAAGATTGATAGAAAGATACAAAAAATCACACACGCAACATGATGTTCAATTTGACAGTGAGACTCGACACGTGCCCCCAAAATTCATCTATAATCATAACTGTTTATTCTGAAAGTTAGACAGAGACATAGACAAGTTCATTTATTTCATATCTATTTTTGCTGGAGAGATTCAAATTTACCCAACTAATGGAATATCAAGGTAAATGATCAACATTTGACGTGCATTAAGTTAGTCGTAAGACAGCGAATTTATGAAAAATGGTGTGTACACAGAGATTATAATATCCATATCTCAGAAATTGTCTCGAAAATTTCTTTAAATTCTCATAAATGTTTGTATTTGTATTTTATATCACTGTATGGTAAAGGTTAATTTCAGTGATACTTTTACGATATAGTACTATCGATTACAAAGTTGCAGTAGAAGGAGGACGGGCGTTTTTGAGGTGGAAAACAGA
Organism: Eubasilissa splendida; assembly: GCA_031772225.1. NCBI lineage: Eukaryota > Metazoa > Arthropoda > Insecta > Trichoptera > Phryganeidae > Eubasilissa > Eubasilissa splendida. The sequence continues at coordinate 19,903,904 of CM062868.1, forward strand.
GACACATCTGTGTTTGTGGTTGTACTCCATTGTACCCATCAAGCATTGATCCAATACCATCATTAGTCAATCTATTACATCCAACATGACCGCTAGTTTCCTACAAATTGACGATGCCTTCCTCACTAGATTAATGGACTACACCATGTTATATGGAACAAAGAAGATGTTCTTAATTAAGGTGACAGTTTGTGCATTTGTAAAGGTCTATAGATCACGCGGAGGGAGAGGAAGACCCTCGGCCCGGAGGCCGGGACAATGGCGAGGCCTTAATGTGGAACTAAGAGCCTTCGGATGGTAATGTATTGGGGAAAGTCTGAAGTTATCTTCCAGTCTGGAAGATCATAAGGAATCTTATAGACAATAGATGAATGGGGCCTGAATCGTCGAAGATTGTATAACACATGCGTAGTTGGAAGGAGGCTAATGGACCGTCTATGGTAATACACAAAACGATACAGAAATTAATATTGATGAACTTTATTTATGTATAACAAAATTATTAAATTTGTCTGCTTTGTGTAATCAAGTGGTTAGTGACTCAGATCGTGAGTGATATCCCACTAGTACCTACTCCACACAAATACATAAAGAGAGAGACATGTATATATAAGTGCACTATTTTTGTATTTATTGTTAGTTTTAAATACGTCCTGACGTATTTGCATAAAATACAGACTTTACACAAATTAATTAGCAATGATCGCATATTATTTTTAAATAGATAAACTTGCAGAAATTTTGATATTTGAATTAAGGAGCACTTGGGATACCTAAATAGCAATAAGCATTTTCCAATCACCTTTTGGAAACAAATATTGAAAATTATACATATAAATACTAGGGGTTTGCAGTTAGATAAATTAGAAATTTTAGAAATAAGAAAAGGTGTTAATAGGAAGCTAAATATTATTTTATTTATTTTTATTTGTAACTATATAATACAATGTAAAAAATTCTAGACGAGCGTTATAAATAACCAAATCCGCATTGCAAATAGTCACCTTTGTTTTCATACTAGTTCTTACTTATTCACCGGTGTATAGTTATGTTGTATACATTGAATCCTGAAGAAGATACCATAGGTATCGAAACATGTTGATGTATTAATAAATAGTGGTTAAGTATTTTGTTTAATTATTTATATAAAAATGTAATTTTGCTAATATTGAAGATGTGATTATATTTTATTTAATCTTATATTAAGGAACTTATATTCTGTATATTTTTAAAACCGATACATCCATATTCCATTTATAAAGACAATTAATTTTCGAAGAATTCCATTTTTTTTCCATAGATTTTTTATGTGTATCTTTCTAATTTATTATTAGGAGAACACATTATTATTATGAAGTTGTAATTATTCAGAACATAGGTCTGTGATATTTTAAACACTAATTAAATGTATTAATTAGAAAGATATACATGTAAAATCAATTTTATCAAAAAATATAATATAACAGACCGTCTGTTCTGAATAATTACAACTTCACAATAAGAATGTGCTCTCCTAATAATAATTAAGTTGTATCGATGTGTCCTTTGCTGATTGAAGATGGCTTTCAAATAATGGATTTGAAAAAGTGTAGCATTTAAAAATAGTGTCGGTGTAGCATAGTTGGATAATGCACCTTCTCCGGTTTGGAAAGAGATCCAAGTTCGAATCCCGGTAGCGCAACAACAATATTTTTTGATAAAATTGATTTTATATGTGTATCTTTCTAATTAGTACATTTAATTTGTATTAAAAATATCACATATGTTCTGTAAAACTTCACAAAAAATTTTTTTTCTTATTAAAACCTATTATTGTCTATTCAATAAAAAAATTTATTCCTTTAATAATATAGCTATCTTTCAACATAAAATTGATTTTTTAAAGGCTTACCTGATAAATGGTGTCACGAAAGTGTATTACAGACACGATTTAGCTAAAAAAAATCATTTTCAGATATTATTTTAGACTACGTAAGTTACGTATCATACGAATACTGAGTAACTTGTTGATGTAGTGGTTAAGACGCTGGCCTAGTGATCTAGTGGTCGGAGGCTGATAATGATGATTGCTTCAAAGTCAAAAATATATAAATTGCAGATTCATCAGATATAACCAATTACCATTGCCTGACAGTGCCGTGTCCCGCTGCAGCACCTGGGCAACTTTGTTCATCATCGCATGCAGCTGACATCTATTGTCTGGCGGAGGAACCAAACGATTTATGTGCCGCAAAGTCCCGTCCCACATACCGCTTACATTGCCAAACAAAATAGTTACGGTCCTTCCTCTTTAATTACGCCGGGTGACATCTAGCGGAAATTTATCGGCAAAACTCGGCCCGTACATACCTCGCGGAGAGGAGGGGTGGGGTGGTGCTTGTATTTTGTAGTTAACCCCTTAAGTGTCAAACGACGAAACGTCCGTATAATTAATTGACTCTCATGCGGTATGAAGACTACGGAGTTCATTTCAAAAATTTAAATTTATAGTTTTTCAGAATTTTCCAATCATTTGTTAGAAAGTGATCTAAAAAATTGGAATCTTCCATTTGGCATATAAACAATGTTGGTATTGAATTGAATAATTTGGAAAATTAACCAAAATATTATAAACAACCAACTAATATTTTATAATATTATTATTTTTTTACAATATTTTGAGTATGTTCAAATCTTTGTAGGAACTAATTACTGGGTTTTATCCCCTTATCATCAAGATTAAGATGTCTCACAGAGACGAAGCTATTATTTTTATATGAGAAGTATGGATGTCTTGGACATTACAGGGCTTACGACCTGTCATCGGCTGGCTCAATTAATCACTTTACACAATGTAACGTTCACATATTTACCCACGCTACAACATCTATCAATTTTTTGTAAGTTGTATATATGATATCATGTTGGAACATTTCAATTATTTATTACCAACTATGCAGTCGCCATCTATGGATTTTTTTGAAAATTTGATATTCATTCTCATGTAACAGATGTGCAGATGTATAGATTTCGCTGAAGCTGAGACTATATTTTATTTTTAATTAAAATTACGCTACCACATCTTAATATATATATATATATATATATTAAATAGATTCTTAAAATATAACATATGTTTTTGATTAGTTGATGACTTTCTGAAGAAGAAAATGATATTTAATTCATATAATGTGTTTAATAAAACAATGATAACAATTTAAAAAATGAATTTTAACCACAAACTTGATTTTATAAACATTAAAAATAAAATATATACAATTTTAATGTAATATCGCTTAAAATTTATTTATGTAGGCAAATTTGAAAAAAAAATTACATCTTGAGTTACATCGAAGTTTTAATAAGATACATACACGGAATTCGAGTCGAATTTTTGTGCTATTAAAATAGAACTAACTTGATGGTCTTCTGGGACAAGGTTTGAAACACCGACCACTAGATTATTATTATTATATAAATAATATAACGTTTAGTTTTAAACCACTTTATTACATGCACCGAGTAATATGTGTGTACTCAGGTTAGGTTAGTCTATGTACTATATTTTCCTAAAGAAGGTTGGGTCCAACTAATGTAATAAAGTGGTTTAAAAATAAATATTGTAATGTTCTAGCAATATTTTAATATGTTCAATTAATGGATTACTGGATTACTGGATTATTACCTACAAAAGCACTGTAATTAAACAAAAATCAGATATCTCATTGAGTTGACATATAATATGCTCTTTCAAGGAAAAATTAATTATCAAATTTGGTCGATAGATGGCGATGTTGTAGTGGTACTCGAAACGAGTCCATGTAATAACATATATTGAAAATATGAATTAAATATATTAATTAGAAAGATGTACGTATAAAATCAATTTTATCGAAAAATATTGTTGTTGCGCCACCGGGATTCGAACCTGGATCTCTTTCCTAACCGGTGAAGGTGCATTATCCAACTATGCTACAGCGACAATAATTTTAGCGACAATTTTCGAACCTATATGTTACCTTTTTGATATTAATACATTTAATCGTTCCATAATTTGAAAGAACCATCTACCTTATTTTAATATAATTACAACTTCACAATAAGAATGTATTCTCCTAAACACATATTGAATTTTCAAAAATTTTATATATATATGGAGATTGAGGGGTGAGAATTTGTGAACGTTAAGCCAGCCGAAGACAGGTCGTAAGCCCTGTAATTAACCCCCATATTTTTCATATATTATTTTAAAATATAATATAATATAATATAATATGAAGAAAAATAAAACTAGATTTTTAAGCGAGTATCTTACCACTAGACCGACAAGCACATCAAAGCAATAAAAGCGTAAATTTCCTTTGAAATCAGAATTATATTATATAACCTTTTGATTCTAAGCTTGTCATTCCCTTGTTACTACGATTGGCACTACTGGGTTACCTTGTTAATAATATTGCGCATTGCGTGTGTGTGAGTATTGCCGCCTTTTTTCTGAGAATGAAGAAGACGGTAAACGATATGCGGATCAATTACATTCCGTGCTTTGATCAGTCCAGAGGTCCAAATAAATCGATTATCAGGTGAGCGCACTTTGGTCGGTCAAAATATACCCAGCCAAAAGAACAACAACATCGGACCAGAAAAACAGCAGTGTCAATCGGAAACCTAGGAACCAGCTATCGAAGGCATTCACGTAAACACTTACTATTTCAATATTTGAATATGTCCAAGAACACGCAATTACCCATACTTCGTCTCTGTAAGATATCCATTATTTGTTTACTCACTTTTTCATTTCATATCTTAAACATCCGAGATTGATTGCAGTAACAATACATAAACTTATATTTTTATGTATCAATATTGAACAATATTTTATTTTTAATATTTTAAATGTAGGTGCCTGAAATTTCAGTTTATAGGTGGTATTAATATTCATAATATCATAATATAAATATATATAGTATTATATCTTTGAAATGTCATATATTTTAAGATACTGATTAGAGGAGGGGGATGTTTTTGATTAGTTATTGACATCCTGAAGAAGAAAATGTTTTTTTTCGCAAATAGGTTAATAAAACAAAGTTAACAATTTAAAATACAAAATATTGTCAAGACTATGTATTAATATTTAATAAGAAATAACAATTTTTGAATATAATTCTTTGATAATTTAAAAAATTAAATAAATAATATATCTATCGAAAAAATCTGGTCTTTCAATTGTCAGTAGAATCCGTTACCGATAACGCCGTGATAATCCTGTAGATTAACATCAAATTTTATCAATATAATTTACATTTTTTTAGTGAGACATCTATAGTCATTTTACTTAATTACTTTCACACATTTAATTTAATTATTTACTACATTTTAATGCAATCATATTTATATTTAATTTTCTTAACCATGTTTTATTGTACTACGCTACAACATCGATTAAATTTCTTATCTTTGATTTCTCCTATTTTTATTATTTTTTTAATTTATACATTTTTTATCCTTTACGTTAATTTTATTGATTTTTCATATTCCTTCAATATTGAATATAAGAGGAATTTTTCTTAAACGTATTACTAAACTATATTGCATCATCTGTGTATAGTTTTCTGGGCTAATTTGCCGTGTAATCAAGCTGATATACCCTGCTAGATAGGTTAGATGCACACGGAAAATTAGCCTAGAAAACTATACACAGAAAATTCTGAACGACCGTATTTCTATTGTATCAAATTATAATGTCTTATTCAAATGATCTAATTTTGGTAATTTACAGGAAACATCTAACTGGTATTAATTTTTAAACACCTTGTATGATGATTTTTATAGCATTTGTTAGTTAGTTGTTTTCTAAATGAAATCAAACATCTATTTTTGATCTCAGAGATGATTAAAGGAATCTTGTTTTAAATTTATATTTATTTAATTATTTTATATTATGGTGTTACTCAATGGAATGTTGTCGGCATTTCTTGGTACGAAGTAGGTTCACCGATGAAGACGGCTGGATGAATCAGGCGGTACGCTCGACCCACGATCATACATCCAGCCGCGGCCACAATGACGTCCAAACGACGTTGAACAAACGACGCCGCTGATCTATGGACGCTGCCGACGGAGCGCCATTATACCAGCGTCCGCCAGCGGCCAGTTTCTCCACACCTGTTTAAAGAAACCAAGATCTTCAGAAACATATCTCTTAAAGGGACTTAATGAGATCTTGAGCGATTCCAGAATGTGGCAGCGCCTTATGAATGAAGTATTTATGGATCTCGGCTCTTCTTAGACGCCTTTAGAATGTATTACAGAACAGTAACAGAATATTACGTACAAAGCATAGAGATGGACAGGACGAAAATTGGCACTCACCACAATCCGGATTCTGGTAACATCTCCAAAGATGTGGACTGTATATTTTAACTTCGTCGAAGTCTCGAGATTGTTTTAATATTGTAAACTGCACCGTATACATATAACCGTACTGTCTCGAGGTCGCCAATCCTGCAACGGATCCAACAACAGCAAACCATATCTATAGTCGTGAACAAAAATTCTTCCTGTTTTTCGGCCATATTGTACAACTTTGGGGCAAAGAAGACCTGGTAGATTGCCTCAAAGGCGGATATATGAGTTGCAGGACATTACGAGATCCAAGAGCAGGACATTACGAGCTAAGTTTCATTTGATTGAGGCCGCTATACATTTACACACCAGCAGGTAATGTAATCGCCAACCGACGACAAGACACAAGCTCAGTGGATGTTTGTATTTTGGCTGTGTAGGGCGTCTGTTGATGCGTGAGAATATGTACATTATTCGTAATATTTTTTAATTTTACCTTTAATTTTTTAGCAGAAATGGCACATCATTAAATTATATTTAAAATGAAATATGTTTAAAAAATCTCCCACAAAACGGTTGAAAAACCGAAAACTTGAGGTGGGTCTGAAACGACCCACCGGGCATTAAGTGTTATCCTGTCGCGTGGTATTGTTATCCATTTTATTCAAATACAAAATGAGAACATGAATAGAATACCTACCTCGACTGAAGTTCAAAGCAGGCAGATAATATCAGGGTAGCATCACATTGTATATTGCAAATATGTTACGATAACCTCATATTGTAAAGAAAGGGACCTCTTGTCCTGTAATGCGAGAATATTCACAATGCAATCGATAGTAGTGATATAAATACACACAGAACATATGAATCTCTAGTCTTTTTCTTTACTTACCTTTCTTTTACGAACGATATTGCCTGACCTATAGACAGTTCTAACCGTAAAAGACCGAGTATGTCATAGACAAGAAGAAGAATGGTATAATCAGTGCAATTGCCATTTCATAGACAGTGTGGTTAGTTTATTACAAGGTATACTGTCAATATTCACATGGCAAAACTGCAACTTTACAAGATACAAAAAAAATCAAGATTACAAATGATGAGACCATAATATGATTAAACGATTGTAGCAACCTGAAAAATCATCCAGCTCATAGTGGTACTGAAGAAAATGCGTTCAGTTCTGCATATCTGTAGATATATGTATCAAAATACGTGCTAACATCATAGGCGGGATTATGCCAACAATATTGAATAATTTAGGAGAACCCATTCTTATTGTGAAGTTGTAATTATTCAGAACAGACGGCCTGTGATATTTTAAAGATAAAGTAGATGGCTCTGTCAAATGATGGAACGATTAAATGTATTAATATCAAAAAGGTAACATATAGGGTCGAAAATTGTCGCTAAAAATAATGTCGCTGTAGCTTAGTTGGATAAAGCACCTTCCCCGGTTAGGAAAGAGATCCAGGTTCGAATCCCGGTGGCGCAACAACAATATTTTTCGATAAAATTGATTTTATATGTATATCTTTATAATTAATATATTTAATTCATATTTAAAATATTGAATAACATTGGTTCAATTTTTTATGATAAAATCATTACTCTGCTCCGCTGAGTAAAGAAAATAATGGAAAAAATAGATTTTTAAAGATCTTAAAATGATCGCTAACAGACTCGGAAAATATTTGTGAATCGTGTCGTTTGTGACTGCAGTGATAGGTGGACGAATGTGATTAGGTAATGAAAGGGGGACCCACTATATCGCACTTACTTATGCTAAACCAACCGCCAACCAAAACATTCCTCATTACACCAATGACCACATATAAAAATCTTTATTATGTAAAAATGCACAAAATAATGATAATAATACAGTAATAACTCAATCAAATGATAGAGGGCCAACTATGAAAATACGAGGAGTAAGATGAGAACAAAAAAAGACGTAAAAGTTGATTCTCTACACGAGCACCACTGCCGGCAGGTATTATGCAGGAAATAGCACATTAGGAGGTCCAACTGGCAGGTCAATCAGATACAAGCCGCAGCAGATCGATCCAGGATTTCCCACCTATAGTCTCACATTCTCACATAGGCTCTGCGATCAGCTGAACATATCTTATATTAGAAGATATCATCTGCCATCATAGGCTTGGGAGCTGCGTCTCTATCATGTCATGTAAACGGTATTAGGCCAACAATATTTCTATGGTACGAACATGTCCTATCTTGTGGTAGTCGATTCTGATACTGCAGGACCTCACAGAGCTTGAAGCATCCCTCTTTCCTTGGTATTATTTTTCATGGCAGTGTAGGGTTGTGTAGTTGTAGACTATTATTAACTCGTGAGCATCTTAATTGTGTGATCTATCAGAAGGTGTTATGCATGGTGAGACTGAAGCGTTTAATTCTCTTCTAGTATTGTGTGATTATTTATGCTATGTCACAGAACTTACAAAAGTATGCGGCCTGCGGAGAAATGGTCGTCTAGCTCTTCAGACTCGTCCGCCATAATGTCAGACTAGTCCCTACACGGCCATGTCTCCGGGGCGCATGCAGGATCTCCCCTTCCCAGTACTGCCGCTGGTTGACGTGCTGGATGGACTGGAAGCTACGGCGTGAGCGGCAGGACGATTGCTACTGACATGGAACGACCGGTACCAACTGCGACTGCTTGTGTATTAATGATGATATTCGGGGCCAGGCGGAGAAGCGAAATGCTTTGGAATCCCCTGAATACCCGTGATGTGTTGCTTACGAATGCCCAACCTGACGCCGTTCAGTGCTCGTAGTGAAGAAGAAGCATAGAAATAGATTCGGAACACATTTAGGTCATATTCTTCAGCACAATATATTGTAACAATCGTGAAAGAAGGACAGATAGAAGAGGCCGAGAAACCGAGCAATAAAAAGATCTGGCATTTTAAAACGTCACTAACAAACCTGGCCACAGGTAGCAGGGACGAGGTGAGGAAGGGGCAGGGACCGTGTACCCATTGGTCGGTACATGTGTACCGACACACCTTGAGTTGCTCATTATCCAACACCAATATATAAAGGCCCCGTGACGTGCGACCTGACCCGCGTGGCGTCGTAACGCCCTCGCCCTCTGGACCCTTAGATGCTGTACGGGTACTTAAATATATAGATAAGCTTTTTTATTTTCTTGACAATCTTAACGAGGGCTTTGTATAACATGTATGTTTACCTAAAAACGATAAAAACTATACTCTAATTCAACAGTTCTACTGCATGGTATAATCGGATAGGGTGGAGCTTTCAAGACGGTAAATGAGACCACTCCTGCAACAACTTTGTGCATCGGTTTTGGGTAGATCTGAGTTATGAATGCCACAATGTTTCTTTTCTTCTCGAGGATTGGATGATATATTTTATTTAATAACAATAATTTAACCAATTACATGTTTTTTTTTAATTACAATATAATTTATACAGTGAAGACAACAATTCAACTGAAAAGGATTTATTAAATACATAAATAGCTTGTTAAGACACTAATTGGAATCGAATTTAAAAAAATTAAAATAATAAACTTTCTCCTCTATTGCAGAAATACAAAAAAAATTAATGAAAAAGTAAAAAATAAGAATGTAAAAATATAAACAGAGGAGAGATAAAAGATATTTTTTCCCTAGCAGGTAGATTAAATGAAATAGAACTTTCAATCGGTTGGCATTTATTGTAGGATGATGCACAAGTGAGTTTACACAGTTTGAAGTTAAATTACACGATAACGTTTATTTACGCGTTATTATACTTCAATATTATAGGTCTAGTATTAAAGTTTAAATATGTGCATTTTATTTGTGTAAATTTAAAACACCAAATAAAAGCGATTACGGCGGTGATAAAAAAACCTATTGTATTATTTCGGATTATCAGTTTCGGCAGCTGGCCAGCCGAGTTTTCAGGGAGAGCGACCATCGGTAGAAGAATCGGCGAGTAACAGCCCAGTTTCGCAAAGTTTGATGTCTTTTCATTTGCATAGGTTCAATAAATATATTCAACAAACCAATCAGAAAGTTAACCTTTACTGTACCGTGATATAAAATAACCGTACGCAGCCATGCTGTCAACTTGTATTACTGTAAGTTTTATTAGGTGAATGCAATAAATGTACTATTTATTATATTTCGGAGCATTCATCGAGTCCTGTATAGGAGTTTGCATTATATAATACAACCTTCCTTTTTATCTAACTTTAATATGTGAGAAAGACACCATTATATTAGTATGTTTGTTATTCTTTTCACTGTGAAATTAATGTGTGATTTCTTTCTGTCTTGGCACAAATTGTATTTTTGTCAATGTATTAATTTGACAACGGATTTAATTGAAAGATTATTATTTTTGTAGAATTCGTCTTATATACTTGACTTTTCACATGTCACTTCTAAGCGTTAATATTTTCCTACGATTTAACTAAAATATGAATTGCATTTATCCAAATATTACAGGATTAATTAGAGCGGTAGATCGGTGTTACTGCATGGTTTGGGATGGGCCAATTAATGCAGGGAAAAAATGATCAATTCAGCTGGTTATCGAACCGGATGCGTCGCGATGTATTGTCGTCTACTGTCGTGACTGTAACAGCGGGGAACACAATATCCATACGGTATTTCAATATTCCACAATATTCTAGAATCCAAATTTCATGGAATGTATTTGATTGTTAACGTTTGGACGTTATAACGAAACGCGCCCGCCTGATGTGTGCTTACTCCTTAGTTAGTCGGCTTTAGCTATCTGCCCGCCACCACCCCTCCCGTATCTCAAGGTACCCCCCGCAAACTTCTCAAGAAACATCCCCCGGCGTCCCATTTATCCCCCGGGGGTGAGGCCGCCCCCCTCCCCTACCCGGGTGGCCGGACATTAAGGAATCGCTGATTAATAAGATTCATACGTGTTTATTTGAATTTAGAACATTTTATACATTACAACGCATGACTTATTTAAGGCGCGTGTGTTTTGGGCGTCAATAATGTAGCCATCGTAGTCAGGTCGTATACATGTATCCAACATATGTTGGAGTAAAATCTGCGATGGCTAATCTGGCAAATATGCGGAGAAATTTTTTCATCTTAAAAATAACCGACAAGTCGATAAGTTTCACTGACAGTTACCGTTTACCAGTGGTACGGCAGGCTGTGAGGGGTGGACCCGCCGCTTACCCAGGACTGTTTATAAGTAAAAGCTCCTATGTGGTCCTGGTTTACATTTTTTTAATGGGCAGTTGTGTAACTTCGTCTCGCACATGTGACGAGACGGAGCTGAACAGCTTAATTAATAATAACAATATTGAAGCGACGTTTTAGATATTTAGTGACATTTACTAAATAATGTTACGCAGATAAATATGTAGACAGATAGAATAGAACGCCACACAATTCTCGCCTCATCCACATTCATACAAACTCGCCGATTATTGAGGCTTCTTACCTGCTTAGTGCCAAGTCTTCCGCGGACGTCCTCTATTTCTGGTGCCGTCAACACTCGCGTCATACATCTTTCTTACTATTCTCTCCTCATTCATCCGTTCCACATTACCGAACCACTTAAGTGATCCTTAATTAATTTTACTCACTATACTAAGATCAGCTTTACATTTCCTTATTTCTTTACTCTGTCATAAATAGATCTGCCACATATACTGATCTAAGTGATCTCATTTCCATTGCATTCAGTCTACTTTCGTTCCTCTTCTGCCTCACTTTCATACATCAGAGTGGGTACCAGGACTCCATTAACATGTTCCCATCACCTATAATTCCATTCAAAGCGCCGTTTACGTAAATAATGTTAACTGCTTCAAATTAATACCTGATCTGTGATGAACTGGACCACAGCTCAGGTGTCCAGGGAGAGATGCTGCTTGATAGCATGTGCGGTCAAGATCTCCAGAACATGGTATAGTCACGTATGCATAAGAAGAAGAATAGGATAACAACATGATAATATGATTAAGCGAAGAATTCATAAAACGTATTATTTTTAATTACAGCATCAACTAATTAATATCAATAATTATATTATCCGTTTCTCACTCCGTTGCACTGCATACAACTATTCAGCAGATTCTAACCTAATTTGATTTCAAATAAATTCAGTGTGAAACCGTAAGTACGCGCTTCCATTCCATTTTACAAAAAACAGACTTAGCAATAGAGGCGGTGCTTATTTAAGCTTATAGTTATTTGTTATATGTTATTGCTAATTTTACCAAAAATTGAATATTTAAAAAACACCCTGTATTGAATTGTATAAATATTCAACCGTAAAAGAAAAATGTACCAAGAGTTGAAGAAGCAAGAAATGGACAAGCTGAAACTGGTAATGATCATTCAATAATAGTGGAAAAAAGTTAAAAAGTGTTTTAAGAAATCAATAAATTTGACGTTCAAATAATAAAATTTACTACTGATAATACATAAAATATTGTTTCATTCTTAATAATATTTAATACTACTTAATACAATATGGCAATATTGGATGGGTTGGAGTATTAAAAACCAACTTATTACCCGTTGAATTTGCGGATAGTCTGATTTTATTTTTAATGTACAGATTATCGCAAAGGTATAATTTAAAAGTATTTTAAGATAATCAGAGCTGGGGTTAGTTTCTGGCGGTGCGAATGAAAGGCACAATTTGTATAGAATCGTTTATTACGTCAGAGGATAGCGATGGGGGGAGATGAAGACACGGTAAAGCTGTTCTGCAGTTTGGAAAATATTTAAAAGCAAATAAAATACCAATCACTTTGTATGAAACCACGAGATTTATTATACGTCAACCGGTTTCGCATATCTCAAGCTTCATCACGACGTATTTTATATTAAACATAAATACAAAACATAAAATTGATTTTAAATATCCATCAACGCTGTATTTTCCCCTCACTTAATGTTCCGTCTATCTGTATATGTATTCTGTCTCTCTCTCTCTTTCACGTGTAATTTTATATTGTATATATAAGTGCACTCTTTTTGTATTTATGATTAGATTTATGATAAACTACTACTATCAGTTTCAAATACGTCCTGATGGAGCTTGAGATAAGCGAAACCGGTTGACGTATAATAAATTTCGTGGTTTTATTCAAAGTGATTGTTATTTTATTAAAAATAATATGTCAAACCACAAAGTGATTGCTTGATACGAAAATAATTAAAAATTATAATGTTTATGTATTTAATAAATAACTTGTTGGTTTAGTGTTTAAGACGCTGGCCTAGTGATCCAGTGATCGGGGTTCGCGCTACTTTCTAGGAGACCAGCAAGTCAGTGCTATTTTTATTGTTAAGGTGTTTTTTTTTATAGGTATAGAAATTTAAAATGAAATAAAACACATAAAAATCCTGATAATAGCCAATTATATATTGACTTTTTTGAAAAGATAATTTGTTGCCATTAGTATTTAAATGTGATTTCGCGCAAGCTTCGAATAATTTTCGACCACTTTTTGGAGCAGTTGGGCCCTATACCGTCAATAAGGCAATAAATGTTGGCTTTCAAGTTACCTATCGTCTCCGGTTTATCGGCGTAGACTAGCCACTTCACATATCCCCACAGAAAATAATCCAAAGTTGTTAAATCACACAATCTTGGAGACCAATTCACAGGTTCATTACGTAAAATTATGCGCTCATCGAATGTTTCATTGTAAATTGATTGTGACGCGCGCTGTGTACACGAACTGTATCTTGTTAGATCTCTCCGCAATATCTTCTATAAAGTGGATGGATACAACTCCAATTGCTGTGCACGATGTCGAATCGAGCTTGTGTCGTATAGTGTGCACCGAAGCGCACACTATACGACATCTCTGCGAATACATACTATCAATTAGTGTATGCGTGGTGCGAAAACGATCCATGGTTATTCGAATTACTCACTCGGATGGACGATTATGTTGACCGTAAAATGAACGTAACGCACGGTAAGTTTCGCGTACTGAACCACGATTTTCGAAATAAATTTGCACAATTTACAATCGTTGTTCTGGCGTAAGTCTATTCGTGGCGAAATGGTGGCAAATCAGCTGTCAAATTGACTGTCGCTGGAAAAAGTGTTGCCAATCAAAATCAAATCAGTTACAATCGATTACTATATTGCTTTACTCTTTACATATACCATATATTATATCTTATACATTGAACAATTTACATACATTGCAAGTTTTATAAAGTGTGTATTTAATGTAATGACATCTTTTAACTTTATATATATATTTGTACATTGATCATTGCGCTTTGTTTACTACTATACCGAAAGAACACTGTCTGCTATAATACAGTCAAATACTAGTCTGGCAGGCAGGTTACCCAAATATATTTCTTACTTTTCTGAAATGTTTATCTGATTATAAAATAACACACTGTATTAAGAATCAAATAAATTAATTAATTAGAAAGATATACATATAAAATCAATTTTATCGAAAAATATTATTGTTGCGCTACCGGGATTCGAACCTGGATCTCTTTCCTAACCGGGGAAGGTGCATTATCCAACTACGCTATTTTTTAGTGACAAATTTTCGAACCTATATGTTACCTTTTTGATATTAATACATTTAATATATTTAAAATGTCACAGATCGTCTGTTCTGAATAATTACAACTTAACAATAAGAATGTGTTCTCCTAAAAATAAATTATTATTATTATTATTTATTTAATAAATTCAATGTACTGAAGTTTATGATATTTTAAACCATTCGTGTCAATAATAAAAATCAAATCTGAAGTCACAAATATTCATAAATGAAAGTATAATTTATTTATATTTTTACGATATTATGTTGTTATTGTAAAGTTGCAATTTTACACAATTATTAAAACAATATGAATAAGTTTTAATATCACTCCACCATGCTCTAGAATCTTCGTTAACTCTCTCGAATGAAGACGTATAATAATACATATGAATTAAAATGATTTCCAGATAACACACGTGTAGCTGACGTCTGTTTGATTTCTGGTGGGCGGCGTGACCGGCCCCACTATCGTCTGCACGATGAAGAAAGCCTCGCCAGGAATCCTGTAGATCCTGTACCCGCTTCTAGCCACTAGCCACCAGCCACCGGCCACCCGGTAGGTAGGCAAGTGCACAAACGGATATCCGTTTGCCTTTCTTACTCAAACACTGGGTGGCTGCCGGCGATATTACAAGACGATACTACACCCCTATGCGAGAAACGCTTCACTCACCAATTGTCACCCCCATTTTATTTATTATTAAACACAACAAAAAGATTTTTTGCAAACCCCTTAAGATTTCCTATAAAGACATTTAAAACTGAAATAAAATTAAAACATTCATAAATGAATTATTATTACAAAATTCAAATGCTACTGAAACGCATGAAATTGCATGACGAACATACATATTACACAGTTACATGCGCATATCGAACAAGTACGGTTTATTTTTTTAACAAAGTCGTAAAAATATTGTAAGTCTCAGAACTTCACCGACGGCTCATCAAAAAAACATGTATAAAATGGGTTCCCAGCGTCAGAATTACTTACTCACCTTTAAACAACAAAATTTCTCTCCTTCAAAAAAATAGGAAATAATTTAATGAATGGATGACTTTCAGATGAGATTGTTACACTAAACTAAATTTTTAGCCTAAAAAAATGTATCCATCTTCAATGTTTAAAATTACTAGGATACTTCAATTACATGGATACTATGAAGACCATTCTCATACACAGACCAGGGCACAGTTACGCATCAGGGCCAAATTATCTTAAGAAAAACGTCGTGATGTTTCCATTAAAATCTCGGAACTAAAACAGGTCCATATTATCCTTGTCACACCCAAGAAATAATTAAATTATCTGACACGTAAGAGTCACAAAAAAAAACTTTCTTCCACCCTTGCGGCCGAGCCGCCGACCGTCGCTCGCCCTCCTTTGCCGCCGTCTTACTATATGCCGCGCTGCTATTGGTCAATGCGTAATAGTTGTGTTATTGTATTGCAAATGTAATGTGGCACGCATTCGGAATAAATTCGTGATCCTACCTTCGTTACGTCACAATATATGTTTTTATATGAAATCTTGTTGAAAAGTCGATGTACCTGTAAGACACTTACCTAGTGACCAAATATCTTATGAATCTAGACTGGTTGTCTTGTATGTATGTACTCAGACTAAAATGATGTATTCAGCACACACATACCTTTACCGACTCCCAAAGATCATTGAGAATTCATCGTGGACATGTAAACTAATATTAACGCGAACGAGTATAAAAAGATGAATGTTGGGCATCACACGAAGGGACAGGAAAAGAAAGGTGACAATAAGAGAACAGACAAGAGATAATGTGCTTAGAAAATGAAATGGCGATGGGCAGACTACATCGCTCGGAAGACGGACAACCGTTGGACAAGCACGTCGGTGGAGCTGTCACGCAGCCCAAAACCGCACTGGACTAATGATATCATAACAATGGACAGATATAAGTGAGAGACAATTGGGGAGGCCTTCATCCAGAAGTGGATAGAAAACAGCTGATGATGATGACGCAAAAGTGTTTTAATGAAAAATATGTGCATAAGTTACGGTAAAATAAAGTCAGTGAAATAATGTTGTAATTAAACAGCGGTCTCTGTTGCATTGTATAGATACGAAAAATGAAGAAAAGGAATATGTTGTGATGTAGTACTGGAGGCGAATGATGCGTAATGACTTTAGACAACATGCGAAAGAAGGATTTTTACGTAATTTGGACATATTGTCAGATAAATGAGAGACTCAAAACGAAGAGAAATGGAGACGCATTGTGACCAAGTTTCAGATACTTCAGGGGACCACGATGCACAGCATTGAGCATATAAGCATATGAGGATGCAGTTATAAATCAGTTTATCCTCTGGATATATTGAATGTGGCAAGCCTAGAGCAGATTGGAGATGAGAAATACTACTTACAGTTGGCACAAGTTTGTGGAACACAGTTTACAGATTGCGGAGAAATGAGACTGTACAATAAAATAGTTAGTGGCAGGAAAGACCACAAGCTTCGTTAACTATCCAACGCTACCGGTGCATGTTATCGTCGGTACCGGGCGTGTTTATGAGCCTGTGCGGACATCTCTTATACGCCCAGGTATCTTGCAAGGTGCGTTCAGGGGTCGTTGGTGGTGATAATGAGAGTAGAGGCGATAGACCTACATAATTTGTGCCACACATAATCTTGGGACCATCCAAATGATAATGAATCCCGAGGTTCCTACGAACCCGGCAAACTAGTGATTGGGAAAATAATGTGAGATGATCTCCTGTAGATGGACGCTATGTATATTGAACAATACCATTTGAACAGATTGCATTTCGTTTAATGTTAATACTTTTAATATTATAAATCATGGGAAATCGCGGGCAGTAATGAAAATAAAGGAACAAAAAACCCGCGATATCCCTACCTGTAAGATTTTATTTGAAATGAAATTGAATGTAAGCGCTAATAGAATCTGCTGACCCAAGTGCAACGACGTCCGACTGGGCAGCAGTTTCTCCCTTTCGCCACCGGATGGTCAACGAGCCGGATCGCATGGGGGCGAAGCTAGACCTTTAAGCCCGCTCCCATTGGTCCGGCGTGAGACGGTGGGCCTGCCGCGGCCGGGCCGGTCTCACTGGTAATAAATAGTGCGCTGGCGATCGAGAGAGCTTATTCTCTGAGTACACACGCTGAAGCTTAATTTCTTTCTATCTCGATTTTGCCCTGCTTTTACTCTGGAATTTTGGAAACGGATTTTACTCTTGGCTGCTACACTGGATTACGTACAGACCTTACGTACTGCTGCACAGACATTGTCAGTCCGAGCTACAAGAGTGGACCGGCGAACCACCTTAAAAAACAGTTCTTGATTCCTGTACGGAACATAATTATAATGAGACTTTGATCTCTGAGAGTTGCTACAGACGGCTGCGTGATATCGTATTTTTAAAATAGAATTTTTGAGCTTATTTAACGGTCCTGAGAATTCGATAGGTCCACTCTCATTATACAGTGGTTCATAAATCGCTTCAAGCTGAATTTTACTGTACTGTTTTTATCTCGTCTCGAGTCGAGTTTCCAAGAGAATTCTCATCCGCGAACCCGGGTCATTAGTATAATAATGCAGTAAAACATGTGCTATAATAATAATGTATTGTTAAAATGATATCAGTGGCAATTAATATTTGGATCACCCGCTAATCCGGCAGCTCTGTACCGGTGATATGTGAAGTTTAGCGGGGGCGAGATCCAAGATACACACGGGCGCCCGGGGGTGGTTCTCAAGGCAGCCACCCCCCGGCGGAGGCGCTGTGCCCCCCGAGCGGGAGGGGCTGTTCAAATTTACACCCCTCATTTGTTTGAGATGACCCCCAACAAGCACCCGGCGATATATCCTGGGCCGCCACTGGCGAGGGCGGCCTTGTGGGACAGTGGCCTCGTCGCCAGCGTGATTCCTTCACCCTTTGAGAGGGTTCAAAACTTAAAAAAAAAGTTTTAAATGACAATCTTATAAATAACATCCTAAAGTACTTTATTAATAATATTTAAAATATCACGGAAATAACTTCACTAATAGAATGTGTTCTCCTAAATAATATATAAGTTTTATCAATATGTATAAATATTTAATAAAAATGAATTGATAATTCTGGCGTCTGCTATCGGTTTACTAAAAGGTATTTGAGATTCCGTAAAATCAAAATAGACGGCTTTCAAATAATGGAACGATAGATGTATTCATTTGAAAAAGTGTAACTAAAAATAGTATCGCTGTAGCATAGTTGGATAATGCACCTTCCCCGGATTGGAAAGAGATCCAGGTTCGAATCCAGGTAGCGCAACAACAATATTTTTCGATAAAATTGATTTTATATGTATATCTTTCTAATTAATACATTTAATTAGTATCTAAAGTACTTTGTTTGTTACGAATGAAAATTGAAGTGGAAATTTATACATTTCATTGAATAGAAATTTTGAATTTCTTTGAATGCGTATATTAGACCTTTCTATTATCTATTGTCAGATATTTTGAAAAAATAGATTTAAAATAATAAAGTGATTTATATTATTTATAGGTAATAATTATCATTATGATTAATCAGTTTTCAAAATAAAAAGATATTTTTAATGACATTGGATATTAAAAAGTGTTTTTGGCGTTTCATTAATGTGGAAGACGATCCTGTTCAGAAAAAGCGACGTTTAAATAGAGAAAGAAAGTAAAAATGGCGAGCACGATAAAGTAATTAAACAGACTACCGAACAGAAACAGAAAACTGGGGAAATGCATTAACCGATTATGCTACACCAACATAGTAAGTTATCGACAAAAATATCACAGACCTATATTCTGAAAAATAGCAACGTCACTGTGGCGTACAAACAATAGATGCCGGAAGAATCTCAGGACAGGAAGGAAATTGGCACTCACTACAATGTAGATTCTGCTGACATCTCAAAAGATGTGGACTGTACATTTTACAAACTATTTCGTTAATGGTTCCTACACAGTATAGATGTGAAATCTCGAGAATGTATAATATTATAAACTGTATCATACACGTATAACCGTACAGGCTCAAGGTCGCCAATCGACTGGGTCGGCAGCAAGGCTAGGGAAGGAAAGGAAAGGGGGTGGAGAAGTCACAGTGTGTTATTTTAGTTCAAAAATAAATATATTTATACGCACATAAATATATGTCCCAAACATATACAATAAGAATGTGTTCTTAAAAATATAAAAACTAAATATTTTTTCAAAAAGTAGATTTTTATACCTTTCTTATTATTATTATTATGATTTTTTCTATCCCAATAATTAACATAGGTTTCATGACAAATCTAATACCGGTTTAGCTTGTAAGTAATAAATTGTTATTTTAGGAGAACACATTCTTATTGTGAAGTTGTAATTATTCAGAACAGACGGTCTGTGATATTTTAAATATGAATTAAATATATTAATTAGAAAGATATACATATAAAATCAATTTTATCGAAAAATATTGTTGTTGCGCCACCGGGATTCGAACCTGGATCTCTTCCCTAACCGGGGGAGGTGCTTTATCCAACTAAGCTACAGCGACATTATTTTTAGCGACAATTTTCGACCCTATATGTTAAATGTATTAATATCAAAAAGGTAACATATAGGGTCGAAAATTGTCGCTAAAAATAATGTCGCTGTAGCTTAGTTGGATAAAGCACCTTCCCCGGTTAGGAGAGAGATCCAGGTTCGAATCCCGGTGGCGCAACAACAATATTTTTCGATAAAATTGATTTTATATGTATATCTTTCTAATTAATATATTTAATTCATATTTTAATAAATTGTAAGATCAAAAATTCTCTTAAACTTTGCAGTCCACCATACGAGTATTTGTCGGGTCCACCAAACTTTACGCGGCTGTGATAATCAGCGCTCGCAAACAATGGTCTATACTGTACTGTTGATAATAATTATAAATATATTGGCAAAGGTGTGCGAAGCCTACAGAAATTACCTACCCGCCTGGGCAGAAGACGATCCCCCTGCGCCGGCCCGACCACCCCAACCCCGGCCGGCCGGCGTGGGCGATGGCTACACCTCGGGCTGGAGGCGGAGGCTGTATCGGAGGAAGATCGGGGTAGATACGTACCCATCGGATGTGTAATTTAATTACGTAACAATATTATTTTTTTAATAAATTATATATTAATTAGATGATATTCATCTCAAAGTAAACAGATTATGTTCTGAATAATTACAACTTCACAATAAGAATGTGTTCTCCTAAAAAATAATAAAAGTTGTATCAATGTGTCCAAAATTTAATAAAAATGAATTGATAACTCTGGCGTCTACTATCAGATTTACTTAAAGGTTTTTGAAATTCTGTAAAAATAAGGTAGATGGCTCTGTCAAATGATGGAACGATTAAATGTATTGATTTCAAAAAGGTAACATATAGGGTCGAAAAATTGTCGCTGAGAATAATTCCGCTGTAGCTTAGGTGGATAAAGCACCTCCCCCGGTTAGGGAAGAGATCCAGGTTCGAATCCCGGTAGCGCAACAACAATATTTTTCGACAAAATTGATTTTATATGTATATCTTTATAATTAATATATTTAATTCATATTTAAACAGATTATTATAGAAAAGTGTGAAATAATTAGGATCGAATGTAAATCTATTTATTTAAACACATGACAATACATCTCGACGGACCCAGTCCGAGAATCCAGCGAAACCGATCACTTCTCCTCGGCACGTCATTTCGAAAACGCCTCAAGCGAGCCTCTCCAGTAAGAAACTTTTTTTGTACATTACATTTCATATTCATATTTTTTTTATTTATCATATGTTGTAAATACATTTCGTATTATAATATCTGCCTCACCGGACTTTGCCCGTGCTGAGGCAAACATTTTGCATTTTTAATCGACAATCAAAACATAATTAGTTTATCAACTATAAAAAGAAAAGAAAAAAAATGTAAGTAACAAAATATGATGCAATATTTGATCTTAAGAAATTTATAACCTACTTGAAATTTGTAATTTACAATTTAATTTAACACACAAAAACACGCATGCATAGGCTCTCACTCATTGGTGTTTGGTCTGAAGTCTTGATACACTGCGAAATACATCAACACGCGTGAGATATGGTCTTCAGTCTCACCGTCTACAGAACCTTCTGATTCCAAGTGACTCAACAACTTTAAGTGCACACCTTTCGACTCATATCACGATATAACCATCTACCCTATAGGCACAAGCGCAGCCTTTAAAGATCACTATAAGTTCATTATCCATGTCAGTCCCTCATAACTCCCGCTCTTGCTCCTCCTCTTTTCTCTGCATCCTGCAGACCTTAGGGCTGTCACCATAGAAGTACCTGTTGCTTTTTCCACTTGGTTAGTCCGAAAGGTGGAAGATCTTCTTCTTCTTCTTCTTTGTCCTTCGACGTGGCCCATAAGCTGTCTTCCCTTCTCGCAAGATGTTCAAAAAATTTAAGGAATCGTCTCATGGAAATGATTGAATGTCCATCCTTGATAGTCAGCTCCTGCAGAATGGAGACGTTCGTGCATCCCGCCATACGCGCAACGTGTGTCTCCAGCACTACATCTCACAGGCATCAATCCATTTTCTCTCCTTCGCTTTCAGGGTCCATGATTCCACATCATATAAAAATAGAATTTTAAGTTACAGATGATTGAAAACTGGTGGTTCATTGAAGGGGTCATAGTTATTAGGAAAAAGATTGCCGCAGAATTAGCTATTTCGCATTATTACCAATATTAAAATCACAGACTGCTCCTTGGGAAACCCTCGTCAAATTGGTAGAAATGTCGGATAGTTGTGAGAGAAAATTTATGGTCCTGTGCGAGATGTCAGTTTGAAGTTTAAGACCTAGTGACGAGTTATCTAATATTTATCAGAAACTCAGACTCGATTCACGTGAAACTAAAGCGACTCAGATGTGTCACGTCTACAGAATGCAGAAAGGGCAGATCTCAAAAAGAATCCTTAATGGTAAGGTGCTAGGAAAAGAGTTGGAAGGGCTAAGATGGCGTAAAGAAAGACATTTGAGCATTTGAAAGCAATTTATTTTTATTCTTTCTCAGGTACTAGTTTTTCAATAATAATAATAATAATAACAATACAATAAAATCGAGGTGTTCATGGATAATTTAATAAAACAATTGCTTAGAAAATATCTACAGACGTCTTATATAGGCAGATTATTATTTCTGCTGCCGTACTATTTACTGGGTATGGATATACAACGACACGTGTTTCTAGATATGAAATAATGCGGAAACTGATCGGATGATCGGGTAGCAGGTGTTCTTTTTTGCCGTTAGATCGGCATTTAGGAAATTTCGTATATGGGGCGTATATGTACTTGTTTGTATTTCGTATTATATTTTTTAAATTTCTCTTGCTGATTGACATGAAATATTTTATAAATAAGTGAAGTTTCTATGCATGAACGTATAACTTAACTAACTAATTTATCGTATTGCCTTTTTACTACAGAGGTAGGCAGAGTAAATAACAATTTATTATTTAAATTTAAATAGTATGGGCCAATTTTTAGTACACATAATTATAATAATTATTTAGGTTTACGTTTTTATTTCATTTTGCACCCAGTTTATTAGTAATTTATATCTTATATTTAATAATTTATAGAACATTAACATTTTGTTGACGGAGAATTTATAAAATTACAATTAAAATTTATTAATGGTAGTCATAAATAAACAATTTATGTTTACATAATTACATTCTGCTAGTTAATAATAAACTATTTAAAACTTTAAAATACCATCTGCACTAACAGATCTGCTGAAGTATCCTGCGATGGAATCCGAAAAGTCGGCCAGAGCGGTCGAAGACATGCGGCAGAATAACCCCAAAAACTTGACAAAATTCTGAGATGCTGTTTAAACCTTGGAAGATGTTTGCACTGAGTAATAATTGAGATTAATTAAATTAATTTGTCGAACAAATCAGCGATATACAACCCTTTTAGATTGCCAAAAATTTGCTGTAATTTTGAATAAATTGTGATTATAAAAATATATGCAATTGAAACACCTGTGCCATCAATAAAATTGAAAAAAAACAATGGCAGTATTCAACTAACGTAACTAAAGAGAGGATATAACGCCACACATATCTTCATCGCATATTTCAACACGATAGATGATCTGACGATGGTTACATGGAGAAAAAGACGTTCTTGATAAAGTATTGTGAAGACGATACAATGAGAGTGGACCCACCACATTCCCAGGACCGTTAAATAAGCTCAAGGCTTCTATTTCAGTCCTACTCTTACTCCACCTGGTTGGCATATTTTTAATATTACAAAGGCGGCTGTTCGATAGCGCCCCGCACACATAGACAGAGCGATACCGCATGTCACTTTAATAGAGAAAATAAAATATACAAATAAGTATAAACAAAATATGATCAAATAACACAGTAGAGTATCAGAAAACAGGTTGTATAAAAAAGAGAAAATACATATAACACACTCACCACAAGGCCGGGGAGCAGTAGAGGGGGGGGGGGGAGGACGGCACAAAAATAAAAAAGATAAAAGCAACAATTAAGGACACGCGTCGTATCGAGATGCAGACGAGACAGGGATAGACCGCCAAGCCATTGCAATGTCTGCTCTGGTGTGGTTGGTAATGCTGTACAGATCTTTTGATTATCCCGTCGCCATCCCGGCCGACACGATCATCCGTTCCGCCTGATGAGTCTCGCAATCTCAAGAATTTGAGATTCTTAGATTACTTCTCTTCAATTCAAATAGTTAAATGTTATAACATCATTTTATACTTGGACTCATTATATTCACATACATAATGTTTTTTACATTGTTAGAATTGTCGCGAAACTGAAGTTGAACTGTGCCGGACACGTGGTGAGACTAACCGATAAACATCTATAGCCGGGCAAAAGAAGTATACCGACGATGCCAACTAAATATATAATAGAGTATAATAACAGGTATCAAAAAATATGTTTTAGATTTTTTATTTATTTTAAGAACTATTCTATAAATTCCGAATTAAAATATATTTGTATATTTATTACATTAAAACGGGTAAGTTGTTTTATTAATTTCGCTAAAATTATTTTCTACGATTTCTCCTTCGAAGAACGGTTTTTAAATGTTTCATTTACAGTGATGAAAAATATTTATTTAAATAACTAGCTTTAGAAATGAGCATACCCGAAACTCATAACAGAAATAATCATACTTTGAGATTTAATTTAATATTGATAATAATCTATATATATAATATATAATAAGGTTTAGTCTGTCAAGTAAAACAAATACGTAGAAATATTATTCTACACAGTTTTCAGTAAGGATTAATCCCTTTCAAAAACAGCAGATGTGAGAACAAAATTTTTTTAAATGTAGAAAATCCAATGCCAACAAAGATTCAGTAATAAAATGTTATTTATAAGTTAGGTTCATTCAAGACCTAAGTGCTAACAAATCGCGGACCAGAATGCATATGAATTAGTTACAAACGGTTCACGAATAACCCACGGCAACACAAAAGTCGTGGGTTAGGTCATAAACAAGGTTACGCTAATCCGGATAATAACGTCTAAAATTTAACAGGGTATTTTCATAATATAAAGATTATTTAATTTATTTTTATTTCCCAGATTTTTAATCAAATGCATAAGTATGTATACATATGCTTTAATATAAACAATATTAATATTTCACATTTTACTATAACTTATCGTATGCACATATAATTTAGTTGAATACACGCAATACAAATCATTTAAAGACAGGGATGGTCTGGAAGGGGCTCAGAAGGACTCGCGCGAGCCCCTTATTAAATTAAGAAATACAGCATTCTCAGATCAAATCAGTACCTAACTGCAATTTCTGTAGATGGTTTAAATGTGTTTATGAAACAAAAGACTGGTTCCCTTTGAAATTTATTTCGGGTACATAATTGTGAGAACTGTCACTTTTGCGTGTGTGTGTGTGTGTTAGATGAGTGGTGGGGACATGGGTTATTAAAGTTTATCACTGGGGGAACGGGTCTCTTTTCCATCGCCACTTCGCACTAGTTATTAGTCTATATCTGAATTATATAATTGTAAATTACTGTAAATACGTTGTTGTAATAAATGAATATTGTTACTCAAATCTACTGAGTTTCACTCAAAAATAACTCGAGAGTACAAAGAGAGGATAGAACCCCAAGAGAATCTGGTAATAAGTATCCAAAGTCCAAGATAGCTCAATAAAAAAAAGTACAAGATCTAACAATGCTTAAAAATGCCGACGTTTGATATATATTGCTTCCCGATGTTCCTACTCCATGAATAAATGTTCCACGAAACATTTTTGTGAACGATGCATTGAACGATTATCCTTCATACTTCACACGTTCACATTTTTTTCCCTTTTCCGTAATTGTACCTAGTTTTTAGAAAATCAAAGATGGCGACCGTAAATTGTCGACATAACACGTAATATAGATAAATAGGTAAGTAAATTAGTAAAGTATTGATATAGTTACACTAATTTAGATGAAATTATATCACATTTTATGAAATATTCTCACTTTTTTGGGCCACCTACAGTTGGAGACAAAATGTGTAGGTAGTTAGGTTAGCACAAATGACTGATTACTTTCATTTTTATTTCTACCCACATCAAGCAACCGCTTTGTTATTTTTGGTTTGAAATCGTTAATCACTTCAGACCCTTTAAGGTCTAGTGGCAATTTATTAAATATACGCGGTGCACAAAACAAAAAAGTTCATTGACCAAATTTGGAATCCATTTTTGGCACTAAAAAGTATCCTAAGGTTTTGCTCTTAGTTTCTTTTGAATCGGATCGTAGATCTGAAGTTATTTTTAAGGAATTTTTTTAAATAATATTTGTAGGATTGATCTGGTAAATAGTTGTCTTGTATCCAAAACTTGAAAGAATCTAAAAAGTTCTTCAGAGTTATATTTAAATGTCCTCTTGTTTATTACTCAATGACCCATTTGTAAGCCTTAATTAGAGAGAACCCATTAAGGTAAGAGCTGCACCGCCCCATGCACATATTGCGTAACTGATGAGACTCTGACAAAATGAATAGTATACTATTTTTAATAAAGTAATATTCACAAGACTGCGTAAATTTTGAAAATATAAATTAATTTACCTTACCTTACCAGTTGTCTTATACTGATATGGTAATGTTTTTATTATTTTCTCCCCCAGCTTAAAATTGCTAAATCTACAGTTAAGTTGTTGGGCGTGCACATGGATTCAAATGTTTAAATGTATACTCAAATCAGCAAAACTGTCAGTGCATGCTGACATCAACTGAGACAGATTAAAGGTATTCGGAGACATCTTCCTCTTGAGGCAGCCCGTCCACTCATTGTGGTGTCACGTGTGGACTATTGTAACAGCATCGATGCCGGCCTGCCAATGTTTCAGCTGGATAGATTACAATCTATTCTAATCATATAACACCCCTCTTACATCACCTACATTCCCTGGAAGAGTTGAATTTAAATTGATGTACAAGGCGACACACAACATGGCGCGTGAATGATAGACGTCAAACTCTCAGGTCAGCCTCTACTTCAGCTGCAGGAAGAGTTGTAAAACCGACCAACGGGCATTTGCGGTGGCAGGCCCAGTTGCGTGGAACTCTTTGCCCTTCGTCATAAGAAGCAATGAATGCATCAGAGACTTTATTTAAGAAGAAACTGACTAACAAATTTTAAAAAACAAAGATAATACTATAAACAGTTTATGTGTAAAGTGAAAAAAGAGGTGAAAATTTTTACGAAAATGGCGCTATACAAATTATCCATTATTATTATAAAAAGATTTGTATGCGCACATCATGATACAAACATGGAACTAACATTGCTCAAGATACAAGTAAAAGTATTGTGTTTAATCGCCACGAGTTCTCAACCCCTTTTGCAAAAATTGTAACATTACAAATTAATATTATTTACTTTACAAACAACTCAACAGCTGTCTTTATAATCAAAATTGAAATGAACACATTTCTCATGTAACCGTACATGTGTTCAGTGTACAGTGTAGTGTATACCTCACGCAGACTCCCTCACGCGAAGATGTTCGTTAAATTTATCTCCATATGAAGGACTTCTATACCCACATCTCGTAAGATGTGCTAAAGTAAGTAAAGGGGTGTTTTCTGTGCGATATACATCCTTAGCTCTGTAATATACATCCCCGACCCCCGGTTAACTGTGAAGGGATGACCCCCTTTGTTCTAGAACTTGTCAGAATATACGCACGCATTCTTGTCTCGTTTCTCTGATCTTTCAGCGTAAAGATCATACTTATATATCCAGCATCTCTCTGATTATTATTCACAATTACTATTTTAACTCTAATATTATGACCACTTGTTTCCGTTTCATTTCATCAACCCTCCATAGTTAAACAAAAACCAAATTCAAATGAAAAATATTTTTCAAAAAAAAATGGTGAAGAAAGGTCCAGGGTTCAAGTTTCGGTGGCAGCTCAATTTTTTTATATAAAATGGGCTGGAGGTATAATAGATGATCACTTTCAACAAGAAAAATAGAATCCTCATCCGCTTATTAAAAAGTAACACGAATAGATCAAATTGATAATAAATTATAGGGTTATAATTAAGCCCCATCTACTACTTTTTCTGTGTGCCGCATTTAACAGCAAAAAAAGGACACCTGGCAGTAATACACGCAACTAGCTAATTCCCAAATTATGTCGTATGTAAAACAAGTGTTCTTATATATAATATATCTATGTCAAGTCAATGGTATCTAGACAGGAATATTATAACCAGCTCTCTGGAATAAATCTAACGTGAAACAACTTGAGTTTTATTGACGGAGTTTTATTAGTACGTAACCTTCACGCATCTCTCTACAAATCATTATCAGTACGTTAAAATATTACGAAGAACCAGCACCTAATGAAACGAGGAAACAGTCTTTATTTTGTACATAATAGTACATAATTTTACCGGCAATAGAATGTTCCGCGTTCAGTTCCCGTGGTAACTATGTATATATTTTATTACATTATTTTTGTCTGCTTATCTTTTAATTTAATTTATTTGATTTAAAGATTTCTTAGAAATAATATGGAAATCAATGTGGGTAAAAAAATCACCACTGCTCACTGTTTCTCTGCATGTCGTGGGTTGTATTGTTCTTCTTTAGCGCCCCGATTTTGGGTCTAGATGCGCCAACTAAAACAGTTAAATACCGGAGCCGATTAATTGGCTTGACGGCGATTCTCTGGTCGCAGTAAGCGGCGACCTTCACACTACATAAATAATCATACCAACAATAAAAAAGAAAAGAGTGCCAGTCGAAGGAATAAGAAAGTGATTAAACAAGAATAGTTTATTATTGTTTGAGCTCAGTTTCGGTTTAGAAATATGCAATGAAAAGTCTACACAGAGAAGCGACGGCTGCAGGCGCATGTTATTCAGGCCTATTCTCAAAATTGCAATATTGAAATGAAGGTGATTGTTACACCAACCATCAAAAATAGTGTTATATTTGAATGAGAGAGAGGGAGAGAGAGTGAGGGAGTGAGGGAGATAAACGTACCATAATCTGTCAAAACTATCTATCTATTTTTGAGGGTTGGTGTAACAATCACCTTCATTTCAATATTGCAATTTTGAGAATAGGCCTGATTAGCACATTCTGTCACCGGTACCGGGCGTATTTTTGAGGCTGTCAGGATTACTGCTCTGTTTTACGTTCAGGCGCGTTCAGGGATTGTCAGCGGTTCACTGTGTTTGAGTTGTAGCTACTTTCAGTTGCCTATTCTTTACTTAGATCGCCCAAAGGGTAAGAATTAAAAAGAAAATTACTTAGAATGGTTGCATTTCTCTGTTAATTAAGATCAAATAAATTTATATTATACATGCGAAAGTAAATGTAATTTACGATACTCGAGTTTCCATTATTCGCGACGTTGGAAACGGGTCGGTACTGGAATCGGGTCAACCGCCGTCTTCGAGAATCGGAAACAAAGTGCCGCGGTGGTTCACCGCTTCCAATGGTGCCGCATCAACAACCCAACTCTCTACCTCAAATTGTTGAGTATTGTCATCATGGTATCCGTGAGTATCCATGTTTCACACCATTACGTCACGACAGGCAATACACATTGCTATAAAAATAATTATTAATTTATTTTGTGTTTGTATTCTTGTGTATGTCCAATAGTCTGAATATTTATGTATATTCACATACAGGATGGCTCAAAAAAAGTGAGAACATTTCGTAAAATGTGATATAATTACATCAAAATTAGTTTAACTATGTCAACATTGGTTTACTAATTTACTTACTTACCTATTTATCTATATTACGTTTTATTTCAACAATTTTCGGTCGCCATTTTTGATTATTAATTTTTCCATTGATTGTATTAGGTTTTTTCAAATTGTTGCCCAGAATGATAAAAATCACTGCAGAAGAACGTATTCCGATCAAAAATTTGCGAATTGAAAAATGTTGGGGTGCCCTAGCAAATGATCAAAAAGTTTCAAAACAATGCCTGGAGTATAGCTAGACATTACAGTATAACTGGATATTACAGCAGGACGGAGCTCCATCTCACACAGCCAGAAATACAATCAACTTTCTACGTCGTGAGAATGTTAATTTCATCGAGCTAGGCATGTGGCCACCGAACAGCCCAGATTTAAACCCAGTAGATGATGCAATATGGGGTGTTTTGATGATTTCTGATTAGCTAAATATTGTGCAAAAAAAATTACATTAAGAATTATAATTAATTAATTATATTTTGAAATAACTATGTTTCTTACAATTCTGGGATACAGAGAAAAGTGTATTTTTTTTTTGTTGGGTGAGATTGACAATAGAGTACTGCGTCTCTGCAGGGTACCATTGCGACCGTGCAATTGCTGGTGCGGGCAGGCTAGTCATATATATTAAAATAACAAGGCCTATTTTGCGATGTTTATATGTAACCGATTTTGTCACACACATTTTGGTTAATTTCTCAGCGATTAAGGATTCTATCGGCATTCTGAAGGTTGAAACGTCTGTGTCTTTACAACCTTTTCTTTTCATTCTTCTTCTTCTCCTCCATTTGTTACAACTCTTTTAGTTTGGTGATTTTTTTAAAATTTAACTTTTTAACTAGCCTAACTTTTAATGTTCTCGCTTATAACTGCGAATTTGAGAGCAAAAACCATTTTTTATTTTTTTTAGCGATTGCCACCGATGGACAGTATATCGTTGCACACTTTTTTTTAAATTCTTCTTCTTGTAATTCCTTTGTGAAGCCTGATTTAGTGAAATTTCGTGTTGTTGAGCTTTTCTCTGCGAGTTTATAATTTGATTGCATCTGTGCATACATCACAATGAACAATAATTTATTTTCATATTTGTAAACTGCTATCGTTTAAAATTCACCTTAAAAATCTAAAAAACGCGTGATTTTTCTTCGATAAATCTACGTACCTACCTACATACAAATGAAATGTATAAAAAGCTTGATTTTTTGCAGACGTATTAATCAAACGCAACCGTTCATATTTTCAAGCGATAACCGAGGCCTGTGATTCGTCAATCCTCTTATTGGTCAATTTTCAAAAATGGCTGCCTGAAAATTAAATAAACAGGTAAAACTGTCATTATTGCAGTGCATTATTTTCGCGCATTTTTTTTGACGTTTTTTTTTATGTCAGGTATCATCCAGATTTCACAGCTAGTCATAGATATTTTATATTTTACCGCACAAGATAAAATTGATGATTTCACTCCGGAATTTAGTTATTAAGGTGAAATACATACATTATAATTAGAATATTTTTCTATACGTTTTTTTCGTTTTTTATAGGTTAGGTCTAGAATAACACAATGATTTTTTAAAAGCGTCATTGAATTCATTATTATTTAGCAGTTGTACACGTGACTTAAATACGTCTGCCTTACTGCAGGCCGGCCGAAGGAGTTTGTTCTTTTACGCGTCTGTTATTCAATATTTAAATTGAACATTTCTGGTGATAAATAGACCTTTATACTTACTTACTTACCTACCATCACGCCGTTTCTGCGCGGGGGTAGGCAGAGAGGATAGAGCGCCACACTCTTCTGTCCTGACACATAATTCTCGCCTCATCCACATTCATACATATTCTCATACAAGCTCGACGAGCGATCGATTATTATTCTTCTCTTTTATTTTTCTTCTTCTTTTCCTGTCAAATCACTTTTTATGGTTTCATCAATGAGTATTGACAATTTTTTTTTTAAACCTGGAGAGATGGGTTTTTAGTTGTGTACGTCGGCTATGTTTTTTCCAATTCTGGGATACCGAGAAAAGTATTTTTTTTTACGTGGCAAGTAATCCAACTTAACCCTTCTCAAAGGTTAACAGTCCTTTGACCCTCATGGGTTGTTGGTTGCGCACGTCGGCTATGTTTCTTCCAATTCTGGGATACCGAGAAAAGTGGTATTTTTTTAGGTGCATGGGGTGAGTCTGTGGAGCTCCCGCACAATTTCTTCACCACCTCTATTTTTGATTATATTAGTTAGTTTAAGTGCAATTTTAATTTTGAAAAATTCTACCAATAGGTGTATTTGCTACGCGTTTCAAAAAATGTATAAGCTAATTCCTTTTCTTCATCTGTTCCCACCACACTGGGATTTTTGATTATATTAGTTAGTTCAAGTGCGATATTAATTTGGAAAAATTCTACTAATAGGTGAATGTGATACGCATTTTAAAAGTAGTATTACCTAATTCATTTTCTTCTTCTGTTCCTACCACACTGGTTTTTTTGATTATTATAGTTAGTTTAAATGCGATATTAATTTTGATAGCAAATTTGTTACGCATTTATAAAAAAATTGTCGTTAATTCTATTTCTTCTTCTTCTGTTCCCCCATCACCCATCACATTTGTTTTTTAAGCTTTTCTCAGTCATTTTATGGTTTTATCAATGTGTATTAGCGAATTTTTATATTTTTTTTAATCTGGAGATTGACAACAGAGTACTGCGTCTCTGGAGGATACGTTTGCCACCGTGCAGTTGCAGCGGATAATCTAGAATAAATTAAAATAATAATAAATATTTATTTATCACTTCTGAATGTATCTAATTTGTTACAGACAATACACACGAGCACAATGTCACGAGCATATTTCGTGGTGAAACATGATATCTCCAAGTGCACCGTAAAAGTTTCCATGTAGAGCATTTAATATTCATATTTGAAATATTGTTTCGTGACTCCCCCCTTCCCCCATCTGAACCACACCCCCCCCCCCCCACATTTGAGTAATCTCCATCGAATATAATCCATTTTCCGGTGAAAAGTTCACAAATCCGATGCGTGCGTGTCGCGTCTAATAATTAACTCTTAATAAACAAACCCTCCCCTGCGAAGTTTTATCCGGTACTCTGTGACCAAAAGCGTGACAGTATTTCGTCCTAATATTTAATATTTTCCACAGAGGGTGCAGGGGCCAACGTCCCGCAAGATATCTAATTGATTTTTATTTTTCAATATTGGAATACATGCGCCTTGCATTGCAATAATTATATTTTAGACAATGTCTTATTTCTTTACTATAAAATACTTTACTGAACTAACCTTATCATCAGGCCGTTTTTCCGCGGGGGTAGGCAGAGAGAATATAGCTCTACACTCTCCTGTCCTGACACACAATTCTCGTCCCATCCACATTCATAGATATTAAGATCGGATTTATATTATTTCCTTATTTCTTCGTTCTTAGTACCTGTCTACTTTTGTTCCTCATCTACCAGCTCCAGACCTCACTTCCATACATCAGTGTAGGCACCAAGACTCCATTGTGTACCGCTAGTCTTGCCCCTTTACCGATAATTATATTATATTCTCAACTTAATTAAATTTAAAATACTATAGTAGTATCATTACTTTACTAAGCTCTTTTTTTCAAATACTACATCACTTTTTTTTTTTAAATCTATTTATATTTTAATTAACACTTTTTTATGATACTTTTTAGAAATAAATATTGTAGCACTTTTTATTTTATTTGAAAATACTACATCGGCCAGGTGGCCGCCTCTGGAACCGGCACAAATGCGTGCTCTTTTAAACATATTTTTCAAAATGTGGTGACCCTGCACGCGCCCATAGACAAGGCTGTGTAATATAACACTTTTATGATATCTTACCGTTCTATCGTATTTCTTTAATTTGTTCGATCGTCATTATTTGCACTGCTGGATGAAGGCCTCCCCAAGTGTCTCACACACTGACCATTATTACGTTTTTTAAATAGAGATAATATTTTCAAATTTAGCTAAACGCTCGTACTATGAAAATAGAACTAACTTGCTGGTGTTTTGGAGGGAGGCGCGAACCCCCGACCACTAAATTACCAGGCCAGCGTCTTAACCACTACACGAAAATCTACTCATTATATTGAGTGGCTATTTTTATTGTTTTTATCTCTGATTTGATGTTTTCAAACATAGACATGTGACATGTATATCAAAACCGATACATATAATCGCATTATTAAATAAACACAGGAACTGAGCTATGACATATTAATTAAGAAAGAGCCTATCGGTAATAAAATGCATTTTTTTAAATGGCATACTCAGTTTGATTACTATATTGTATCTATGGGACGTATGCGTGAGCGCATGTTGGTTGGTACAAATGTTGCATGTGAAAGAGATAAAGAGAGGGATTCAGATTAAATACTTTTGTTGACACGCACGAGTATTATGCTGATGATCCAATACTGAGGAACTATTGTCATAAGCACAAGTTAAAGTATATCATATTTGAAATACTAGAGGCGGTGTGTCGTACGGTGCGATGTGCCCCGCATTGAACGGATACTGGTGGAATTTCCGTTGATAGATGACACGGAAGTGGAATTTTTTTATTACCACATGTTAAGTTTGATATGTTGTCACGTCACGGGGGGCGAGGGGCGGGGGCGGGCGCGGCCGTCATTACACAATACGGCGACACGACTTTCGGGCTGTATAAATTTTAATGATGAACGATGCGCCCCGATACAATGCTTTAGATTTAAATTAATTTACGGCATTTGCGCGCCCTGTCCATCCGCGGCGGATTATTAGTGGAAAAGTTGATCCGATCACGTGGGCGCGGCCGCACGTCACACGTTTCGTAATTTGTTCGTTTTACGAATTTTTTGTCATTTCTCAATTTTAAGTTTTTTTTTTTTTACGGTAAAAGCACTTTTTAGTGCACGTTGTAATATGTCAAAATAAAATCAAATAAACGTATCAAATTAAAAATAGATACGTTAATAGTTTGGTACGTTTAAATATGTTCCCTAATCCTGATGTTCGGTATATATGACAGATCCACAGATCGAATAATGAACAAGAATGAAACAGAGGCTAGTGAGTAGAAGCGACCTTATTGTGAATGTCAACAAGTGGAAAGTGATGGTATTCGAGGAGGCGTGCAAAATACTTGTAGATAATGAATGTTTGGAACAAGTAGATGAGTTTATGTATTTGGGAAGTATGTTTGATAGAAACGGAAAGGCTGAGAAAGATATCGAAAGGAGGGTGACTGCAGGGTATAAAGTGAACGGCGCATTGAATGGGATTATATCTAACGGGAACTTGTCAACTGAGGCAAGACTAGCGGTTCACGATGGAGTTCTGGTACTGACACTGATGTATGGAAGAGTTTGCAGAAGAGGAACGAAAGTAGACTGAATGCAGTGGAAATGAGATCACTTAGGCGTATACGTGGCAGATCTATTTGCGACAGAGTAAAGAATGAAAAAATAAGGAAAGAATGTAAAGCTGATTTTAGTTTAGTGAGTAAGATTAAGAAAGGATCACTTAAGTGGTTTGGTCATATGGAACGGATGAATGAGGAGAGAATGGTAAGAAAAGTATATGACGCAAGTGTTGATGGCACCAAAAGTAGAGAACGTCCGCGAAAGACTTGGCACTACCAGGTAAACCAAATACTGGAAGAAGGTCCTGTTAGAAGCCTCAATAATCATCAAGCTTGTATGAGAAGATGCATGAATATGGATGAGACGAGAATTGTGTCAGGGCAGAAAAGTGTGGCGAAATTTCCTGAAGGAGAACTGTCACTACAGCAAAGAAAATCCAGGTAAGTCGTGCTTCCTGGTTGATCCATGAGCCCTTACTGTACTGTCCGTATACCAAATTTCTATCACCTCCTGTATAAATACCCGATATACGAGTATACATATATATTTTTTTTGTTTTCAGATAATGTTTTTAGCCTTGGGGTGAATTTAAACTACCTATTTGTTTGTTTTGGGTAGATAACTGTTAGTCACCCACATATGTGTCGATTAGAATATACTCGATAAGGCAGGGAAAACTAATTAACTAGACGAGTTCAGCCTCAATAACATTTGTAGGCGCTTGGATGACATCTCATCTTTAGGGCCGGTTGTGTGATCAGTAGTAACTTTTCTATGTTTTATCAGTTGATAATGGCCTAGACAGCCGAAACGATCGTCCAATAATTTGGAAAAATTGACCGCCCGATGAGTCGTGGGCGCAAGGCATGCCGGTTAGACCAGTTGCTGGGCTCATAGACACGTCACTTCTTGAAGAGTCACGGATGCATGACATGTAGCTGCCTGAAGTTGAACGTCTTGGAGTCAGCGTTGAGTTTAAAGAACATCGTGCGGACCAAGCGCGTGATACAATGGATGCTTCAGTTGCTGGATGAGTACAAAAGGTATTAGTGTAAAAATGAAACGTAGAAGTGAGTCAGCGTTGTACGGTGTCGGCACCGTCGGCCTAGAGCGCCGTGGCGGGGCAGCGGAATGGAAGATGTGTCATCGGTGAGCGATCGGGCAAAACTGTCGCGGCAGCACTTTGCCGCCGGCTAGGTATTAAATGCAGACGTCACTGATGTTGATGCTGGCTAGGCATAGCGTGTTGAACTTTCGAATCATGTCAATTAACAGTGGAGTTCTATAAAAATAATTGCTTCTGTATTTAAAATATAAAAGAACACAGAAGATTTTGAACGTTAGTGAAAATATTAAAACATTTTAAATCTGTACCCTTAGTCAAAGTGAAAAAAAAAAAGATAAATTCAGCAGAATTAGTATGAAATGAAGGTTCTCTGGACATATTGATATATCTTCATTAGTAATGTGGTCGACGTAACCCTACCAGAAGCCTTATAATGATATGGTAATGTTTTTATTATTTTCTCCCCTAGCGCACAAATAATAGCATTAGCACGCCTTGATCCAAATTTACAGGGAACACTGTAGGTGCAAGATCTCATACTCATAAATATTTTTTTCCTATATTAGTAAAAATCGTAAATATCGTTATGCAAGTAAATTTAGTTAGTAAATTAAACAAGTATTTTATTTTATTTATTTATTTATTTACACCCAATCCCGAATCGTTTTGAGAGTTTTAATTCGTCGTTTTAATTTAGTTTAATGTATTATTTATAAATATATACATATAAAATCAATTTTGTCAAAAAATATTGTTTTTGCGCTACCGGGATTCGAACCTGGATCTCTAAAAACAATGTAGATGGCATTCAAATAATGGAACGACAGATGATGAAAAAAGTGTAACATATAGATTCGAAAATTTGTCATGAAAAATACTGGCGCTATAACATATTTGGTAGTGTACTTCCCCGAATTGGAAATACAGATCCAGGTTCAAATCCCGGTAGCGCAAAAACAATATTTTTCGACAAAATTTTATTTTATACGTATATATTTATAATTAATACATTAAATTAGTATTTAAAATATATATAATTATGACGAATCGAAACGAGTAAATAAATAAATAAAATAAAATACTTATTTATTTTACTAACTAGAATAAACATCACAGACCGTCTGTTCTCAATAATTACAACTTCACAATAAGAATGTGTTCTCCATAATACATATATTTTTAAATATATTAATTAGAAAGATATACATATAAAATCAATTTTATCGAAAAATATTGTTGTTGCGCCACCGGGATTCGAACCTGGATCTCTTTCCTAACCGGGGAAGGTGCATTATCCAACTATTCTACAGCGACAATATTTTTAGCGACATATATTTTTATTTATTTTATTACATTCAGTCATATCATCATAACACCATCGTAGGTTGGCTACCATACCTGTACAATGTGAGAGATTAATTTCAAAAGGCAGCCAGAAAGAAGCTATATAAATCACACACCCCCAAACGGGGTGGGTTGACGTCACATTTACGTGTAAATTAAACAAGTAATAGAACGTTTAAAATCTATAACGCTATTATTAAAAATCCCTCGAGATTGCCGACCGGCAATGATCCGAAATCCAACTGCTGTGTACGGATGCTAAGCCCGTTATACACACAATCACGTGTATGGGGGTTTTTCTGTGACCGTAGTAATGTGTCTTAAGGCAAAACACGATATGATATTCCTGTCGCATTCAGTTTGATATATTTGCGGCCCCGGATCCCAAAATCTATTATTATTCTGCTCCTGCCAAATTACAGGGTTGGCAAAACCAATATCGTCAGTGTTGGAATCGAAAAAAAAACACATTGCGAATTTATTTATTCGAATGATACGAAATATGAATTCATATGTGAAATAAAACATCTAAATCGTGGTAATGGCCATGGTATTAGCTTTATTAGAAAGATAATTGTATGACACTAATTTCGCGCATTCTGGCTCGAATAAAGCGCAATCTGTATATCGGGCCGTGTATCGGCAATAACGCGACGAATGTTGGGCTTCCAAGTCATCTATCGTTTCTGATTTAATGGCGTAGATTAGCGACTTTACATATCCTCACAGAAAATAATCCGAAGGTGTTAAATCACACGAACTTGGAGGCCAATTCACAGGTTCATTATGTGCTCCTTTCCTTTCTTTATGTTTCCTTCAATGAATTGATTGTGGCGCGCGCTATGTGTCATGTTGCGCCACATAACATAAAACATACTTTCTACGATTTGCTATTCAACAAAAACAAAACACCGAAATTCATATAAAAATTCACACCAAAAACTCTTGTGACCAATGTTCATCAATTAAAGAAAAATACTGTATCAAGTACCTAGAATCTCAAATGGAAAGAATATATTACTAATCTCACAAACAAAATAAGGCAAACTGCCTACATATTTTTTACACTCAGAAACATCTTATCACTTACATATCTGAAAATAATATATTACGCGTTTGTACAGTCACATTTGCAATACGGTATTATTGGATGGGGAGGTGCATATAAAACTTCAATGTCACAATTAGAAATCACTCAAATTTCACAGATTTTAAAGTACCAAAAATAGTAGACATACAAAAGAAATTAAATAATTTAAATTTTCAAAATTAAAAATCATTAAATTTTAGAGGCGAATTCCGATCTACAAGATATAGAGATCAAATTGTTATCCCAAAAATAAAATATACCGCAACTCAAAATCAATATATTTACGAAGGCATCAAATTTTTTAACAATCTCCCCATCACAATTAGAAAAAATACGGACTATAATAAATTTGTAACTGAAGTAAAAATATATGTAAAATAAAGTATGTAAAATATGTAAATTAATTCGTATATACTCCTTCTCTATACACGAGTCTTACTCTCATAGAGAAGAAACAAATGTTAAAATATATATATATTCACTGATTATTCAAAATTGTATTATATTTTTAATATTAATTTTAAAAAAAAAATCTAGTTGAAACCACAGCTCTTCCACGTTAATTCCATTCAATTTGGAAATGAAAAAGTCAGTAATCATGGATCTATAGCACTCTCCATTGACTACAACGTTCAGGCCGGCATCATATTTGAAGAGACAACAGCTTCTTCGGTGCGCACTGTACCACGTCTCTGCGGATACATATTATCAATTAGAGTATGCGTGGTGCGAAAACGATGCATGGACAATTATATCGAGCGTAAAACGGACGTAGCGCACGTTGAGTTTCGCGAACTGAACCACAATTTTCGAAATAAATTTGCACAATCTGCAAACATTGTTCTGGCGTAAGTCTATTCATGGTGAAATGGCAAACCAAACTGAGCACAAATTGGTTGTCGCTGGAAAAAGTGGTGCCAATTCAAAAAATATATCCATTAGTGTGTAATATGCACATTATAATAGTATATTAATGTCGCTTAGCGTTTAAACTGGTCTGTGGGCGGAGTTGTCGTTCGAAATTAGGTTTAACCTTTACCATACCATGATATAAAATACCCGAACGCAGCCATGCTGTCAACTCGTGTTATCGTAAATAATAGTTAGAAAAAATGTTTTTATTAACTTACTCTAAATATTGAGAATAAAATTTAAAAAAAAGATTAATAACACAATTTAAAGCATTTATTAAGTCCTATACAATGTGTCCTTCCTTCTTATCTCTCTTCATTTAATTAGTGGGAAAGAGACAATTATATTTGAATATTTGATGTACTTTTCACTGTGAAAATAGTGTGTGATCTCTGTTTTTCATATCACAAATGGTATTTTTACCAACGTATTAAAATTGTACAACAGTTTGAATGGAAACAGTAATTATTTTTGTACGATTCCCTTTTCATAATTGGTTTTTCACTAATATTTTCTTTAGGATTATCTAAAATATGAATTTTATGTTCCATGTATTTACCGAAATATTACACGTTTAATTATGATGGTAGACCTGTGTTACTGCATAATTCGGGAAGGGTTAAACACGGTATCCACAAAATGTATGAACGAAGTATTTGAATTTATGTTTGTATCTGTTTATTTTATTGCGTTTAGTATTTAGAAGAAATAGCGTACTGACGTGAAATTCAATATATCAATGAAAAATAAGCGCTATTGTTATTGGATTTCTCGATTAAATTTAAACATTAAAAATTATTATAATATTTATGATCTGTCTCTCTCTCTAATGTCTCTTGGTAGATGTGCTCGTGTCTAAGCAGTGTGACCCTCTATTCTGCTTCCACGAATTACTTAGCTCCACTTTTTGCGATCTTGGGTATTGTTTAGAGCGGCGAATATCGAGACCCCGGACTTCTGTCTGTCTGTCCGTCTTATTTAAGATAGAACTCTCGCTCTCCGCCCTTGTACGTTCCCCGCCGCGGCCACATTAGCCGCCCACAGGATAGCTCACCATCAATACGCTTGAATAATCTTGAGTTAGTATCAGTCCAAAAACAATGGAGCTGTCGTGCTTTTCGACAATTTGCGGCAACCCTGTTAAAAGAAACACAATTTCCGCCCCCCTTCCCCTCGGGAGGCCCGCGGAGACAGAGATCCGATGAGTTGTCATTAATAACGACAATAGGGATGTATCACTGACAAGATGGCCACTCACCCCCCCTCCCCGATCCGATCCTCGTCCCATACACGCTGAAATTATCCGGCTCGAAGGACCAGAAATTGAAATATGTCATGAACAATATTTTTATTTTATTTATTTATTAATTATTGATATCAAACCAAGGGTTCGATTGTATGCAAAA
Organism: Eubasilissa splendida; assembly: GCA_031772225.1. NCBI lineage: Eukaryota > Metazoa > Arthropoda > Insecta > Trichoptera > Phryganeidae > Eubasilissa > Eubasilissa splendida. Next base: position 19,945,352 of record CM062868.1, read on the forward strand.
ATAGGTAGTAAATAGTATGTTAATACTAATTAAATGTATTAATTAGAAAGAGATACATCTAAAATCAATTTATCTAAAAATATTGTTATTGTGAATCTGAAAATCTTTCCAAACCGATGAAGGTGCATTATCCAACTATGCTACAGTGACAGTGCTTACACTTTTCAAATGAATACATCTATCGTTCCATTATATGAAATCCATCTACTTTGTTTTTACGGAATCTCAAATACCTTTGCCAGAATTAACAATTTATTTTTATTAATACATTTAAATAGTATTTAAAATATGATAGACCTATGTTCTGCATAATTACAACTGCATAATAAGAATGTGTTCTCCTAAATAAATAGAATGTACTTTGAAATCAACATTTCAAAGAAATCAAATCATTCCATTACCATTACATCCTAATATTAAAATACGTTATCGACTGCATTCGTGAAGATCCTGTATGAGAAGTTAAAACACAATATCTTCTTTGTTTATCGCTCTCTACTTCATTTGCCACCATTCTAACGTTCATTCCCTAAAATCACATCCCGTGTCCGCCATAGTCTCACTTCAGTTTCGCGATAGTTTGCACAAAATCGGCAGTCTTTATTTTTCTGTCTGTCCCTTAATAAATGCCCAGCATAACGTGAATAAAACAGTCCTGGGTAATTTCAAATATATAATATTATAATATTCCCTAATTCCTAAGAGTCTACCATACTTGTTCATCAATACTTGATACGTTTACTGACGTCTTTTGAGTCTACCATATTTATTCATCAATATCAAAATCATATCATATCAATGTCAAATATCATAAGTATTTAATTTTATTAAAATGCATTAGAAATATTTAAAATTCTAACAAAAAGCTATCAAAATTAAATCGTAATTGCTCGTAAACCATCAGGGTGAGCTAAATGGGAGGAGTATTGTTCGACGCGCGTGATTTTCTGATTTGCCAGTCGCAATGAGTCACTGGTCGGGAGCATACCGCGCGTTCGCGGTTGAGCAATATTTAAGGTGCTGTGATTCATTGGTTCGTGCGCGTCGCGCTTTTTGTACTCACTTTAATATTCGACGAGTAAGTGATGGGCCGAGCACGTGACTTATATTATCACAACACAACACAATTTCAGCAAGACGGGGCCACTTTGCACACAGCTAGAGCGTCAATGGAGAAGCTGAGGGGAATTTTTCCCAATAAATTAATCAGCAAGTACGAGGCATACCCCGGGCACCGTGCGACTTTTTTTTGTGGGGATACCTTAAGTCGAGAGTTTATAGCAACAATCCTCGAACAATTCTGGCCCAACAAAAATTTTATTTTATATATTCCGCCGATATTTATCCATCGTGAAGTTGCTGCCATCGAACCAACGCTTTGCTCTCGCGTGTTCGCAAATTTGAGAGTCCGATTGCAAGAGTGTTTTGAAAGACACGGACAGCATTTAGAGAATATTGATTATAAAACGTAAGATCCGCTTATCAATTTCTTCTTCAATATTTGGAAAATTACTTTGTGGCCTTATTATATAAATAATTACACAAAATTCTATTTTTTAACCCCTATTTATTGATTATTCAACATGTTTCGATACCTATGATATTTTCTTCAGGAAACAATGTACTATTAAGTGGTGAATAAGTCAAAACCAATATGAAAAGAAATTTAAAAGGTGACTATTTGCAAAGAGGATTTGGTTATTTATAATATTTAGCTTGACATTAACACTTTTTCCTATTTCTAAAATTTCACACGGACAATTATAAATACCAACATGCAAAACCTTGGACTGCCAACTGAAGAAATAATAATTTGAATAAATAGTATTTTTTTTTGTAACATTAAAAAAATAATGGTAATTACTTTACTAGACGTGGTCTGTTCTAAAGCAATTACGTGTACAGTTTTCAAAAGTTGTAATTATTTAAAGATAAGTATGTATAATGTTAAGCGAATTATAAAAATATTATTGTCGGTAATATACAATAGTTGAAGACAAATGTGTGTAGGTAATTAGGTTAGCACAAATGACCAATTAGATTAATTTTGCTTTCTACCCACATCAAGCAAACCACTTGATTATTTTTGGTTTGAAGTCGTTAAACACTTTAGACCCTTAAAAGTCTAGTGGCAATTTGTTATATATTAGCGGAGCACAAAATAAGAAAGTTCATTAAGCTAATTTGGTATTATATTTTGGCACTGGAAAGTATCAAAAGGCTTTGCTCCTAGTTTCCTTTGGATAGGATCGTGGAAGTAAAGTTAATAATTTATTTTAAAAAATAGTTTTAAAATTGCTCTGATAAACAATTTTCTTATATCCAAAACTTGGAAGGATTTAAAGAGTTCTTCAGAGTTATGTCTTCTTATGGCTTCTTGTTTATTACTCTGATGACCCATTTCTGAGCCTTAATTAGAGAATCATGCCCCATGCACATATTGCGTAACTGATAAGACTCTGACAAAGTGAATAGTATACCATTTTTAATAATGTAATATTCATGAAGCTGCGTAAAATTTTGAAAATATAAATTAATTTTCTCACTTTGGAGCTTACTCGATCGATATGCAAGTGGTATGTATGTATTTGATCTTCTATTTAATGACAGTTCACCATTTCTAATCTAAGAAGAAGAGGGTGGTTATCTTGAAACAGATAAATGCAATATTTGTACAAATTAATTATATTGTGTGGTAGTTAGAATCCACCCTATGCTGATAACGTATTTATTCGATCTGTATCAATTTGTAAGTAGTTTTTTTTTAAGCGACCGGAATTGATCAATGCTTTAACTCTAATAATCTAAATATATTAATTAGAAAGATATACATATAAAATCAATTTTATCGAAAAATATTTTTGTTGCGCCACTGGGATTCGAACCTGTATCTCTTTCCAAACTGAGGAAGGTGCATTATCTAACTATACTAGCGACGATATTCTTAGCGACAAATTTTCGAAGGTAACATATAGATGTTACCTTTTCGATATAAATACATTTAATCGTTCCATTATTTGAAAGAGTTTATTTTTACGTACGGAATCTCAAATACCTTTGAGTAATCTGATAGCAGACGCCAGAATTATTAATTCATTTTTATTAAATCATGCTCGAATCCCGGTGGCGCAACAAAAATTGATTTTATATGTATATCTTTCTAATTAATATATTTGTTTCATTTTTAATATAAATTAAAACACGACTTTCGTCCGGCATATAGCTATTGATATTAATTTCCTGTCGCCTGAATTATCAATTGATTTTTAATCATTTTCATTCAATTTCAACTCCTTCAAGAGCATCTTATGATAGCGGAGAAGCCTTAATAAACAGACGACTAATATTTGAAACTATCGAAACCCGCGGCCTCCTCCCGGCCCGGCGCCTGCCACCCTAACGCCACCCCCGTGAATCACACACCTACGCACAACCCTCAGAAGCTGGTTCAAGTTGCCGCCAGCCTTCCGCGTCCGAAAGAACTTTTCCAGTACTTGCTCCAACTCCGAATCGGCCTTGGGTGATAATGTTTCCCTAAGCACACTTGGGACTTTGTGTGTTGTGTATGTGTTACCGTTCAACTGTCTAACACGGTTACATCGCGGAATATCTACATGGGTATTATATCAAATACCTGAATTGTTCGATAATTATTCTGTGGATACACAAAAAAAATCATGCCACTCTTATTCTCTTGACATTCAGGCCTATTCTCAAAATTGCAATATTGAAATGAAGGTGATTGTTACACCAACCCTCAAAAATACAGATTGACAGATTATGGTACGTTTATCTCCCTAACTCTCTCTCCCTCTCTCTCATTCAAATATAACGCTATTTTTGAGGGTTGGTGTAACAATCACCTTCATTTCAATATTGCAATTTTGAGAATAGGCCTGATTATCTATTATCTTAAGCAAGTTGACAGATTTAAAAATATTTTATAAAAAACACGTGATATTTAACACTGTAACTTTTAACTCTGTACTCATTTTTCTTTGAGTGTAAAAAATACTATTGTTTACGTAAATGCCTTCGATAGCTGGTTTCCAGGTTTCCGATTAACAATAGGCACACATATAATATATGAACACTGCACTGACCTTTTTATTTTTGCTATGTTGTTGTTCTTTTAGCTGGGTTGTCTTCTTTAGATTTCGACCGACCGAAGCGCGCTCTGGTGGATTATTTGGAATGCCGGACTGTGATGCCTGACGGTTACCGTCTTCTTAGCTTTCCGAAAAAAAGGGCGGCAATACTCACACACACACGTGTACATTATTATAAACCAGGAAATCCAGTGGTGCCAATCAAAATACAAGATAACAATATTAAATCAAGTATTATTTTTTTAAATAATCCAAAATTTTACACTATTTATTAATATAGTAAATGAAGACATAAATGTCTTACTTATTTTGCCTAGTTCCTAAGTAAAATATGAAAAAAATATTTAATAAAAAAGAGTATTTAAAAAGGAATTAATATAATTAGTAAATTAATGGTTAAAACCTATATTGAATTAATTCATAAAAATTGGGAATAGCCATGACAAACTGTTGTACGACTGAAATATTTAGTGTAATGTTTCAAAAATTGAATTGGACATGGAACATTTTTGATCTGAAGCTATATTTTTAAAATGGATTTTTTTCAAAAATTATAAATTGTAAAACTGTAATGCCGTTGAACTGTACGCAAACAATTTCCCTACGTCTTTTAAATACTATTAATTTATAAAATGCCTTAATCATAAAATTATTGTTAGAAGAACACATTCTTATTGTGAAGTTGTAATTATTCAGAACAGAAGGTCTGTGATATTTTAAATATTAATTAAATATATTAATTAGAGAGATATACATATAAAATAAATTTTATCGAAAAATATTGTTGTTGCGCTACCCGGATTCTGAACCTGGATCTCTTTTCCAATTCGGTAAAGGTGCATTATCCAACTATGCTACAGCGATAATATTTTTAGTGACTAATTTTCTAACCTATATGTTACCTTTTTTATATTAATACATTTAATCGTTCCATTATTTGAAAGAGACATCTACCTTATTTTTACAGAATCTTAAATACCTGGACACAACTTTATTATTAGAAGAACACATTCTTATTGTGAAATTGTAATTATTTAGAATTTCAATGTGAAAAATTTAATAAAAATGAATTGATAATTCTGGCATCTGCTATCAGATTACTCAAAGGTATTTGAGATTCTGTAAAAATACGGTAGATGACTCTTTCAAATAATGGAACGATTAAATGTATTAATAACATATAAGTTCGAAAATTTGTCGCTGTAGCATAGTTGGATAATGCACCTTCCCCGGTTAGGAATGAGATCCAGATTCGAATCCCGGTGGTGCAACAACAATATATTTCCATAAAATTGATTTTATATGTATATCTTTCTAATTAATATATTTAATTCACATTTACAAAATTATTTTTAATTATAAAAAATGATATATTATTCTATATATTCAGTTGGGTAGTTTGAGAAATAACTAGTCGAGTCGTCCCAAAATATCAAGGTGTTCCACGATGTTTCGTACTTTTACGGTAACATGCGAACTAATATCCCCAAGACAAATGATAAGACGGCTATTCGGCGATTTGAAAGATCAATATGGCCATACATTATTCACGAGACGAGAGGATCTTCCCGGGGGTGAGTCGGATGTGGGAATATGTATCTGATACGCGCGTGACGTACCCCCGAGCGCCTGTGTGTGGGTGTTGTTTTAGGTTCAGAGCAGACTTTTTGTATTATAAATCGAACAAAAGTGAACAATTTAAAAAGTTTGGTACTTTACAAAAACCACAGTTGACGAATGAGATTTTCAATATCTGTTCAATAGCCTAATGTTTATTTATCATTTAGACTTCAAATGGGGTTCAACTAAATTAAAAACACAGTCATTAAACAAATATCAGACATCTCATGGAAGTATGGGATAATTTCAAAAAAATGATGTTTGAAAAAAAATGGGAAAGATTAATTATCAAATTTGGTGTAGTGGTACTCGAGACGAGTCCACATACTAACATATACACAACTTTAAAAAATTTGATTAATGTGGATTTTGATATATATATTTATATATATAAAGTGATAGCCGAAGACAGGCCGTAATCCCTGTAATTATCCCATACTTCCATATATTTTCCATTAAATATAATAAAAAATAGTTTTGTCTCTATGAGATATCTGATATTTGTTTAATAACAGTGCATTTGTAGGTAAAAATCCAGTAATTGTGTGTTCTTGGACATATTCAAATATTGCTAATTAAATAGTCAACTAAAAGTACACACTTCTATATCGCGCTTACTTTTGAGATCAAAAATTTGAGCTTTAGAGTTATGCGACGTTGGCATTTTTTTCTATAGAATTTAGTGACATAAATCATGAAAATAATTACATTATTACGATTCAAATATAATCAATGACTTGCATATACAATTGTGAATAATAACGTAATTTTTTATCTATTTGAAAAACATTGCCTTTCGTATGGCCTACGAAGCCGATTGCTTTCTGCCAATTTTAATATTGGGTATTCTTTAAAGGCGTAAATATATCTAATTAAATTAATCAATTAGATAGATACACATAAAAAAAAACAATATTTGGGTAGCAACCAAATATTTTTCATTAAGAAGACCACATTCATATTGTGAAGTTGATATTTTTTTAAATACTAATTCAATATATATAATCAATTTTATCGAAAAATATATTTTTGTTGCTGCAGGGATTCAAAACTACATCTCTTTCATTATCTCGTGCATTATCCAACTATGCTACACAGGAGGCAGTACCTTTGTCGACTAATTTTCGAACCTATATGTTACATTTTTCAAATTAATACATCTACCGTTCCATTATTGGAAAAATTAGAAAGAGATCTAATCCCGGTAATAACAATATATTTTTCTATAAATTATATTATACATGTATATCTTTCTAATTAATCCATTTAATTAGTTTTTTTTTTTAAATATTTTTCGATTATAGAATTGTTTATTTTAATTTGTAATAAAAATATCACAGAACTAGGCATATTCTGACATTGCAATTTCATAACAAAAGTATGTTTTCAATATAACATTTAGTATTGATTTTTGAAAAAGTTATAATTGAAATATAAATATAAAAAATTAAAAAATTGTATAGTTCAAAAGTGTTTGTTTGATCTAGTGATAGGACATTCCCCTAAGATGTGCTTAGCGCTATCATCTGTTTGGAGGCTCGATCCTCGTTCCAGAAGAACAAAGATAGTTGTGTAGCTCGAGCGCTTAGCTTAGATTGAAAATTAGTGAGAATATTAATGAATATAAATTAAATATATTAATTAGAAAGATATACATATAAAATCAATTTTATCGAAAAATATTGTTGTTGCGCCACCGGAATTCGAACCTGGATCTCTTTTCTAACCGGGGAAGGTGCATTATCCAACTATGCTACAGCGACAATATTTTTAGCGACAATTTTCGAACCTATATGTTACCTTTTTGATATTAATACATTTAATCGTTCCATTATTTGAAAGAGCCATCTACCTTATTTTTACAGAATCTCAAATACCTTTGAGTAATCCGATAGCAGACGCCAGAATTATCAATTCATTTTTATTAAATTTTGGACACATTGATACAACTTTATTATTAGGAGAACACATTGTTATTGTGAAGTAATATTAATGTAATAAAGTGTAATTTTTCAACTTGTTCTTCTTCTCTATCTTCTTTAATGATCTCACGGAACTCGGAAATCCACGTCAATACAGATCACCATCCATTCCTTCACATTACCGTTGTGGTCCAATCATCTAACTTTGGGCATTTTGTACGTCATTTTTGTATCTTAATCATCTGAGAAGGTCTCCGCAATTATTATTAACGCCGACGGCCCCTGAAAGTATCCTGCATATATCTGGGTGTAAAACTAGGCTCGCTACAGCCACAAACACGCCCGGTACCGACTCCAATATGTTCCAATACAATGCACCCGCAGCCGTCCGGAGTTTAGATTTTTTTTTTGCATATTTGTCAATTGTAAATAGTCTTACGTTTTTTAACCTGCCCTGGTCACATTTTGACATAGTCATACATAGACTCGTAGTCCCACATATCTCATATTTTTATTACCCATACATTTTGTTCTAGTGAATTCCTTCGACAGCTTGTTTTTCCTTGTCATATTTTTTCCGTCCTCCTGCTCGCTCAGGGTACAGCATGAGGTGCGTGGTTGTTCTCATTCACATCAGCTGTCATTCACAGAGAAAATAAAATTAGTTTCAAATTTGTATAACAACGAAATTTAATGGTTTACTCACATACGAAGTATAAGGTAGAATGTAATAAGAATCCTGTCACTTGAATGTGATTACATAGAAAGATTAATTGGCAAGTCTTGCCTTAGTAAAATAATAGAGTTCTTATTAACGTGTGAACATCTAAATTAACAAGTTATCATCTAAAACTAACGGTGAGATTAAACAAAAAAATACAATTTAAATCCCCTGATTTTCCTTCCTAGAATGAAAAACAACCACTAACCTAGACTGGCTGCTTCTCTGCCCGTAATGGGTTGTTCCGGGATATTGTGGTTCTATGATCTAAAGTATTATTCTTATTATAATGCAAAATAATGCACTCATTAAGAGCGTTTATCTGGCGAGGTACTAACCGCAATTGTCGTCCTCTCCGACCGCGGTTTGACAGGTGTACCCCGATCGCAGCAAGCGGCGACCTTCACACTACATAAATTAATCATACCAACAACAACAAAAAACAGAATAAGACGTATTTAATTAATGCATTTATATAATGTACAATTTGTGCAAATATTCTGTGTGTATAAAAGAAATCATTGAATAAAATAATAACCCAAGTCTCCCCCATCTAATCAACCCAAGAAGAATATCTTAATGCACCCATAATGCAGTCAATCTATCATATGCTCCTCAAATCCATACCTACACCCGATCGATCTTATTTCGTATGATTTATCACTGCTCCTGGTGGGCAGAACCACCCCATCCTGCGACTCCCCTCCTCACCGTGGATGGTCTCCGTCTCCAGCTCGGAGAGTCGGGCTCTGGGAAGAATTTGTTGCAGCGCCTACGAGTGCTTTATTTATTGCTCTGTCATGAGCAAGGAACACGGTGAAGGAATTCTGGCGATAAATAAAAACACATATCTCATCGTCTTATCTTCTTGAGGAGGCTCCTCTATTGGCTCTGTGATTGGGTATGTCGTAGTTTTTGAAAGCATTATCAATATTATTAAGTTATTCCGAAAATAATCCTTAATATTGCGTTTCTAAGACTTTCTGGACGTCTTGAATGTATTGGATCCAGAAATTATATTGATAGGTCTGTGAGATGCGAGCAGGGCAAAATCGAACGTGTTTTTAATATCTCTAGGTTAAGATTACTTAAATGTTTTCTTTTTTATATATTCAATGACAAGTACGTAAATATATATTTAATTTGAAATGAAGTGCACATTGTGTTTATTACGAGCAAGAAAAAACATGCACGACATCTGCCTTCTTTTCTTTTGACTATTGACCTTTCTATTTGACTTTTGAAGTATTATCCGATTCCGTCTTTACTTAATTTTGTATATATTATTGTCTTTCCGCGTTTCTTATACATCATATAGATGTCCTTTTTGTCCATTTCGACAGCTAACTTACAAAGGTGGAATAATTTTAATCACATCGAGATTTTATTTACGTGCGATTTGTTTTGATTTTTTTTCGTATTATTATTATGCATCTCAAACAGTACGGATATTAACAAATCGTGGAGTGAAGGCACCACTTCTGAACGATCAAACATGTGTACTGACATTCGATATAATAGTGACACTCGATATGTATGCCTAAATATCACCCAGGGCCATAGATATCTACAGCAATTAATTCTAAAAAGTTTTATAAACAGAAGAATCACGAACGTTTATTACTTTTTACCGATATTCACAGTTATGGTTTGTTTCAAATTGACCCAACGATCTAACGGAACATTAACAATCTTACCAATTTTAAAAAAACATTAAAAACTATCGAAATAAATATTAATTAATAATTATACAAAATACTTTGCTTAAACCACTATTTATTAATTATTCTACATGTTTCGATACCTATGGTATCTTCTTTAGGAAACAATGTAGGCTGAAATTAAAAAAATCAACCATAGATAAAAACAAAAATAAAAAATGGTGAATAAGTATGAACTAATATAAAAACAAATTTAAAAGGTGACTATTTGAAAAGAAGGTTTGGTTATTTATAATATTAAGCTTGCTATTAACATTTTTTCTTAACAATAAAATTTCAAATTTATCTATTTAGTATTTGTATATATAAATTCTAAACTCTTATTAATATCAAAGGTATGGTTAGTTTCCAAAAGGTAATTGGAAAATTCTGAATAGTTATTGTTATTTTATATAAATGATCACATTAAAAATGGTTTAAAGCATGTAATTACTTATTACAAATATATCTGAAAAAGTGTATAATGAAACGTATGAAAAAATCGTCAAATGGTGATGAATTCAAAAAATGTAAAATACAATACACTATAAAAACAATATATATGTACAAAACATATATAAGTACAAAAATATGAAAACGCATGTAAAATACAATGGGTACAAAAAAAAATCAATATGCGTTGAATATTCTTAAAGTAATAAAAATTATATATTAGGAGAACACATTCTTATTGTGAAGTTGTAATTATTCAGAACAGACGGTCTGAGATATTTTAAATATTAATTAAAAGGTATTTGAGATTCTTTAAAAATAAGGTAGTTGGCTCTTTCAAATAATGGAACGATTAAATGTATCAATATCAGAAAGGCAACATATAGGTTAGAAAATTTGTCGCTAAAAATATGGTCGCTGTAGCATAGTTATATGTATATCTTTCTAATTAAACCTTTACCATACCGTGATATAAAATACCCGAACGCAGCCGTGCTGTCAACTCGTGTTACCGTAAATAACAGCTAGTAAAAATGTTTTTAATCATTAAGTCTAATACAATGTCTCCTTCCTTCTTATGTCTTTTCATTCAATTAGTGACAAAGAGATATTTATATTTGTATGTTTGTTGTTCTTTTCACTGTGAAAATAGTGTGTGATCTCTGTCTTTCATATCACAAATTGTATTTTTATCAACGTATTAATTTTACAACGGATTGAATGCAAAAAATAATTATTCATGTACGATTACCTTTTCATAATTGGTTTTTCACTAGTCAGCGCTAATGTTTTCTTTAGAATTATTTAAAATATGAATTTTATGTTGCATGTATTTACCGAAATATTACAGGTTTAATTATGATGTAGACTTGTGTTACCGCATGGTTTAGGAAGGGTTAATATATTTAATTCATATTTAAAAATTATATACATTCATATACTAGTTTTATGTAACATACTTTTGTAAGAAATAATATTTTTTAAATTCTAACACATTGTGATTAGATTGTGGTTGAGTTGACATTAAACATTAATTAACCGATAGCTATTAATAGAATAAAATAAAAGGGTTTAGGGTTTTTATAAAACGCCCTGTTTATAAGTGATAGTTCGACCGCTTGTAATTTGAACACAAACCTTGATGTGAGATGTCAGACAAATTGAATATAAAATTCTTCGTAAAGACTCGGATTACACACCATGGACTGCGAAAGCCGAAAACTGTATTTTTATCAATCTCATATCTGAGACAGGTCTCAGTATAATTCTAATAATTTCGTACACAAATAAAAAAATAATAAAAAAGTTATCTTCCGAAGAACCTCGATACATCGCAGCAAAGCCTATTACGCCCAATCCGATATGTGGCGCATAGTTTCATTATTGAGAAATATCTCCATCGGATGCTGTTCATTTTTCTTGCAGCGACACATTTCTGTTGTCTGGCGAACGAGGAGACAAATCGAAGGGCACTTTATATATTACCTGAAAAAATATGACGGGAATTTTCGGTATTGTCTGGGGGATGTATTATTCGACTGGGGGGATGTTTCTACCCCCGTATTTATGGAGACATCACAGTGAAACAAGAAAATTGTGTCAATTATTATTATAACATTTACTAAGGCCTTTTATTTTCTTCTAAACATTCGAAGTTGATATTCGATTCAATGTTATTTTTCCAAGGCAAAACATAAGCCAACACTTAAATATAATGATAATCATATGTCTTACACTGTATCTAGTATAATATGTTAATTCAGAGAAAACATGTAATTGGTTTAATTTTTGTTACACTTTTATTATAATTTTTTTACATCGTTTAACTGTGTTTTTCCAATTAAAATAAAATGGCATGTTTCCAAGCCAAAACTTAGACATAACTAACGATATTTTTCCAAGCCAACACTTAAACATAATTATAATATAATAAAATATTTTCAAGCCAAAACATAAACATAACTAATGATAATTTTTCGTGCCAATACTTAAACATAAATAAAATGATGTATTAAACATAATTATAATATAATGACATATTTCCAAATCAAAACATAAAAACACTTACTTACTTACCATCACCGGGGGTAGGCAGAGAGGATAGAGCGTCACACTCTTCTGTCCTGACACACGATTCTCGCCTCATCCACATTCATACATCTTCTCATACAAGCTCGACGATTATTGTGGCTTCTAACAGGACCATCCTCTAGTATCTGGTTTACCTGGTCGTGCTAAGTCTTCCGCGGACGTCCTATACTTCTGGTGTCATCAACATTTGCGTCATATATCTTTATTACCATTCTCTCCTCATTCATCCGTTCCATATAACCAAACCACCTAGGTGATACTTTCTTAATCTTACTCACTTTACATTATTTTTTATAATTCTTCTTAACATAAAGATAACTAATGATATTTTTCCAAGCTAACATTTAAACATAATTATAATATAATGACATGTTTCCAAGCCAAAAGTTAAACATAACTAATGATGTTTTTCCAAGTCAACATTTAAATTTTATTTTATTTAAATTAGCAGATATAAGTCATAATTACAACACAGTAAGTAAGCGAGCGCTCGTCAGACTAGAACACAACAACGATGTTATGGGATGGATGGCGCTCTGTAGTGACTGCAATTATAGCCTTTCGAGTCCCACTAGGCAGCTGATGAAGAATTATAATAATACTTATAAAACTGTTTTTTTCCGAGTCTGAAGAAATCCGAAAGCATGTTCCAAAACAATATGCAAAGTATGTATTAAAAAAATTAAAACAATTTATATACAAAAGATAAATTGGTTAACACCGGAATACCGGAGAAATACGTTACCATTATATTACGTTAATTATTACATTTATCGGTAGCTTACGATAAATTTGAGACATAACTATATGTAGTCATTTATATATGTTACATATATTATTATATTTTTAAAAAGCTATCAACTCTATATTTGCAATGAATCCCAAAAACCTTTGCTGGGTGTAATGTGTTTAAAAAATTAAATCCTAAAAATGTTATATAATATAAATATGATTTGATTTATATTTTTAAATAACAATTTTTAGAAGAAGCTAATATCCTACTGCGAAAGGAATTTTATGAAATTAAAATTAAAGAATTAATTATCAATCTAGGGAAGGATCTCGCAGAGAAAATATTTCTTTCACCTGTTTTCCTTCAATAAACACATAAATAAATCTATAACAGGGACATCGCCTTCCCCCGAGGGTAGGAAGAATTTAATTTATACCCGCCCCCTCCATTCAGCAAGAAAATATTATATTAAATACAGGAGATGCTTCTTCGTTCGACATCAAATTGGGTGTAGAAACTTTCATAAAAATATCTTAGGGGATGGCAATACCGACAATTATGTATTTTAATAAAAAATCAGACGTCTCTTCATCACTGATTATCAACCTTTTAAAACATGGAAAAAATATGTTTATAGGGGTGGTCTTACTTCAAAGGGCATTTTAAATGATTCTTGTATTTCCACCCCTAACTTCTCCTTCTTCACACACCGCCAGGGTGTATCGAAGATCACCTCCTAGTTGCACGATTAGCCTAGCTCAGGGGTCGGCAGTTTGTCAAGTGAGAAGAGCCAAATTGTCAAGGAAACAGGATAATAAAGATTTTTTATTTAAAAATTTTATTAGTTATGCATCGCTTTTGATAGCTTCACTGTATCTGGCAAATAGCTACTTATTTTTAATTGAATACGTGATTGTAAATTTTCATCTGCTATTCTGCTTCTAAGTTTATTTTTTATTTGGTTCATAGTTCAGAATGTTTGTTCGCATATATATGTAGAGCCAGTTTTTTTAATGCATCATATGTTTCAGGCAAACTAGTCCATGTATCAAATATTAATGTTTCTATTTTAGGCAGTTGTTTTATAGCTGTCCACTTGTGCTGAGACATCAAATTGGATCTCTCTCTTTCGAGTTATTCCAAGCGGCTGGTCAGATCTGTGAACTTGTTGCTCCACAGTGCCACACTAACACCTGCATACGGCTCATATTGACCAACGAGAGTGTGGTCATGTGCGGCCGGTCTAAAGTGTGATAGAGAGTATTCTTTACGAGTATATGTTTGTTCGGCGGCTCTATCTCATCAACTCATCAGTTATAAGGCTGCTTGAGATGAGGTGAAATTGGAGTTTATGTCTGAAGAGCCGCATGTGGCTCGCGAGCCGCTTCTGCCGAACCCTGGCCTAGCTGATACAAAGTGAATATTATGTTCCATGCCGATTTTGTTTGGCCGCCATTTTGGTTTGACAAATATTTGTATATTAGCATTTAATAATCATAGATAATTCTCGATTACATTTTATTATAAAGCATCATGCTAACAACAACTCATGGACACAACACAAGACAAACAACGAACATCTAGGAGCCAGTTCCGAGAACAACAACGACATTTTATCAAAGATTCTACATGTTCTTAGCTCCGAAACTGTACAACACACTCAGTACCAACTGGAAATCGTTCCATCTCCAATAAGATAACACAAATATAGACCCAACATATGATCCAATCGGGTAGAGAGCAATCAGAAGCATGGCTATCCAACATTCTAACATAATCATTATACAGTGCATACACTAATAATACACTAATTCTACAACACTCCCACTTCATTTTCTTTTATTCTATATATATATATATTATTTTTTATTTTATCTCTATTTTTATTCCTGTAAATAACAGCACGGAAAAAACTGGCTACTTTAACACAGACTTCAGTCTAGCAAAGTGGCCAGGACAACACTGTATAAATCAGTGGTGGAGTACTCCATCCCACACAATAAACATATTAAAATGTTATATTATAATAAATTCACCTCTGCTATAACAAAAAATATGTATGTCAATAAATAAATAAATAAATTTTACGCCTGAACAAGTTATTAAATTTTTTTATGTGAATAATAATGGCAAAGCTGTAACCACTAATGGCGATCGCTATCGTCACATGTTGGAGTACTTATTGGTGGCCGAATTGGGTCGATTGTGGTTTACACAGGACGATGTCACCTCACACATGGCCCGAGCTATACTTGAAATAGTGCTTGAAATTTATCCCGGCCGCAAATTGGTGATATCGACTGGCCTCCTCGATCACCCGATTTGACGGCTCCCGACAATTTTTTGTGAGAAAACTAAAAAAGACAGGTCTACGCCAATAGGGTAACAACAATTCCGATGCTACAAGGACAACATTCGAAATGAAATTGCCGAAATAACACGCGAAGTGTGCAAAAATGTTATGAAAAATATGGTTAAAAGAGCACACATTTATGCCGCTATTCTATACATAATTGTATAAATCAAATAATCGATAAATGAAGACCAAATTAAAAAGTTGTTTGTCATTTCCTAGTTATTTATAAACAACATCGGCCTGGAACATATTATTCATCCTGTATATCACATGCAAGATGTATAAGGTATAATTATATTTAATGAACTTATTAAAGCTTATGTTCCATATACTAAAAAAAGAAGAATGTCTATTTAAAATTTTGCGTCATATAATTGATAGTCTTGATTTATTGCAACGTTCGTGTACCTGCCAGAAATACCATAATTATTTTACTATATTACTGTAACAATACTGGGAAGGTTGCTCAGTTTTACTTTCCATTACACAGAATTCAAAACTTGGGTAACGAGTATGCATATGTATGAATATGTATTTAAATAAAAAATCAGACGTCTCTTCATAATAATTGATTGTTATCAATCTTTAAAATATTTTCACCCCTAACTTCTTCATTTTTATACGCCACCGAGATGTATCATAAACCGCGACACAGTTGCAGTTTTATCGTTTATTTATTGTGTCTCCAGCACCACATCTCAAAGGCATCAATGCATGGACGGTGCAATGCTCGGATGTCTTCATTCTGCAGGAGGACAGACTCTCAACGATCCTTCAATTTTTTGGGTATCTTGCGAAAAGGGAAGATAGCTCGGAGAAGCTTGTTGTGGTGGGCCATGTCGAAGGACCAGCTGCGGAAGGAGTCTGATTAGTTTTCCGGTCAGACTCCTCGCTACGTCGCTACCCGGATGATGTCTGCCGGCAGTGGTGTTGGAGCTGCTAATCGATCTCTATGTTTATCGTTTTATTTTGCATTGTCCCCCTAGAGAGAGTAATAAAACAATAAAGAGATTTTTTCCCTAGACGGTGAGGGGTATGTTTTGTATCGCCGCCCTGTCAAAAAATGCCAACCTGGCGGCCAATGTGAAGGACCGATACTGATAAGTGGTGGTTTAAGGACCTTCGAGGTCTATTTCACAGGCATTTCTATCTCCCAACAAGAATTTTATATATTTTCGTAGAAAGCAATCACTTTATGGTTTAACGTATTATAATAAATAAAATAATAATCACTTTGTATGAAACCGCGAAATTTTCGCTCAGCTCAAGCTGCACCAGAACGTATTTGAAACTAATCATAAATACAAAAATAATGCACTTATTATTATTATTATTATAAAATTAGACGTGAAAGAGAGAGATAGAATACATATACAGATAGACGGAACATTAAGTGGATAAATTAATTTGATTTTTAAGAATTGGCGTACAACTATTTATTGCCTTTTTTATTTCGAGGACTTCTAATTTGTCCAACCGGAGTCCAAACCCGTTTTTATGGAGGATATTGACCCCTGAGGTATTATTAAAAGAATGGTCTTTTTCAATTTGGAATAAACGGAAAAAAAATGAGATTATGAAAGTTGTCAAGTTGGCACCTATGCGTCTCACCGGCACTCGACTCGAAAGGCGTCATCGCTAATCCCGGGGTACATTTCAGGATGATTAATAAATTTATGAAATCCACAACCGTCCCCACCCCCCCTCCCTCTTCCGGCAGAAATATCGTGGATATAAAATTTACATAATCTAATTAAAAGATAGCAATTTTATTATAAGGGTGCGAAGAATTACGACCCGACGGCAGCCCCTATCGGCCGCCACAAGCAAACATGTCTTATGCATGAAAATGTCGACAAGAGACCGATATGTCATTAATTAACAACCCTTGAAGATGCAAATTATTCATTTTGGAAAGGTGGCTTCGCGGCGGAGCCTTTGAAATTATTATTTATCGGGGTTATTATACAACCACACGAAAATATAATTTACACCTGAAGACTGTCTCAATATTACACGTCTCAATACCAATTGGATCGAGACAAATATAACTATATTCAGGCCTATTCTCAAAATTGCAATATTGAAATGAAGGTGATTGTTACACCAACCCTCAAAAATAGTGTTATATTTGAATGAGAGAGAGGGAGAGAGAGTGAGGGAGTGAGGGAGATAAACGTACCATAATCTGTCAAAACTATCTGTCTATTTTTGAGGGTTGGTGTAACAATCACCTTCATTTCAATATTGCATTATGTTATGTATATGTCGATAAGAGAATCAAATAGATTACGGTCGATAGTGGACGCTGCGCCACCAATGATGACCGCTGCGCGGTCAGGGTCTCAATAGAATCTACATTTCAATGATAGAACATTCCACAAAACAAAACACACGTTAATAAAACGTCAATGAAATTGAAATTATTCCACCCTTGTAAGTTAGCTATCAAAACAAACAAAAGTGACATATGAGAATCGTGGAAAGAAGACAATTTCTATGGTAAGTAAGATTTCTCCCTTACCATAGACAGAAGAAAATATGACATATATACGATTTTGCTAAAATATGTTATAAAATATACAGATGGCCCCAAATAAGTGAGAACATCTCGTAACACATGAGTTATTTCAAAACATAATATAATTAAATATGAATTAAATATATTAATTAGAAAGATATACATATAAAATCAATTTTATCGAAAAATATTGTTGTTGCGCCACCGGGATTCGAACCTGGATCTCTTTCCTAACCGGGGACGGTGCATTATCCAACTATTATTTGAGATTCTGTAAAAATAAGGTAGATGGCTCTGTCAAATAATGGAACGATTAAAATGTATTAATATCAAAAAGGTAACATATGGGTTCGAAAATTGTCGCTGTAGCATAGTTGGATAATGCACCTTCCCCGGTTAGAAAGAGATCCAGGTTCGAATCCCGGTGGCGCAACAACAATATTTTTCGATAAAATTGATTTTATATGTATATCTTTATAATTAATATATTTAATTCATATTTAAAATATCACAGACCTATGTTCTGAATAATTACAACTTCACAATAAGAATGTGTTCTCCTACATAATATAATTAATGATAATTCCTAATGTAATTTATTTTTGCACAATATTTAGCTAATCAGAAATCATCAAAACACCCCATACTGCATCATCTACTGGGTTTAAATCTGAGCTGTTCGGTGGCCACACGCCTTGCTCGATGAAATTAACATTCTCACGACGAAGAAAGTTGATTGTATATCTGACTGTGTGAGATGGAGCTTCGTCCTGCTTTAATGTCTAGTTATGCTGTAATGTCTAGCTATACTCCAGGAATTGTTTTGAAACTATTTTATCATTTTCCTCGCACCCCAACGTTTTTCAATTCGCAAATTTCTAATCAGAATATGGTCTTCTGCAGTGACTTTTGTCATTCTGGGCAACAATTTGAAAAAACCAAATATAAACAATGGAAAAATTTATAATCAAAGATGGCGACCGGAAGTTGTATAGGTAAACAGGTAAGTTAGTAAATTAAAAAACTATTTAAGTTATTGTTGATATAGTTAAACTAATTTTGATGTAATTATAACACATTTTACGAAATGTTCTCACTTTTTTTGGGCTACCCTATATATTTACGTATTTTTATTATATATAAAAAAACATTTAAGTAATCTTAACCTAGAGATATTAAAAACACGCTGGTTTTTGCCATGCTCGCGTCTCACCAACGTGGCCGCTTAATCAATAACTATACAGCCATAATGAAACTACCGAAGTTACCATGGTCGCCACATCCAGAAAGTCATATATATATATATGGATGGCGAAGCTTAATATTATAAACGAACACTATAGTACTAACTGTACGTATACTGTTCTTGTGGGTTAAATCTGCCGGCAGTGGTGCGTGGGGGGTGAGTTTCCTATATGTTTTTATTTTGTGCCGTCTCGTTTCTCGAAAGAGAGTGCCTCTTCACTTCTCCTTTACTCCTCGGCATTGTTAATTGTATTATTATTATTATTTTATATATTATATTTTATAATGGGTGTAATAATTTGTTCGACGCGCGTGATTTACAGTCGCAATGAGTCATTGGTCGGGAGCACACCGCGCGTTCGCAGTTGAGCAATATTTAAAGTGCGGTAATTCATTGGTGATGGGCCGAGCACGCAACATATCTGGTGTTGGGTTCGAAAGTTCAGACAAGAAGGGACACAATGGTTAATTAAACTCCTCAGGGACCATCAACATCAGCAGCGACGTCAGAACACGTGGCTCAAGTTCGACGTGAAATTATGCGCAATCCACCTGAATCGATAAGGAAGATTGCAGCCTGTATTGGAATGCAAAAAAGCAACAGTGCACGATATTTTGAAAAAGAAACTACACTTTCACCCATACAAACTGCAAATCGTGCAATTTCTCAACGAAATGACTATTCTTTACGTGAAACCTTAGCGAGAACGATGCTGAAACGTTTTGGAACAGCACGAACGCTTGGAAACATATTGTTTAACGACGAAGCACATTTTCATATCGATGGCTATGTTAGTAAACAAACCACGAGATACTGGTGTCCTGGCAACACAAGGGAACGCCATCTAAAACGTTTGCATTGTTCAAAATCGACAGTGTGGTGTACAATTTCTTCCCGAGGGATAATTTTATTTTTTTAACCAGCGAGACAGTCACTGCTGATGTATATTGCTGAATGATCGACGAGTTTTTGGTACCGCAACTGCACCTGTTTCCTGGGTTTAACAACCGAACACAATTTCAGCAAGAGCTGAGGGGAATTTTTCCCAATAAATCAACAAGTACGAAGACATACCCTGGGCACCTTGGTCACCGGACCTTACACCGTGCGACGTTTTTTTGTGGAGATACCTTAAGTCGAGAGTTTACAGCAACAATCCTCCAATAATCAGGTCCTACGAGAAAATATCCGCTGTGAAGTTGCTGCCATTGAACCAACGCTCTCGCGTGTTCGCAAATTTAAGTGTCCGATTGCAAAAGTGTCTTGAGAGAAATGGACGGCATTTAGACGATATTGTTTATAAAACGTAAAATCCACATCGTTAAACTCCATTTTGTATAAATAAAATATGAGAATAACATTGTAATTTTTTTAAATTTACATCCTTTATATCCGTATTGTGCGGTATTGGGTCGATGTTATAATACTCGTACGTGTAACAGAGTTATTATGTTTTTGAACCAGTCAACACAACGGACAGCACATCTGTTGGTTAAGTTTTCGAACACGCTTTCCGCAACAAGTTCATTATCGCCAACTTCACACGAGTCGGTACGTCAAAGTCAAACGTGTATAAACAACGTGAATCATGACTTCCCGCGCGAATATTTTTAATCTAAACGAACACAAAATGTTTGAAGATATTAAAAAAGGTCTCCTTGAAGGCATAACAAAAACACAGAATATTATGGACTGTAAAGATGACGTGCTATATGTGTGGAACTCCGCCGAAAATTGCGTTATGACGCTTAACATCAAGACGTGTGAAATCGAAGAAAATGTTGAATATCAGGTATTTTTTCATCATAATAATCACACTATCTTACACATACAAAGTATACGCATCTAATTTGGCATGTAAATCATTATTTTCAATGAAAAGTATCGACTTATTTGTGTCTGTCTAAAATGTTATTTCAGGTTATGTTATATGTATTATTGTTTCAAAATATTGATGTCAGTACTATGTGTCATGCCTCCAGAACTATCTAAATAGATTTATAATTTATTTATAGGATATTATTTGGTGAAATACCCCTTCATAAGATATTTATTTATGATGTACAATATACTTCAATATTGCAATATAATAATAATATCCTTATTCCACAGGAGGCGTGACGTCGTTAAAATGCATGTCTTATCCTGATTACGAAAAGAAAAATATATTGGTAGAACTAATTGAAATTTTTTTTAAATATTTGAATCGTCTATATGTCTATAAATTTAGAAAGTTCTATTTATAAAGTGAATGCGGCTTGTTTAACAACTGGACATTGTCTAGTAACGATATATGTATTCTTACGTTATTTCTGTTATATCGGGGAACAATAATTATTTCTTAAAAAGTTCATAAATTTATTTTACACTTTCCTTAAAGGTTAGTTTCAAATAAATCATATGCAGTGTCATATATGTCGATAGCATTACCATCATCAAATGTCTACGCAGTATTGTGGCACTTATGGTGCTGAATCCGAAGCTCAAAGACAAATTCAAAATAAACTACGATTGTTCAACACTTTACGTTTATCGTACTATGCTACCGAAGGAAATGGAGACTAGCTTTGGTCACCGCATGCAGTGCCACTCGACCGGCGGGTCTTCACTTCTCTCCCGTCTTTAATGAGTGTGACAACATTTCCTCACCAATAGTAGCTTTCGTGGTGAGCTATCCGACGTTAGACCCCTGCTTCTGCTGAATAAACTCTTCCCAGATCACGGTTTCGTTTACCGCCGGAATGTGATATTGCCACAGACTGTGTATGTGACGCGAGTGTAATGTTGTATTGTGTTATATTGAAGTTGTGAGACAATTTTATTTTAATTTTCTTTGGCTGTATTGATATAAGTGCAAGAGTGTTGCTTTATAACAAGAATTTAAATACTTTTAAAATTAGCAATATTAACTTTGTGGTTCATATTTTTATTTATTATCTTTGTTTTATTAACCACTAAATTGAGTTTAAATACATCTACCGGTTTCGAAAAATACAATTTTCTTTTTCAGGATGTCATAACTAACTAACTTTTAGTATTTAGTACTGTAGATGTATTTAAACTCAATTTAGTGGTTAATAAAACAAAGATAATAAATAAAAATAAGAATTTAGAGTTATAAAATAAATTATATGTTCCATAGTTATTGTGGTTAACTTTTCACTTCTAGATTGATCTGTATTACAATTTAAGTTATTAGTAATGTTAAATGATATTTGCAGAAAAAAATTGTATATGATTTTTGAATGAAAAATTCAAGATGACTTTTCTTTAATAGTTTTGCCGCTAATTTCAAAAATTTCAAACTATGGTACAACAATATTTATGGTAGGTACAATAATTTTTTATTTTCGTACTACGCTTCTCTTGAAAACCTAAAATTATTTATTTAAAAAAAAATCTATGTTTTTAAGTGTAATATCATAGTCACAAAGCCACCGATTGTGACCAGTGTGGTTAAAATAATTGTTTTTGTTGAATTGCTGCAGTGTACGACAAAACTGTTCAATCAGTCTTCTGTCAAATGTAAGCATCCGAGTTGCGGTACGCTCATTTATACTGTATATAAGATCATAGGCATTCTGGATATTGAGCCATTTCTTGTAGTTACGCAGCCATGATAACATCTTTCTACACCGCTCTGCTGCCTTCTATGTTCACCTCAATAATGAGTTGTATTTATTAGATACAGTGGAGCTCCGATTTAAAGTTTTTTTAAGGGACCAAAAAAAAAATTGATTACTGAGGGAAAATGTAAATTAAGGGCAATTTTTGTTGTTTTTAAATAGTTCTTTCAATATTATAAATTAAATTAAATGTTTCTGGTGGTACATGCTTTGCAGTCTTCAATATGCTTCATGGCATCGTCCTTTGTAGGAACTGGGTTTATGGAATGAGCAGACACTTCTTCATCGTAGAAAGGTTCTTTTTCTGTCAAGTTTTCGTTTCTACGACTGACAACTGTTTCAATCAATTTTCACTTTGTCCGATGTTGAAGTCAACGTCTTAGTAAGTATGCTAGTATTATTCATAAATTCGTTCCCAGTCATCAATGATATCTATACTATCTTCTACGTAATTTTCTGAGCTGATTCCAGCTTTAAAATAACAATTATAAACACGAAACGTAAAAATTACGTACGTATTAAAATGATAAAAACGTATAAACGACAATTAAACGACCAACACGCTCTTAGCTCTATGGCGAATAGTGAACTGGTCAGATAAATGTTATTAAATTTTAGACGTAAGTCGCGAGAAAGACAAATGTAAAACAAGATTTTAAATGTACTAAAACGACACAGGACTGCAGAAATAACACGCAAATGGAGGGAAAATATAAATTCCAGGCATGTATAATCGGGGTTCCACTGTTTCTCAATATGTACTCTGCTTTCCTTTGTTTGATAGTTGTAATTAGTTAATTTTAGTATATTCCTGTTCGTATTGAAGTTAACTCAGGGCATCAGTTTAATTAATTGCATTATTGTTTAAGTGATACCAAAATAGTGGTGTTTCGGTAATACGAATAAACAAATTCTGTAACATATTTTGTTTTATGCCAATATATATAATTGTTTTTCTGCATTCTGGGTGGATTTTGGATGATCTTTGATGAGGGATGCAGGATGGTAGTATGTTAAAGAAATCTTCTCGTATTTTTGCTGGAACACCAACCGCACTTCGGTTCAATTCTGTTGTTCTGGTTCTGCTATTTGTGCTTCTACAGTCTGTGGGGTTGACCATTTGTTTTTCTCACAATTGTTTATTTTTGATCACAGGATTCATAGAGTTTCCTTTGATAATTAATTTATTTATAACTTATGTTAGTTCGAGTTCGTTAGTTAGGTATGTGTAGTTGTCGGTAGGGCAATTTAAGTTCTCAGATACCGTGTGGTGGTTAAAGAAATCTTAGGTCTAATCATTGGGGTTAGTGCATTACGACATCTAGTGGGCATTACCATAATTATAATAACAGTGCCTTTGTAGGTGAAAATCCAGTAATTGCGTGTTCTTGGACGTATTCAAATATTACTAATACCATAATTAATCATTATTTTGATATATCGGTTATACCAGAGCCATCTAGCGAGAGCATTTGGAACCACCATAACTTGTGATGATGTTTTTAAGATATTGATTTTTTTTTATAAGATTTAATTAGCAATGCACCATAGATTCAGATGTTTATTAACATTATGTAAGTTTAAAAAAAAAATGCGATGATAAGTTCGGATATTACCCGATCCATATGAATTATCTGTAATCATTGATCAAACGTTGAAATCTAAGGATTAAAATATATTATCCGGCTCTTATCATCAGCAACATGACCAGGAATTTATACTTTATTTTAATAAGTATATTTTGTTTAAATGTTATAGTTATGAACACAATTTAAACGATACATCTAAATACAATATCTCACATAGAGTATTACCAAGTTACAAAATTTAATTGACATTTAAATATTATCTTATAATATATATCGATGGTCGGGTCCTAAAGTCTCAACAAGGCACTTTCATCCTTCCCTATTTTGAGCTGAATCAGTACTTGATCAATGCTAATCATGATCCAGTCTGTCTTCATCACACTGTCCGGTGCTGTTTATCCCAATTTAATCTGCAGCGACCCGTCGGCGACTTATCTACAGAGTTATTAATAAGATTTGTCTTAGTGAGTGTAATATACCTTACTACTGTCAAATTGCCATATGTGTGTGCGAGAGGCCGCACGCTAGTTTTGACAGATGTAAGGAGGTGTGTGTGTGTGTGTGAAAACTGACTGGGGCCGCCGCGCAGAATTGTACGGTGTGGGGGGAACCGAAACGGTTAAAAGCTGCGGAGAGCTGAGATCAACTCTCTTTTCTTATTGCTACTTCATCCGACCCGATATACGAAAAGAAGCTACACTAGTAATCATCAAGAAACACTACACTAGTGCAGCCGGTAGGGTGATGTAGCAATAAAATTCAAAGACGCGTATATAACGCTGTTTCTCGGCAGGGGTAGGCAGAGAGGATAGAGCGCCACACTGTTCTGTCCTGATACACAATCCTCGCCTCATCCACATTCATATGTCTTCCCATATAAGCGTCGATTCTTGAGGCATTCTCAAGACGTAACAATGTGTGATATCTTTCTACTCGTAGAAGGATCTTCTGCTTCTCATCTCATTATAGCAGCCTGGATTGTTGATTTCACTCTCATCAGTCATTGGTGGATTTATAGTGTCCCACTGGACATTTCAAATGTCCCTTGACTTGCTCAGTACAATGTAGAACTACAAACAGCAAAGATTTATCTGTTGCTTCAGTTCTCAGTGATTCAGGATCCGTCTAGAAAGTGGGGCTCCTCGCAATTGCGACATGTACAACTCTATAAATCCGCCACTGTCTCTAGTTAGAATCCATATTGGTGACCATATATTAAAGCAGCTTTTTTAAATTTTTTTATATTAACACTTAATTCAGATTTCTTTATCACCGCATTATAAAGGGGCCGTAAAAGCAGCCCTGATACTTTTGTCACTGTGGAACTAGTTAACGCAGATAACACAATTGATCTGATTTCAGTAATCTTACTGTACAAGAAACATAAACTACAGTAAAAAAAATTAACTAGATGTTTAAAAATGATGTCTTATTTATATACAGTATACTCTCTTTTTACACGGTGGATACTTTACATGCAATACCGTGTACAAAAAGTATACTAAAATACAAAATAATGGTGTGTAGGTTTCCTTATATAAAAATCAATTCAATATATCCTAATTTTATTTTAAAAAATCGTTACAAAGATTATTCACTATCACTATCAGATAATAGACGAACCCGTTTACGCACATTGCTTTCGTGACTTGAGATATCCGCGGGTTTACTGAGTTTAAACAAAAATTCTATTATCGATCGCTGTGACTGTTTTTTTTTGTGAGTTTCTTGTAACATGTAAGTTCTAACTTGTAACTTGTAAGTTCTCTTGGTAACAAGATGTGATCATTTGTTATAAAATGATTTCCAAGTTTATTAGCCAGTTGCAAGTCTTCAAGGATTGAATACACTGTTATTGGGCCTCATTCGTCATCGTCACTACTTTCTTTGGGGCTGGGGTGCTCTTTTAAAACAATTTAGAGTATTTCTTCTTCATGAGAACTTCATCAGCAGTCAATTCAGTGATACGTTCAATCGTAAGCTCTTCAAAGGCTTCTTCTCGATCAATTGCGTGTGGCAGTCATATCTGAATGTGTTCGGGCTAATATGGTTAGTTTACGTTAGTTTTAAGTCATTGAAAGGAAATTTTATCACTTGTTTGTAGGATGTTGGGACATTACTTCAAATGTGACTTTATTATCAAAGCTTTTCCGAGATCTCACTGTGGTGAAATGAGAATGATTAGTTTTCAAAACCAGCCATATTTGATATTAGTTGAAATTGAAATTTTAATGTATGTTATGCTAATATCCTGGGTGGTAGAAAATGGAGCACCTCCATTTCCTATGTTTTTTTTTCCAAATAAATCTATCTCATGAAACACGGCTAGATCTCTGTATAGGGCGATACAAATCGGTTAGTTTAATTTCACTCCACACAAATTGCATTAGATTTTATTTTTTTTGGTTTTATTCATTCCTTTTTCTTTTTTTTTTTACTTCATAATTAAAAATTTTAACAAGATACACGTACGCGGATTACGTAACACATCAGTAATTTTTACTACTTTCAAACAATGCTGAACGCTTGTACAGAGTGGACCAACTTGGACAGACTGATGTAAAATGCATATACCTTTGTAATTTTAATATTTATTAAAACAAAAATTAAATCTATGTATGGAAAATAACATAATTTAAATGACCTCCATTTTCTTGTTGACAAATAATTGCTCTTTCTAAAGTATTTTGCATCACATTAAATTTGTTATTTGTGCACGAATATTTTGTTTAAGCTCCTGAATTGTTGCTGGTTTGTTCATGTAAACTCGGCCTTTTAAGTAGTCCCATAAAAAAAAAATCAGGCGCCGTCAAATCTGGGGAACGGGGAGGATAAGTAAACTCTACATTTTTTTAAATTAGCCGGTCACCGAAAATAGATCGTCGCGAAACATAATAAAATTCAATAATTTTAACGCGCTCTTGCACTGGGTATGTAGCCATTATAAACTTTCATAAATTCTTTATTATCTGCAAAAAAATATATAATTAAAAATAAACCCCACCAAAGTTATACATTTTTAAAAACAATCAGTCCATGTTGGCCCACCCTTTACTATGAAAATATAACTTACTTGTTGGACTCCCGGAACGAGGCTTAGCGAGGCGAGTGTCTTAACCACTAGACTAACAAGCATATCGTTATCTATTAAATAATTAAACTATAATATTCTTATAATTTTAGTTAGTATCACTTATAAAAACATATTGCGACAGGATGGTTCCGCGGCAAGCAGCTGTGTGGTAATTTAGTTTTTAAACTGCATCTTTAACGAATAATACATCTTTAATTATTTATTTTAAGGATACAAATTATCAAATGACCCTAATGAATAGTCCTACGAAGACATATTAAAATACGATATGAAGATAAAAATGTTACATTTGACAATATTTGTGATTAACACTCCCGTTCCGGAACGGGGCACAACATAACCCCAAAAATATTATTTTTGGAAATATTAATGATATTGAGCTGATATTCATTGCAATCCTCATAAATATCCCAAAGAATGCAACGCACAAAAAAATGACAATGTATAGTGAGACAGTAAAAAATTAGAGAAAATGATATTTTTTCATAAACAATCGGGACCATTTTATAAGTTAATTCCCCTTATTGGGTAACGGCAGACATGACGTATGTATTTGGATTAGTCGCGTCTTAGATTTTCGCTGACTTATGACATGCACGTGCGCGGTGTGTTCACGAACGCGACACGTCCGGCTGCGTCATTCTGCTCGCGTAACTTATGAGTGATGACACTTCAAAATACTATGGTTTCTTATAAAATGACGACAAATTTAGTTGTATCTTGCTCGCATTGTATAAGAAATTTAATTAAAAATATGATACAATATGCGCAAACAATTATACTTCACAAAAACGCAAATTTGAATGGGGTCACTTTGTACCCCGCTCTGGCCCTCGTTCCTATTTTCGATCTACCTGAAGGTTAAAAATTTACAAGGAGTATATTTAATTAGTATAATGATTACACTTCTTTGTGCTTGAGAAGTTAGAATTATTAAAGTTAAAAAATGTTGGACAATTCAGCATAATGGAACAACACATTTAAATCTACCGTACATGTACAAAGTGCATGACTTCCAAGGTCAAATGTGCCCATTATTATGAAAGTGGTCTAAGTCATGTTTCTTTCGTTTCGAGATATTTAAAGGTTTGCTTTTGTATTGATTAAAAATATTTTCAAAATTTATTTAGTCTACTAGATTTATAATTTATTTCGACATAAATGTTGCATGTAGCTTATAAGGAAATAAAAAATTGAGTGTTGAAATGTCTTACTCTATTATCAAGATAAAAACTAGCGGAATACCTTTGAAGGTTGTTAAAATACACTGAATAGCGATGAGCTCAAAATCACGAACCGCGAGACAATCACTGATGTCTTTGAGTCACACTCACTATTAGTGATTAAACATCTGGGAATACCGTGATTAATTTATTTTATTTATATTTGGTTGTGAACCGTGATTCGGAGCATGCGCATTAGAGACGAAAATATTCATGAAGGAATGACGTTAAAATTCGTGATCAGCGCACCATTTAGTAGATCTGCCAAAATAATCTCACCTTTTTTAAAGCGTTTTCATTATCTTTATGATGATATTAAATTAGGTATATATCAATTGTATATATGCTAGAATTTGTTTTTTACGCAAATTAAGTTTTAATAATATAAATAAATATGCTAAAATTTATGTTTTTTTTTTAAATTATTTTGTCACAATTTTCAATCACTGATTTCATTAAATACCAATCACAATCACACCAGTGAGTCAAGAGTTAACATTTTTTCTCATCACTATAATATAATATATATAATTTTTTACAATTGTTACAATTTACATCATATTACATGTATTAATTTAAAACAATGTTACGCGAAATAATTGATGAACTAATTTTCCAAATAGATTATAAATGTAGTAGACTAAATAAATTTTGAAACTTTGCGTTGTGTAATATTAAAATATTTTTCAAAAAATTCAAAAGCAAACCGTTAAATATCTCGAAACGAAAGAAACACGACTTGGACCATTTTCATAATAATGGACACAGATATATATGTTGTAACTATTGGGGTAAAAAAAAAAGAAATATAATAAAATATTTTCTTAATTTTTTATGTGTGTGTAGTGTGTATTTTTTTTTTTTTTTTGAAATGCTACTACTAAATGACACTTTTAAGTATTGAGAAAGACTTTAAAATGCACTGTGAAATTGGGGCCTAATTTGTAATCGTTCTCCCCGCGCTGCTGTACGTGAACTCGCCTCCATTTTAATTCCCGGCCGACAGTTGTCTCCGAGGCCTGTAATTGGCCACCGCCGACCGCGCCGCCATCTTGGATTAAAACACGAATGATTCGCGATATGAAAGGTTGGGTCGTCGCCGTCTTCCTTTTTCTGATGCCGGGTACCCTGACGACGAAACATGCAGGGCTCCTCAAATGAATCCCTGGTAAAATTGCCCTATAAATATATTTTTTATTGCATCTAACCCTAACCTTACCCATTCATCGTCAGACAAAATAAGTCGTTCTTCAAAACGGATGGATATAAATAAAACAATGTTATAACTCTACATGAGTTTATTAGCACTACTCGTGTTTCGAGAGAAACGGTAACTCTCATCTACATGTGAAGTATTAAACTAGAGTAGTGCAAATAAACTCAAATAGAGTTATAACATTGTTTTATTTATGTCCATCCATTTTGATGATGAAACTCGCCAAAGTTAACGCCGATTCTATCAATCATATAAATCGTTCTTCATTAATTTTTTTCTTGACTGTTCCAGGTATAAATATAAATAAAAGCCTCGCTCTGTGTCTAATACAAATTTACCTACATTTTTCAAATAGAAAAACGAACGATTTCATTTCTTCGGTCATCTTTTACATACAGAACAGAGACTGTATTTCCGATTGTCGTAATGTTTTTCAGGTGCTGCTTTTTTTAATCTTCACTTGACTGATAATAAACATAGTACAGTAATGCGTGTAGGTTATATATCAGAAAATTCAGAATGTACTCGATCAATGGATAGAAACTTAGGTTAGAAAATAATAAATTTAAAAAATACAGTATGCCTTATAAAGGCAGGTTTACAGTCTATATATTGTACATCTGTTATTTACTCCCATCTGGTACTGAGCGGTCGTGATAAAAATATTACGTTTATACAATAGATACAT
The DNA here is from genome assembly GCA_031772225.1 of Eubasilissa splendida. Taxonomy (NCBI): domain Eukaryota; kingdom Metazoa; phylum Arthropoda; class Insecta; order Trichoptera; family Phryganeidae; genus Eubasilissa; species Eubasilissa splendida. The sequence goes on from CM062868.1 coordinate 19,976,260, forward strand.
AAAATAAATTTATTTAACCTTTCACTTACGGTGCTAAAATGCTAAAATAATGGTTGATACTAATTATTGTGTAAAAGTGCTAAAAATAATTTTAAAAAACATTGACCATCACGAACGACAACATAAAGACGCATAATAAATGTCTAACTCGGCCAGCGCACGCTCTGTCACTAAAGTGACGATCGGCATATCCGGCACCTCCTCGCGCATTGTGCCATCCGCATCTCTTCGCAAGTACGTACACACACGTATTAACAAATTCACATCAGGTTCTTCGAGAAAACATTTTTTATTGCTGCGTGTGGTAAATACTTATGTATTGTAATTATTTTATCTAATACATAAATATATTACGGAGGAATACATACAATATGAACTATGTATTAAGTATATTTACCGAGATATTCATATAATTAGAGACAATGTCAAGTCTGTTTTCATCGTCGAAGAGGAAAGGCTAACATAGATGTATTAAAAATACGTTAAAGCAATGTAATAAGGGATGTTAGTGGCCTGCTTGGGGCTGTTTCACAGTGTATTGAATATAAATAATAAGTGTTAATGTCTGCGGCCGGGCCTTGAGCAGGCCAAGCTCCCGTAAACGGAGAAATTAAATGCATAAAATTAAGTCGTCCGTTTGGTACTTAAGTCTTCAACACCTTCAGATCCTTCAACGTGTTCATATTATTCTCGGTTAGTTAAATATCTATAATTATAATAATATTTTTGAGTATGTCTAAATCTGTGTAGAAACCAGTTACTGGGATTTATCTCCTGAGGAATTGTCATCAAGATATAGATGTCTCACAGAGACGAAGCTATTATTTTAACATGGGAAGTATGGAAGTCTAAGGCATTACATAGCTTACGACCTGTCATCGGCTGGCTTAAGTGATCACTTTACACAATGTAATGTTCACCTATTTACCCACGCTACCGCATCTATCAAAAATTTTTTGGAAGTTGTATATATGATATCATGTTGGAACATTTCAATTATTTATTACCAACTATGCTGTTGCCATCTATGGACTTTTAAAAAAAAATAATTTTCATTCTCATGTAACAATACCTTTAGATGTCGCTGAAGCTGAGACTATTTTTTCTTTTTAATTGAAATGTTCCAACATGATATCATATATACGACTTCCAAAAATTTGTAAAGTGATCACTTAAGCCAGCTGATGACAGGTCGTAAGCCCTGTATAATGCCCAAGACTTCCATACTTCCCATGTAAAAATAATAACTTCGTCTCTGTGAGTCATCTATATCTCTATAATTATATTTCGCTTTCTCACATATTTACATCTATTTTTATTTATTCTGTTCATGTTCTCTTAATATACGTACATATTATACATTATAAACGTTCTTATAGATATACAAAAAAGGCGAATAAGCTTCATCTAGACTGAAGTCTGTACTGAAGGAGACAGGTTACAAATCAAATGAAAACCATTATTATTATTAAACAATATTAGAAATGAAGTAAACAGAATTCTAATAACAGAATAAATAAGTAAAATACTCCGCTATCCCACGATTGAAACACAATGCAAAACAGAATAATGATGTTCTGTTCATGTGATCATTTCCATGAATCTTTGCTCAGTTTCCTTTCTGCCGACACCCAATAACCAGCTCCTGAGATGGTGTTTGAGTTTGTCCATCGAGAATTGTTTCATACTGCTCGGCAAAATGTTATAGGCTTTGTTATGACTTGCTGGACTGTATATTCATTGCGTGTACATAGTATTTATTACTAGTGAGAAAAATCATACATTTGCGAAAACGGCTGGCAAATATATTGACCATCTGTCATATTTTTTTATCTATGGTCAGTAATATAATTAATTTATGGTTATAATTCATCATAATTTAAAAAAAATATGTGTTCTAAGTTGAGTGAGAAAGCCATTCATCTTTACTTAAATACACATCATACTGATAAAATAGCATTTTTGTGTTCATTATTGTCTATCCGCGATTCTTATACATCCATATAGATGTAATTTTTGTTCGTTTCGACAGCTAACTTACAAAGGTGGAATAATTTTAATTACATCGAGTGATTACATTTACGTGTGATTTTTTTTTTTTTGAATAGCTCTATCATTGAAATATAGATTCTATTGAGACTGTATCGCATAGCGGTTACAATGGCCACCCATCATAATAAGGTCTTTCAGCATTGTACTGTTATTTTTGTTGGTTTTGATAGCTATCTAGAAATAATTTTAATTACATTAACAGATTTAAAATAAATAAACGTTATTTTCAGTAATTTTAACCTAGAGATATTTAAAACACTCTCGACATACTTATATAAGACACGCGATCTCGTAACTATGGTGTTTTTTTCTTACAGGCAATGTACACAATGTACGTTAAGAAAAGCCTCTCGCGGGGCCTAGCAGCAAGCAATCGGCGATAGCTTATCTGCTAGTGAATAATGAACGCTTTCGTTAAGAAGAGTCCGAAGAATTTCTCATGAAACTGTGTATCTCATGTATGTACATGGTAGTGATTGTATATAAGATATGTCATTAAGAAAGATTCAAAGAACGAATCTATCTTATGAAAAAATATAGCAGATTCGGAGACTTGAATCCAAAACTTTCCACAGATTTCCAGGTTTCTTCGTTTCAGACGCACAGTTGAAAGCGATTTTTCCATTTAACACAACCATTTTTACAGAAAAATCATCACTAAACTAATTTAAAATTTATTGATTTAGAAATAAATACGTAATCAATATTCCTTTTGTGAAAATGAACAACCTTTCTCTAATAAAAATTGTAAAAAAATCAAGTCGAGCGTAAGTCCCCGACACGTCGACACGTCATTCACCCGCGCTTGCTATTTTCCCACGCGGTTCGTTGTTAACGATTACAACATTTTCGTTATAACGTACTCGACTGTAGTAAAAAAATAACGTACAAAAGGATCAGAATTTCCGATGTCTACCTTAAAAGAAACTGTGTGACAGAAGGCTTTCGTTTGGCTCATGACGTCACACTTGATTTGCAGATAAATATAAAACTAGCAGAATAATGTTTAGTCACGTGTCCCAACGGGTCAAATTGCAACTTGAATGAATTATTGCAAAAACGTCTAGAAATATGCAACGGTTGCCAAATGCAATTTAAGTGGGAATTAATTAATTTCCTTCATCTTGTCGTCTGACGCCACCCCGCGTCTCTCTTCGTACTTCTTCACCACCTCCACATCTTGGCGCAGTCTTCATGCTTCATGTTCCACCCAAAGATCACGCTTTTTGCATGAATCAAAAGTTTTCGAGATGTTCCGCGGCGGCGGATTTTTTGTTTGTATTTGTATCGAGGCTCTGGAAGGCTGTTGACCCTTTATAGGGCAAAGGCCGAAATTGGCTCAAAAATAACTAGTCGAGTTAAGACCTAAATTTCTAATACCATCCATTGGTGGGAACCACCCTGTGGACTGTATCGATTCAAATTACTGTTTAGTGGACGCAACCCGAATTGGAGATTGATTTCAGTTCTGGGTTGGACGGCAATTTACACCTCCAGTTGACTTGCACTTTTGTGGTGAAGAACGGAGATATCACTGCACTTCAGTATGCTGTAGAAAATCGCTTTTTCGTGTCCCGGATTTTTCGCACGGCGACACTTTCGATCTACAAAGAAAGCCTGTTGACATGTTCGCGTCGAAATGCAAATCCCTAGATATTAGTGGGTCAGAACGGGACAGGTATTTTAAGGTTTATTGGAACGGCGGAATGCACATGAGTACTCGACTTGCGTCAACACTCATAGTAAAATTAACCTCAGTATCTCAATATACATTATCGAGAATGTTCTTTGGTTAATAAATTGATCCAACCGCGTGAAGGTTTGCGTTATTTCCCGAAAATCAACGTGTTTTTTAAAATACGATAGTACAAATTCAAATTACAAAATAATTCATTTGCCCTATAAAGGGTTAAAAGGCTCACCTATTTAGCAAGGAATCATTTCAATGAATGACCGCTTACTAAGGGATCATCCTTGTATTTGGAATTCAGTCAAGTTATTATTAGTGATAGTAAAATCGTTATGTAACTAATGCCGAAATAATACTGTTAAAAATACAATTTTAATATTTTTGACAATATAAATTGTCATTTTTGTTTACTTTTTTGAATAAATGCAACTTCCGGACAAAAAGGTCGTATAAACAATTTAGTCACTACCCTTTAATGAATTGTATGAATTTTCTATTAAATTTTTCATTTGTGACGAACAGACATTAGATTATAAATAATAAGAAGTTTAAACCACCATTTATTTATAAATCAACATGTTTCGCCAATCACCTTTTGGAAACAAACCATTATTTTGAAAATAAATTAAATATATTAATTATAAAGATACACATATAAAATCAATTTTATCGAAAAATATTGTTGTTGCGCTACCGGGATTCGAACCTGGATCTCTTCCCTAACCGGGGGAGGTGCTTTATCCAACTAAGCTACAGCGGCATTATTTTTAGCGACAATTTTTCGACCTTATATGTTACCTTTTTTTGAAATCAATACATTTAATCGTTCCATCATTTGATAGAGCCATCTACCTTATTTTTACAGAATCTCAAATACCTTTAAGTAAATCTGATAGTAGACGCCAGAATTATCAATTCAAAAAAAAACAAACCATTATTTTGACATTAATAAGGATTTAGAAATTATACATACAAATACTAGGGGTTTACAGTTAGATAAATTTTTAGAAATAAGAAAAAGTGTTAATAGCAAGCTAAATATTATAAATAACAAAATTTTTGTTAATATTAGGGTTTAGGTATTAATGTACAAATATATCCAAATAATATGTTAAGAATGTGTGAAAAGAGAACTTTATCAATACACGAACAAAACAAGAATATTCAGGAACATAGTGTAGGGGTAAGGGTCGCGTATTTATATCATTGTTATGCAGGCTTAAGTACTATTTTACTACCCTAATATATCAATATAATTATTATATATTATTTTTTAATATTTCCGATGTGGTATGGAGTAAAGAATGAACAACTTAGGAGGGAATATTAAGAAATGGTCGCTGAAATCGTTTGGACATTTGGACGAAAGACCTGGCACGATCAGGTGATAGAAATCAAGATAGACTGCCCACCCCTTCGGAGAAATAGCATAACGGTATGTTAATTATTCTCCTTCGCAGTCGTGATCGCTGAACTGCGGCTAATCATTGTGGCAGTATGGATGATCTGCCGCCGTTTATTCCGGTCTGTGGCATTTCATGAGTGTGGTTTGCACCGAAATTTTAACCAGATCGGCCTCTATTGCTGACCTTCGACCCTTTCTTAGATCACCAATTTTTTCATGGTGTCCACATATCTGGTAATATGGTCGAAATATCTAAGGTTTTAGTATGTTAGCTAAATTAATTATATCACATAAAATATAAAATAACAAAAATTCTGTTGTTTTTTTAAACGTCTTGATTGTAATAAATGATATATATATATTTTATATTTATTAATGTTTTTTTTTTACCTCCCTTTGTTAGTATAAAGTTCGTTAATCCAAATGCCCTCTGGGCGCTCGTCCGACGCTTTGCTACCCTTAGCCCCGTCTTATTTAAGGGTCCCATCCCCCATTACTCTCCCGGTCGGGATCGTACGTCTTGGGCCCCGAGACGTAATTCTACCACGCGGTCACCGCTGTACTGCACACCTAAGAATTAGGCCTACACACCCTTAAAACAATCCCCCGCAAATACAGGGTGTATTAATAAATTGTTGAAATTTTACCATTGTGGCATCTTTAATGCACTTTACATATTTAACTAATCATTTACATTATTATCTATAATTTAGTTGTGATCACTTTACACAATGTAACGTTCACCAATTCTACCCGTGGTCGACTGCCATACTTATCAATTTTTTGGATGTTGTATAATGTCTTGATGACAACGCCCTCTGGGGATAAATCCAGTAATTGTGTTCAAATTTGGACATACTCAAAATATTATGAAATAAGATTCAGCTAATCTTGAATCATTTTTTGTTGGAAGGGCCGTAAGGCGAAAGTGGGAGGAAGAACCAGCAGTAGAGATAAATCTACTAAGGAGAATGAAGTCTTTGGGACCTACAGAGAATCTTACAATTGTTTCTTGCTCAATCAAACTTTGCTTTGATGACTTGGTATTTTCGATCCTAGCAGTTTTTTATACGCGTTGTGATGTTTGAATTCGCGCGCCGATTTATGGGGAGGCTACTTTGCCGACTTATGATTGGCTGTCTAAATGGACGAATCAGACGTGCGAGACGTCACATTTGGGTGGGAATGCTCGAAAAGGGGAGAATGCGGCGGCGAGAGATGGCGTAGACTAAGAGTGGGAACACCGCGGTAGATCCAGAGATGTATGGGCCTGGTCCGATAGCCGATGGATGGGCGTTATGGACATGGCTGAGACGGGATGATGTCCGGTCTAACTCCTGGAGCAAGAGATGAATCCTGGCGCGGGCGTGTGGCGGCCCCCGCGGCACCCCACAGCCGCGTTGGCTGATGTCGACAGATAGATAAACTCCTTAAATATATGAAATAAATAAAAGTGACCTCCTTCAGAGGAAAGTTGACCTGAAGAAAGAAGATCTAAAGAACATTGTATGTGCATCCAATATCGGGATTAATTGTGTTTTGTGAATAAGTCTGTAATGTGTTGTAGCAGAGTTGCCTTTGAATCAATCATCCCATCCGAGGTAGCAGACGATACCAGAGCACACACACACACACATTAGAGAACCCAAACTAAGCTAGATCGGTGGCGGTTCCTATGGCTTCCTATCCTCTAGGGCCCGAAGGCACCGTAACAGCGTAGAAGCTTCTATTTTCAGCTAGATGTTGGATTTTCAATTGATCATTTGTTCTATTTACACAAAAGTAATTATAAACAATTATTTAGCACCAACATTTATATAAACATAGTTTAATGTAAAAGTGTGGTATATAAGTATCTCGTAGCTTAGTAATTAATTGAAGAATACATCCAACTCATTTATTGTATTATTGTCATTATACTCATTTACTGTGTTAATGTCATTATACTCATTTACTGTGTTAATGTCATTATACTCATTTACTGTGTTAATGTCATTATACTCATTTACTGTGTTAATGTCATTATACTCATTTACTGTGTTAATGTCATTATACTCATTTACTGTGTTAATGTCATTATACTCATTTACTGTGTTAATGTCATTATACTCATTTACCGTGTTAATATCATTATACTCGTTTACTGTGTTAATGTCATTATACTCATTTACTGTGTTAATGTCATTATACTCGTTTACTGTGTTAATGTCATTATACTCGTTTACTGTGTTAATGTCATTATACTCGTTTACTGTGTTAATGTCATTATACTCGTTTACTGTGTTAATGTCATTATACTCGTTACTGTGTTAATGTCATTATCCTCATTTACTGTGTTAATGTCATTATACTCATTTACTGTGTTAAGGTCATTATGCTCATTTACTGTGTTAATGTCATTATACTCATTTACTGTGTTAATGTCATTATACTCATTTACTGTGTTAATGTCATTATACTCATTTACTGTGTTAATGTCATTATACTCATTTACTGTGTTAATGTCATTATACTCATTTACTGTGTTAATGTCATTATACTCATTTACTGTGTTAATGTCATTATACTCATTTACTGTGTTAATGTCATTATACTCATTTACTGTGTTAATGTCATTATACTCATTTACTGTGTTAATGTCATTATACTCATTTACTGTGTTAATGTCATTATACTCATTTACCGTGTTAATGTCATTATACTCATTTACTGTGTTAATGTCATTATACTCATTTACTGTGTTAATGTCATTATACTCATTTACTGTGTTAATGTCATTATACTCATTTACCGTGTTAATATCATTATACTCGTTTACTGTGTTAATGTCATTTTATTCATTTACTGTGTTAATGTCATTATATTAATTTACTGTATTAATCTACACATTTGTGAAATCGAATTAAAGAACTCTGGAAGAAACCCATCCTTTCCCGGAACCGTTACGAAAGTTTAGACTCCCTTGTCGGTTCCACTCGACAATGCTAACTAACGCGAAAGTTTAATTTAATACACCATGAAAAGATATATAATTTAAAAAATCTAATATTTATGCAAAAAAACGCACTTAATGAGTTTAAAAACTTAAGATGTCTTCGTCTTAATAATAATTTACAATATACAATCCACTCAAAGAGAACATATTTATAATCCAAAAATCACTATCATACACAACAAACTATTATTGTTTTTAATTATTGACAGTTGTTAGCCAAAATTTCAAGTGACTTGTGCACGTTTCAAACACCCTATGGATAAGGGTGTCCGCCGCCCCCGGAGTATCCCTTACGTTCTCAAGACTTAGTGGGGAACACGTGTTAAGGGATGTTTATGCCTTAACAGCACCCCGTGAACGGTATTCCAATTTCTGTTGCGTAACTTACATAGTTGTTAGTTACTGGAGAAACCGGGTCTTTTTCGGAAAAGGATTTGTACACGCCGCGGCGCCTCCCACCCCCTCCCCGCTGGGCCGATTTATGAACTGACTAATGGTCCCCGGCACTGCCTTGCCGCTGGAGAATAAACCTTCCGTGTCGTGTTGGTCATCGCGAAGCGGTGCAGGTTAAACGCTGGACGTTTATATCGTCCGCTTAGCAAATGACTAACTCTGGAATCATCACCTAGATGTGGGCGATTGCAGAACGTTTTGGTTGCACGGGGATGACTTAGAATGTACATGCTAGCCCCTGTAGTGAGCACGGTTCCGAGCAACTGTCAGCCTGGTTGAACGTGTCAAGTTAGCGGTCACGTCAGCCGTATGCCGCAACATGCAGGGTGGAGAACGCAGCCAGCGGCATCGCGCTTCCGATGCGGTCGAGCCGTCTGCTGCATTTCCACCGCGTTAATACAAACAGTAGATTTCATCTCCGCACGCAATGGACTGTATAGGATTATCACACTATATCGCCAAAGGTCGAACACAGCAGACTCACGAAGTCTTCGATATTGATAACAGCGTTTTGACTGTTCTGATTCAGGGTCGCCGATCGACTGACGTTCGCTAGCGGCGGTGGAAGGAGGAGAGGTGGGAGGCACAGAGTATTAGTTCGTTAAAAAAATAATGATTTAACGCCATTCTTCGTAGTATCTCGGTTATTGGGCTCATTGACTTGCAGTTCAGGAAGATATCTTTCAATCTTATGGTATTTATAAAATCCTCACTAATTTATAAGAAAAATTGATGCAAATCAACATGAGCACGAACATCATACAAGAGGAAGAGATAGACCGAGACTGAGACTGCCATTCAGGAAGAAGGCTAAATCTCACAAATCGATGATGTACAAGTGCGATGTAGATTTTTAATGAAATGCCAGAAGACATAAGAAAGGAGGAGAAACTACATAGATTCAAAATGAAACTAAACTGTCGTCATCTTTCTCTTAACTCGCCACATTTAATCTATATAATAGCAAATTTCTTGAACGACAATGGTATTAACTTGTAATATAATATTCCCTATTCTATAACATTGTTGTACTTGTTTTCCATAGAATAATGTTTTAACTTGATTTATGACACAAATCACTCTTGAAGGGTGGATTGCCTGTTTAAAAGAAGAAGAAAAAGAAATATGTAAAAAAAAAGTTTAAAAAAAAGGAATGATTTTGATCTTGTTGCTCTAATAAGAGCATATATAAATATACTTATGTATGCACTATATCAAGGATAAATAAATAAATATCAATAATTTGAATCGTGGACCGTCTTCAGATATCTTCTTAATCCATATTTTCATGAAGATGCGTCATAGGTACGGGCAAAGTTTCCAACAATACAAACGGAACAACTGCGGTTCCTCAAGTTCCTCCCCCTCCCGGGGCGAAACAACCATCCCCCCCAGGGGATGGGGGAGTATTTGCGGTTAACACTTGTGGTCGTGTTCGACACTTCCGCCCGGCGTGCTGCTGAAGGGACTAATCAATGCTGCCGGTGCAGGGCCCAGCGGACTGCCCGGGCAGGTGGGTCTCGCATTGATTACTTCAAGTTTAACGGGCCCTCGGTGTGGTTCGGTTTGTTTGTCTTCTCGAGAGAGATTTGATAACGTGTTTGGACAGTTCTGGGTGACCGATGAGCACGTGACACTCGGAGCAATCTCTCTTCGAACGCAGGTATGAGTCGCGTAGAATCGCGGTTGGTATGTTCTTGAAAATCGCGACATTTGTTAAATAACGGTTGAAGAAATCACGGCACTTGATGAATAAATCCTGAAAAACGTGGGAGTTAATAAATTTCAGTTGATACATTCCTGAAAAACGTAGCACTTGATAAAACTCATTTGATATATTGATTTATTTAGCAGTTATAAACAACTATTATTTTTAATAGAAATGATAGAAGTCCAGAAAAAAATTGAATTTGGAGAAAACATTAATAAACAGTATCACACTTGAGTTGAAACAATAAAGCCACTCTCACCCTTACTTGTCCCATCGCCCCAATATCCGACTGTATCTAATTTTAGTTCAATTTACACCTGTAGATGAGAAGCACTGTGCTTCCCGAAACTTTACTTATTCTATTAATGTTCTTAATATACGTACACATTATACATTGTAAACATTCTTATAAATATACAAAAAAGGCGAACAAGCTTCATCATGTAAGAGATGTTCACTGTCTCCTTAACTAGACCGAAGTCTGCACTGAAGGAGACACGTTCATGCGTTGTATAGAAAAATAGCATACAAATGAAAACCATTATTATTATTAAACCAAAAATATTAGGAATGAAGTAAACAGAATTCTAATAACATAATAAATAAGTAAAATACTCTCGCTATCCCATGATTGAAACACTATGCGAAACAGAAAAATGATGTTCCGTTCATGTGATGTCAACACCCAATAACCAGCTCCTGAAATGGTGTTTGAGTTTGTCCATCGAGAATTGTTTCATACTGAAAGTTAGTAAATACCAGTTGGTGGGTTCCTGAAAAACGTGGCACTTGATACGTTCGTCAAAAACGCAGCGATTAATAAATCATTGGATTTAAAGCGTGGCAGTTGCTATTTCATTATTAATACGTTCCTGTAATATGTGTATGTTATAATTAATTAATATTCCGATTGATAAGTTCCTAAAAAATACGTCAGTTGATAAATCACGACAAAAAAATACGTAATCGGTGGCGAATTTTTCGCAATGTTTAAATTCAAAAACAGCATTCAATCCATTTCCACAAACCACAAATCTAAATTATTTTCAATCAGTGATGGACGGGCGGACGGGGGGTGTAAGGAGGGTACGATAGGGGTCTGACCGCAGCATCCTCGGTGTCTGGAGGGGTGTATAGGCTTTGTATTTGCATAGGGCGCTTTACAATTAAATGCAAGACGTATCGGAAAGAACTATCTCGGTGTTTGATTGCAACAATGAATTTTAAGATTTTAACGAATTTTTCTGAACTGAAGGGATGTCATTAATTATTCCGCGGTGATCTGTGGAGTCGAGGTCTGGACGTGGAAGCCACCAGAAAAAGGCTGGAGGTATTTGAGATGTAGTTGCGTCGATGGATGCTAAAGATCTCCTGGGTTGACTATATAACCAATGAAGAGGTTCTAAGATCTACAGATCGAGATAATTAATAACTACTAAGCATGTAACCTGTGCGGGATAGAACATAACAGCGCTGTAATAGAAATGCCCACTACTCCACCTAGCAAAAACAGTTGGCATGGAATGGTCGTGAATAGTCTCAAATTGTCGTAACTCTTCGTGTTTTATCCTCTGCTTAGTGTCTCGTGTAACTAGTCAGGATGCATAGCAATGAAACGCGGTCTGCTATACAACAATTCTCGGTTTATTACAATAATAATTATTTTTATTTTTTTTTATTATTTTTATTAATAAAACAAAGATAATAAATAAAAATATGAATCTTAACCACAAAGATAACATTGCTGATTTTAAAAGTACAATAATAATTGATTACACATATTAATACAATAGTTACACTAAAGCAAGTATTTACTAATTGAAGACGCGTGGATAAGAGAGCGCTTCCATGGGCGCGGCGCCTTATAACGGCTCTACCACACACACTCTCATCACGCCGCTATCATTGCGAACACACATATTTACAAACCAACTGACAGATCTCTCACAAATAAGTATTTATTTTAAGAGCCGGTAGTGTGATCAGTAGTAACTTTTTACTATAGTTTTATTTTGCGATAACGGATTATTCGGTAAGCTGTCTATAAGATTCGCACTACATTCCTATCTTCCTACATTAATTTTGCCTTAGTTTCAGTCCAATGAGTTGGAGAATGGCTGTGATTATGCCTCTACACATAAGCAAAAGGTCTCATATGGAATGCGGAAACTATATGGATGAGCTCTGTTAGTAAACTATATGGACGAATTTCAATAGAAATAATGAGGATGATGATGTAGAATGAAAGCTAAACGAATGTAGCTTTTATGAGTGGAAAAGGGTGTACAGTATTGTCAAATATTTAGGAACACTTTGCTTATATTGGGGTATTAGGGTCAGTATGTTTATATTATCCAATAAAAGCCGGTTGTGTTGCAAAAACGGATTGTTTGATCGTTGGTAAAAAAATATTAACTTCTCGTAGTTCACTCATTTAGCTCTGCGATATCCGATTGTAAAAAACGAGAATCGATATGAATATGGCGGACATTTCACAGCTGTTCCAAATGTCATTTGACACATTGATACTTTAAAAGATGCTGTATACGACAATTAATCATTCAAAATCCCGTTACTTTAGTCATGAGAGATATCGAAAAAAAACATAAATAATTTCGTGATTATTTGTCGCACCTATAGACATCTCCATTAATGCTTTGACAGTAGTAAATTTGATGTATCAACAACGCGCAAATGATTTTTACTACGGGCGTTAGTAAAAAGGCCCTAAGATACACACACACGCTCTTAATTTATTAATTTATAATAAAATTAACAAAAGATCGCTTGTACATTTCGCAATCTTCGCGTAACCCGTTTCCGATCACGCTCCGCGCCCACTCGTGTGTAACATTTTTCCGCAGCGGAATTGCAGAAATCCAATTACGCACTTGTGCCGTCTGGCCCGCGCGCCGTAATGTCACGTGGGTCCTCCAGAAAAACGTCGACTCGAGATCGTTTAGCATCGATCTACCTGTGACGCCGTCATTATCCCGGCCACATATTATTAAATGTGCCTGCACACCGCACACCGCTCACCGCACACTGTAAGTGTTCGTGTTGCCGCACGGAGCAAAACAACATAACTCTGTTTTTTTTTGAGAATTTTTTTCACATAATTACTATAAATGTATCGCTCCGAATCGACTGCATTATTCCGGACTAAAAATATTTAAAAAAAATTGAATTGTTATATGTCAACTCCCGAGTTCAATGTAGCAATCAAATTGCATTATCCAGTGAATAAAATTTGTTTAAACAGTTTCTCAGAATTTTCCAACCGTATTATTGAAAAATACCATTTTAATAATAATACCACAGGGGTCAATATCCTCCATAAAAACGGGTTAGATAATTAAGAAGCCCTTTAAATAAAAAAAGACAGTAAATAGTGGTACGCCAATCTTTATAATCAATGTCCTCCATATGGTTTCAATGTCCTCCATAAAAACGGGTTTGACCTCCGTTTGAACAATTTAGAAGTCCTTGAAATAAAAAAGGCAGTAAATAGTGGTCGCCAATTGTTAATAATCAAATTAATTCATCCATTAGCCTCATATTAGGTATGTTTCCTTTAAAATCAATTTAATATCCATCAACACTGTATTTTCTCCTCCCTTAATATTCCGTTTACCTTTATATGTGTTCTGTCTCTCTCTTTCAGATGTGATTTTATATTGTATCTTTCTATTTATGTATATATAAGTGCACTCTTTTTGTATTTATGATCAGTTTTAAATCCGTCCTGATGAAGCTTGACGTATAATAAATTTCGCGGTTTCGTACAAAGTGATTGTTATTTTATTAAATATAATATGTCAAACCATTGCTTTCTACGAAAATATAAAAAAGAAACAATTTCGTTTTATCGGTGACCCCATTTCAGTAGCCAGCATGGTTTGGACCGGAGCACATCGGGGCCTTGCCGTGCGCGCGTATTTTGAAATCAACCGATCTGTAATCGCGACGCAAAAAGCTTTTCGGCGACGGTTCAACGATGCCGTTCCTAATGCGAGCACAGTTCGGTCCTTGGTTAGGTAGTTGGAGAAAACTGGTGTAAGGGAGCGAATTATTGAAGAAGTTGACCCGCGATATGTTTAGTGTGGTACTGCTAACGGCCGACATTATTTTCAAAACTTAATAATTATAAATGGTGTATTCTGCGCTAACTTTGACAATAAAAATATGTTTTTTTTATACTTTTTTTATATCTCCTCAAAACTGATTAATCGGTTCTATCGCACCCTACATTTAAATCTGTCAGTTGAAGTGATGCTATTTTCTAAATAATTATTTTATTCTCGCCGTAGCCTCGATCTCGTCGCGCAGATGTGTTCCTTAATTTATACATATGTATATATAATTTTACTTTTTCGTCTCGTGCTCCGGGGCTGGAGTTCGCTGGGTACAAATCTCCCGTCGAAATCAAGATTAAAATTACATAATTGCGAATCCGCTGAACGTGGGCGACGCATTGTTTCTCGGTACTTCGGAGGTAATACGAAATAAAAAAAAAGCACTCAAATATCGCGAATTGTATGAGATAATTGCGGCCGGGGCAGGTGCAACAACTGTTCAAAGAAATAATATAAAAGTTCTCTCGGCCCGCCCCGGTTACAACTAGTCACGAATTTTAATTTATTTCCTAGTGATTAAAAAGTAAAAAAATCAAAATTACATTAAGTAATAACATCAGCCTATTATTTTTTGGGAAATTAACTTTCTTATCATCACTCAGGGAAGGCATAGAACCTCTTCTGTCCTGAGCTTCAACATACTCACTTTCCAAATAATGCGTCTCGGCACGGTATCGGTAGATGTCGGCGTCTACTTGATTGCGACGCAGGATGGTATTGGCAATCAAATTACGTTAGTTATGCATCGGGGGTGGCTTTTTAAAAAAAGACTTAGAAACATATATATACAATGAGGGTGGACCCACCGCTTACCCAGGACCGATGCAACAAGCTCAAGGCTCCTATCTCGGTCCTACTCATTCGTCGCCTGGTTGGCATTTTTTAACGCTACTAGGCAGCTGTTCGATAACGCCCCGCATATTGACAAGGCGATACCGCACAGCTGCCAAAACAAAATATCCCCTCATTGTCCCCGGTTGACTCACTTTGTTAGTAAATAAATAAATAATATTTACAATACATAATATAAAGATAGTATAATATAATACAATTAACAAGGCCGGGGAGCAGAGGGGAAGTGAAGAGGCACTCACCCTTCACGCACCACTGCCGGCAGATTTAACCCACATCGCAGATCATATTTGGGCAGTTCTCCGGAGGATCTCCCATGTGGAGACCCACACTCGACCAAAGGCCCTAAACAACTGCAGATTCCTGCCACGCTGGAGCAGATCGGAGTTTCTCACGGAACCTCGATCTACTCCCTCCAAACCCTCTAGCATATCCTGCCGGAGGATGTGCTCCGGCGTTTGCTTCAACCGGCTGCAGGTACACCACGGGTCCATGCCTCATAATGCAGTGAAAGATTGCTGGAAGAAGGAGAACATTATGGCATTACATCTGTGTTACAGAATTACTTAACATATTACATACACGCATCGTTACATTCTACAAAATCATCTGAAAAACAAAAAATATGTAACCCCATACTTCCATATATTTTCCATTAAAATAAATTGTACTTTTAAAATTATCAATATTAACTTTGCGATTAAAATTCATATTTTTATTTGTTATCTTTGTTTTAGACCGGCATTTTATACAAATAATAATATAAGAAATTTTCTCATAAATTCTACAGACAAAGATGATAAATTTAACAATTCTGGTGTCTATAAACTCAGTTGCAAGGATTGTGCTGCATTTTATATTGGTAAAACGGGTAAAATTTTTAATATAAGAGTAAAAGGGCATTTGAGATGTTTGAAAAATAGTGGGTTTTCAGAATTTTCTAATCAATTGATCGAAAATGGTCATGGTTGATCAGCGCCCTTGAGGTGAAAGTTTTTACGAAAATGGCGCTATACAAATTATCCATTATCATTATTATTATGGTTTTGATGAAAAATTGGGATTATCAATTTTGCGTATAAACGGTGTTGGTCACAAATGAAATAATTTGTTGGAGATAAATAAAGCGTGTAAAACTATTCAAAAAATTATGAACAACCAACTAAATTTAACTACGAGTCCCATTCTAAAATTATTCGGGTAAATTTGTATTAAGTAACAATTTGAGTTAGGTACTAAATTTATTTTATTAAATAATTGTTGTTTTTTTTTAAAAATAGATTCTGGTAAAGAAACAATAATGTATGTTTTCAGTTAGTGTTGACATCCTGAAGATGAAAATGGTATTTTTCGAAACCGGTAGACGTATTTAAACGCAATTAAGTGGTTAATAAAACAAAGATAACAAAAAAATAGTTGTGCCTTTTTAGACGAAAATCCAGTAATTGTGTGTTCTTGGACATAGTCAAATATTGCTAATGTGATGACAATAAATAGCGAGATATAATTGTTATTTTGCTTTACAGAATCTGCCGCTATCGAGGATATTGTCAAAGAATTTAAAGATAAAATTGTATACGACACTATTACGACCGATCATCTCGTATTTGCGTAATTTTATTTTAATGTAAAATGCCTTTTTGTAACCGATGTATGGCCACAAATTATATCGAGAATTGTCCCCAGCCCGACAAAAATCTTTACAAACTCGAGTGCATTTTTAAAATGATTTAATTGCTCCACCCCATCAGATACACGTGTACGTACGTCTACAGGGTGATTCTCCACCCTGCTTTCTCATACGAGGGGATGAAAATAAAACTATTTGTGGTGTACATTTACATTTAATGTTAATTGAAAGACTTCTTCTTCTTTTCGTGGCTAATCCGTTTAATAGACGTTGGCTATCATCACTGTGCTTATAACAATAATGGATAATTTGTATAGCGCCATTTTCTTTGTTTTTAAGATTAAAAATTGTTATTTTCACTTATTATTATTAGGAGAACACTTTCTTATTGTGAAGTTGTAATTATTCAGAACAGACGGTCTGTGATATTTTTAATATGAATTAAATATATTAATTAGAAAGATATACATATAAAATAGATTTTATCGAAAAATATTGTCGTTGCGCCACCGGGATACGTGGTCGCATCAACACTTGCCTCATAAATAGGGTGTCCAACTGAAAAGTTTCAAGATTAAATTGTAATTGGTCGTAAACCATCAGGGTGAGGTAAGTGGGATTTGCGGATTTGCCAGTTGCAATGAGTCACTGGTCGATTCGCGGTTGAGCAATATTTAAAGTGCGGTGATTCATTGGTTCGTGCGCGTCTTTCTTTCTTATCTTTCTTACTATTCATCCGTTCCATCATCCAGACTGATCTAATTGGTTAAACGCCTTTTTGGGCAGAAAGTCTCACACAGTGAGCGCACTGTGACTGCTCTAAATTTCGATAGCCTATTTTTAGCCAACATATACACACATCAGGCGCGGTCTCTTCATACATGCTTTGGATGCTCCGCATCCCTTGTGTTCTAGAGTCAAAAAGCTTTGGACTTTTTGTTTCAAGCCGAAAAAAAGCACTGCTGCAAATTACTTCGTCCTGTCCTTTAAGACTAGTCATAACATACACAAGCGAGTCGAAATACAAATACATTCTCAACAGCATACGTATACATACCGACAACAGTGGATTATATCATTCGTTCCGTATTCACAAAGTTTGCTAGTATTTAACTTGCATGCGCATTTATTTCCACCTGTCAACGTTTTTGAATACTGTATACGTATTCGTTAACAGCTTCAACGTACAAAAAACGACTTTAATGCTTATAGGTATAATGCATAAAATAGCATACATTTACGAAGCGAGCCAATTTTTTTGAGAAATTTGTTTGTGTGCCGCATTTTTGACAGTTTGTCTTGAATACTAGTAGCCGAATTATTGAAGCAATTAATATCCTTCGATTATGTTATATTTAGTAGTAGGTATAAACTTGTTTTCCAGCATCACATCTACTAAAAGTCATCGACCGCCACTGACATTATATGTTATCTTCCCAACAGCTGACTAACCAACTACAAGGAATACACCTTGCTATCGATAGAATTACGTAGTTTTTCCTAGAATTAAACTATTACACTGTTTATTTAGAACCCGATGTAAAATCAATAATGTTTAAAAATGGACCGATATTAATTCTGTACTGCCACGCTCTGCATTTTATTCGTGAATATATCTATTTGGGACATATATTTATTGCCATATTAGATGTTGAATTGTGCAATCTCCGGGTCACACGATTACGACAATTCCGGTCGTAAGTCGGAATCGCCGCAAGGTGTGGGGAGGGAAATAGGGAAACGTGCTACAGGAAGAGGTCGGTGAGGGAATAGGGGCTTAGAAGAATGACCAGTGATCTCGGGGAACCGGGATTTGGAAGGAGTGCTCGCCTTACCTCCGCAAATCTCCGTGGTCGCCGTCGAAAATCACACAATTATGTCACGTGGATGAACCGATCGCCGCTTCCGACTGAAGAGGGCGATGTCAGTTTGTATTTACGTCACACAACAACAATAGACACTGTGCACACAAATCACAGGATCATAAAAAACATAGTGTTGGTGCACTGGAGCTGAATGCTATCGCGATGTTGAGATCGAACACAACATCGCTCAAGTTGACGTCTGTTGGCGTCACGGTCACATTTCACACTAGTGGTCAAGCATTAGGATATATTTATTTAGACTTTATTGACGTACATATTTTTGTTGTAACAGAGGTGAATATTTATTGTATGTGATGGAGTAGACTTCACCTCTGATATATACAACAGCGTTGTCTTGGCTACTTTACTAAACTGAAGTCTGTGTTAAAGTAGCCAGTTTTTTCGTGCTGTTGTGGTGTTATTTAATAAAGATTCGACAGAAATAAAAACAGAGATAAAAAAAAAAAAAAATATTTAAATAAAAATGTAGTGGGAGTGTTGTAGAACTAGTGAATTATTAGTGTAGGCAGTATAATGTTGAATAGCTATGCTTCTGATTGCTCTCTATCCGATTGGATCATATATTGGGTTAATATTAGTGTAATCTTATTGGAGTTGAACGATTTCCAGTTGGTACTGAGTGTGTTGTAAAATTTCGGAGTTAAGAACCTGTAGAATCTTTGATAAAATGTCGTTGTTGCTCTCGGAACTGGCGTCTAGATGTTCGTTGTTTGTCTTGTGTTGTGTCCATGATTTATTGCTTGGGGTGAGTTGTTGTTAGCGTGGAAACATTGGACGAGTCTCAACATATAGATTTGTCTTATGTCTATGGCATTGTACACTTTAAATATAAGATCTGGTGCATATCTAAAGGGACGACCATTTATTACCTTAAGAATTGTTTTTTGTGCTCTTTTAGCCGACTCTAATATTGTTTTTGCTGTTCCTCCCCAAACTAAAATAGCATAATTAATTGAAGAGTAGCAGAGTGCAAAGTAGTGTGGTCAATTATACATCGTATTCCTTTAAAAAAGTGAATTAGTTTTCTTAAGCGTTTAGCTAGGTTCGATGTATGTTCTTTCCAGTTGAGATGATCATCGATCAGTACTCCCAGATGTGGAATAATTTTATCTCGTGTCAATTTTTCACATCGGCGTGAAGAAGCCGTGTTCTTGTTTATTTTGCAGTCATGTACGATGAATGCTTTGATGTGGCGATGCTCTAACAGATAGTTCATGGGTAAGAAGGACGCGGGCATGTAACAACGCGATAAAGTGTGTTAAACTTTGAACGAAATAATGCTCTGTACCCCCCTCCCCACTACGGTTCGGCGACAACTAATCGGTGTATTGGAACCTTTGACGTCATATTGTGTGTGATAATCCTATACAGTCCACTTTTCAGAGGTGCTCGGAGATCCAGATGAGGGCAGAGTACGGTGAGTCCTTTTTTCTGGTTCCTAAATTTGAGTTAGTGCCCACAAATATCATTTGTATTCTACGTAATAAAATCGATATGTGTCATCGTATGAAGTCGATATGGCCAAAGTATATTCCAAAAAATGTTTTTTTTTTTTTTCTCTTTATAATGGCCTTCGCCAATTAGGCGTAACTAGCCGTTACAAATAATACAATTTTTTAAATATATTGACAATTAACATAAATAAATAACAATGGGACCAAAAAATGTTATTTAAAATAAAATCGACGAAATGACACTTTTATTGAAAAAAATTAATGTTTTGAATACAGAAAAAAAGAATGCATTTTTTCCTCACCGACCTAATTAGATTCGTTAAATTAAAACTATTTGTGTCAATTAATTTAAAAAATGTATCCACTCTCCCATTGCTTCGTATTTGTATAAAAAGGTAGAAAAAAATCCCGGCTTCGTATCACGTCGCGGTGTTTAATTATCATCGTTATTAATCTGGCATATTAATTGATGCCCTCGAGCCCTGAATGCGACCCTTCGGTTGGCAACATGTCATTGAAGGTCCTCATCCAGGAACGCGGCCCTCGCTCCAAGAGCCCGCATCCGTTTGTGTGCAGAAAATCGGCCTCGGAGGCAGACCGAACGAACTCTATTCTGCCATTATTTATTTTTTAATTTAATTCAAATGAAAACAATTTTTTTTTTCCAATTCCTTAGAGTCTACGATACTAGACCGCCAAATCTACTGCTACAAGTGCATCAGCGCTAATCGCTTTGACACTTTTACTAACTAACTTATTGTAATAAACATCATAAGTGTTTTATATATTTATACATGAATTGGAAGGGTAAAAAATTCTGATAAAAAACCCTCTAAACAATTTACTGGAACATATTAGACGAATCACTTAAATAGGTACACAGAAAAAAAAATATTTATCAACCAAATTACTTCTATTTTTACTCAGGGTGTGGGAAAACGAGATGCGGGAAGGGTGATAGGAATTTGGTACAGGGACAGAACAATAAGGGCTGAAGGACGAACCAGGAAGCACGACTTACCTGAATTTTCTTGCTGTGCTCACAGATCTCCTGAAATTCGGGAAACATCTTCAATAAGCAGCATGAAGCACTATATATCATCAATTTGTGATTTTAAATCTTCGACGCACACTGCGAGAAACCGAAACACAATAATAATTCAAGTCAGTGTGACAGTCGGACATTCACAATTCTTGTCAGTTGAAAGTCAGAGACAACATACACAAAAGTCGTGCTCTGAGGTATAGGTTATAGGGGTGGGGAGGGGTAACAGATGGTTAACGTCAACATAAAGGAGTAATATGTTATGTATATTTTTCTATTGACAATAGAGAGTGTAACATACCTAGTCATACCTATATTTTTGAGTGGATACTTAATATACTGGATTTCAAAGAGAATGTATGTAATTTTGTACTTTAAGTCTAAGTTCTTTGAAATAAATATTAGCAAAGTTGACCCGGTATTATTATATATCTCATATCTTTGATACCGTTGAAATTAAGCACACGCAACTTGAACATTTTCGACTCATATTTTTAATATGTATCTATCCATAAAATATTGTCTACTAGTAGTAATAATATAATGAGTAATATTTAAGTTCAAAATTTCGAAGAGAAGATAAATGGTTATCGAGGTGTAATTGATAACTCATTCTACACGCATGAAAAAATTCAAGGTTCGAGTCCCGGTGGTAAATATATTTTTTTTCCTATATATCTTTCTAATTGATTCATTTAATCTGTTCTAAAAATACCACGGAACTATGTTTCGAAATTGCAATTCACAACGAAATTGTGTATATTATATATAAATAATTAGACAAAATACTTTGTTTAAACCACTATTTATTGATTATTCAACATGTTTCGATACCTGTGGTATCCTTCTTCAGGAAACAATGTATACTGAAATTAAAAGTACAAGCATAGATAAAAACAAAACTATAAAGTGGTGAATAAGTAAGAACTAATATGAAAACAAATATAAAAGGTGAATGCTTAGTTATATATAATATTTAACTTGCTATTAACACTTTTTATTATTTCTAAAATTTCAAATTTATCTAACTGTAAACCCCTAGTATTTGTATGTATTATTTCTAAACCCTTGTTTAATATCAAAATAATGGTTTGTTTCCAAAAGGTGATTTGAAAATTCTGAATAGTTGCTGTTTAGGCATCTCAGTAGTCGCATTTTAAATTTGTTTTCATGTTAGTTCTTACTTATTCCCCACTTTATAGTTTTGTTTTTTATCTATGCTTGTATTTTTAATTTCAGTATACATTGTTTCCTGAAGAAGATACCATACGTATCGATCGACATGAATAATTAATAAATAGTGGTTTAAACAATGTATTTTGTGTAATTATTTATATAAAATGAGGATACAGGATTTTCGCTAATGATATACTACGTCTACCAATTTTTCATGCCGTTTCAATTCGTTGGTCCCTAAATGTGTTTATAGTGTTACTAATATGAAACACGATCCGGTTCAGAAAAAAGCTACCCCTGAACGACGTTCAAGGGCGGGTTTTAAACACCGGTATATAGGGTATCTGAATTATACGACCAAACAGTTAATAAAACCGAAACACAATAGAAAATCTCATCACACTTTTTATGTCAACGTCCACGTTTTACCGTTACAATTTTTTCTATGTTTTGAAAACATCCCTTCTTACCTTTGACACACAATTCCCTTCCGATTGTTTCTTCCGCGATAAATAACCCTCGCGTGACTGGATTGGAAGTGGATGTCCTCGCATCTCTTTGTTGATGCCTGTTCCATTGTCAAACGGGTTATGTATGGAGAGATGGAGAAATGGACCCATGAGATGGGGCCGTTCCCGCTGCTAAATGATCTGGCGACATGATACGAATTTTCGAAGATGCTGGATACGTGGTCGGCCAGCGAAGGTGCGCATTCTGTGCTCGGTCACTCGTCGAAGCGTGTTCTCTGTAAGAGAATGACAATGGTGGCCAGAGAGGTCGCAGGTGCTCGGTAGAACACCCCAGAAAATCGGTCGTTTCAGTTAATGTACCCCCAAGGGTACTCCGAGCTCTTTAGATATCAAAAATATCGGATTTATTCGGGTAATGGGATTAAAAGAATTCAGATAAAACACTAATTAACCCTTCCCAAACCATGCAGTAACACTGGTCTACCATCATAATTAAACCTATAATATTTCGGTAAATACATGCAACATTAAATTAATATTTTAGATAATCCTAAAGAAAATATTAGCACTTAGTTATGACTAGTAAAAAACCAATTATGAAAAGGGAATACAAAAACAATCATTTTATCCATTCAATCCGTTGTAAAATTAATACATTGGTAAAAATACCATTTGTGATATGAAAGACAACAAGTGAAAAGAACAACAAACATATCAATATAATTGTGTCTTTCTCACTAATTAAATGAAGAGAGATAAGAAGGAAGGACACATTGTATAGGACTTAATGAGTGCTCTAAATTATGTTATTAATCATTTTCTCAAAATTGAATGCTCAATATTTAGAATAAATTCGTGCCATTAAAGTCATTTAAGCTAATAAAAACATTTTTTAAAAACAGTTATTTACGGTAACACGAGTTGATAGCATGGCTGCATTCGGGTATTTTATATAATGGTATTGTAAAGGTTAACAACATATCATTCCCTAACACTTCACCTTCACTGTCCGTATCCCTGTTAATAATATACTACAATACTTTATATAGTTTAGATGATGAAAGGGACCTCACCTCTCGAATCTATAATAGTGACATTAACCTATCGTGTGTAACTGTTTAAAGGTTTCGGTGAAACTTAATAGAATTCCATGATTATTTTGTAAATTGAATTAAAACACTGTTTTATTTCACTATATTTTTATTGTGTTAAACGATATGACGTTTTCGGAAACATCTTCCCATTATCAATATTATAATTCAACTAAAATTAAAAACACTTTCAGACAGTAATATATGGTGTGTTTGGAGTTAACGGAGGTAGGGGTGGGGATCAAAATAAAATGATAACGTGTGTGTAGTACATAGGATAGTAGTGAAAATTATAATACTGAAATATATATTTTAATTTTCACTAAACTAAACTTTGTATCACACACAGATTGGGTTATACTATCACTGTTACAGTTTCGAAAGGTGCAGCCGCTTCCATCATTCGATAACAACAGTAGTGACAGTTTAACCCAATATGTGTGTAGTACAACGTTTACTTTAGTGAAAATCACACCACAGAGTATCTGTCATATCATGTGAAAAATATTGACTGACTAATACAGGAAAATTGATTTCGAAATTCAAATATAAACATTTTCTGATTTCTTTGTATTATCTGTTGATTAATACTAATAATAATAAAAAAAGCTTATTTAAGATAATAAATTCAATATTATTTATTGTAAAAAAATATTAAAATAATACAGAAAACAATGATTGTACAAAAATTAAAATTTTGCAATTCAATTATATAAATATAATATTATTAAATTAAATTGTCGTTTTGTCGCCTAAAATATGTTTTCTTTTTCTAAGAATTTCTTTACGGATTTAATTTTGTGATTTGGTGCTTGTTGAGTTGAGCTGGGCGGTGTGTTGGACGTCAAAATTTTACTGAATTTTGTCCTTCAATTAATGACAGACTGCGCATCAGTGATCAGTTTGTTCTTTGGGGGGGGGAGGGGTTCGAAATCTCATGTAAATAGTGACCTTCCTCGTGCAAAACTCTGAATAAAACTGTAGATTTGTGTAAAAAACAAACAAACCAACAGACACTCTTTATATATATATAGATAATTCGGAATTCGCGATGAAATTTTCGGAATTCTAAATTATATTTATGAAAACGAATTTCGGAATATTACAACTTTTATCAACGGTATTTGATTTTTTTTTTTAAAAGCGTTACATGTTTTCTGTTTCCATAAATATAATCACAATTCGGTTAAATAATTAAATAAAACATCTTCGGCGGCAGAGAACCGAACCGCTGTTTCCCGCGAGACAGGCGAGGATACTAACCGCTGCACTACCGACGGATACGGTTGAGACGAGGAAAAAGACGTTTGCACATCGTCACCGTCTTGCAGCAACACCACGAATCGTCTAAGAATTATGTACTAGTTTTAAATGATTTTTGTAGAATTACTCTAGTATTACTTACCTTTCTAGACTTGTAAAGATGAACAGATTCTTTCTAAACTGAAACTGAATTAAACTTTGGTACGATTCCCTTGACTTGTGCGCAAATGACAGGGAGGTTACAGATGCCATGTGGTAATTACATTTCTTTGATTTGCACGCCCCTAGCAGTTAGTTAAGTTCCGACAGTTACTAGAACCTTATGGCTTTCCTTCATGTTAACTTTTTTTTATGATTACAATTGGTCAATATTAAATTTTTATTTTATTTATTACATTCAGGTATTAATATCTTAATACCATCATAGGTTGGCTCCGGTGTCATCGTACCAGAGCCACACCTGTACAATTTGATGTAAGACTCGTTATCACATTCAATGTAGAGGACAATCAGAGAGAAGCTATAGAAATCATACACCCCTAAAAGGAGAGGGTGGACGTCACATTTATGTGTTGCAATCGCAGAACTCGGTCCTTCCATGCGCCCTGTCCATGCGCAATAGATGCAAGAAATGCTCCGTTAGATCTCTCTAGCCACTGCTCTTCCCGGCGTCGTCCATCTCAGCAACCCCCAGCGGGAGACCCACACCCTAAAAAACTCCCGGAAATGTAAGTGGTTCCTTTCATTTTCTCTGGACGCTATCGTGAAACTAGTGATATAGAACGATTCCCCGCGAAAATTCACATCCAATTATATAAATATGTTAATTTGACAAAAAATTGAGATATGCGCTGTTGTTGCTGACGGTGACTAAATACTTTAAGGTTTAATGTGCTCTTTAATAATTAAGCTTGTTACAATGTTCACTAGGTGTAACTATTGTTCATTAATTATTTGATGCTAAGAATGTATACATAATAATATAAGTCAACGCACAAAAATCAGCACTTATTTTAACACAACAGTCTAATGAGGAAATAGTAAGACGGCACAGCACTCGCTTAACATGTGTTAGGTAGCGGGATCGATACAAGGCGCCCTCAAAATCTTTTTGATTACATCGATGCCGGTAACGGTAAAGGTGAACATAAAACACAATATAAGTGACTTAAAAGAGAAATGTTAACACGTTATTTTTAACACAGTTTTCGTGACAAATTTTATTTGTATTCTTTGTTAATTAATGGAGCATGACACTGTGTGCTTTGAACTACTCAAAGTCGGCAAATGTTATTATAGATTTATAACTTATTGAGTTTACATTGACATTTAATTGTAATTTTAGAGTCTTATTTGTGTATTTTTTCATTTTATAATTAAAATAACAATAATTTAGATACTCGCACAAAGATTGCACGAAGTTCTTGAGTGGCGGTGTTCGGGGGAGGCCGGGGCCGAACAGCGCACGGGGGAGTGGTATTTTTTCGTGTTTTATTTCTGAAACGCTGCCCGGGGGCTACCTCTTGGGTCATCCATTGTCGCACGTCTCGCGAACAAGTGTTTCCAAAAATGTTGACTGAAAATTATTATACTAAATCACAATTGTGTATGATAGTGTTTTTGCTTTGTAAAATGTAATTTTATTTGATTTCGTAAGAGACATAATAACAATATGAAACGTGTTGTTGCACCTGTGGGACGAGCAAATGTATCTTCAGGAATTCCGTATTGGAATCTATTTATTAACATTCTTAGCTTAGGTGAAACCATAACTGATATCCAACAAGATGCACAGTACCCAGAACCGTTTCTTGAGCTTTGGTTGAAATTTTTTTAACACTACTTGCTAACACTAACACAAAGACTATCACACTATCCGTTCAGTAAAAAATACATATATTCACTAAGACAAGAAACACAAATAAATTATTAAAGCACAAGTGTTTGTACAATAAGGGAGTTGGGAAAATACGGGATGTAGGAAGAGTGAAAGGAATTTGGGATAGGAACAGGAATAGGGGGTCTGACCCAACCAGAAACCAGGAAGAAACACGACCCACCTGAGAAATGCTCCTTTAGGTATCTAAATTTTCTTCTTCCATTGGATCCACAAGTATTCTAGATCTAGGAAACCACACTTTGTTGATAGCGCGAAGTATTCTTTAATTCACACTTCATTCACAACAAGCACAACCGAACACACACAATACACTCTCCATCAATTTATCATTCCCGCACGACAGGAAGATAATTTACGAAATTTTCACAACCTACCGTTACCATTGGTAAACGATAACTGTCAGTTCAAACTTTAACATTCAACTGGTCCAAGACCATAGATAATTAAACCGCAGAAAAAGATCGCGTTCTGGTATAGGGTAGTGGAAAGGTAATGTACGGGAACCATTCTATATGTCGCGTTCACGTGTGCGCGAGACGGCGATCGGCGATCTATGAATCGTAAAGATTTAACAATAATAATATTATATTACTAAGGAGAACACATTATTATTGTGAAGTTGTAATTATTCAGAACATAGGTCTGTGATATTTGTAATACAAATTAAATGTATTAATTAGAAAGATATACATATAAAATCAATTTTGTCGAAAAAATGCACGTTCCCTTGTTAATCCAGGTTCGAATCCCGGTATCAACAACAATATTTTTCGAATGAGAATGTGTTCTCCTTAATAATATATAAATTGTATCAATATGTCCAAAATTTAATAAAAATGAATTATTAAATCTAGTGTCTCCTATCGGATTACTCAAAGGTATTTAAGATTCCGTAAAAATAAAGAAGATGGCTTTCAAATAATGGATCAATAGATTTATAAATTTAAAAAGTGTAGCATATAGGTTCTGTGTTGTCGTTCCCCGGATTGGAAGAGATCCAGGTTCGAATCCCGGGTAGCAACAACAATATTTTTCGATAAAATGATTTTGTATGTATACCTTTCTAATTAATACACTTAATTTGTATTAATAATATTATAGTTTGATGGCTGTAGCCCGCGAGGAGTGTGTTTTTAGGTTATACGTCATCAGTTTAATTGATTAATGAACTGTCAGAAGGATTTTCTTTTCTCCCACATTGTGGAGACCCCTACAATGGGACAATTCCAAAAAATACATTTTATTTTAGAACCAGAACCATTTGCGATATTCTTAAAAAAAATATATATTTTTTTACAACATTCGACAACCTCACACAAAACTAAATTGTGCCATCATCAATTATTTTTCTCTTTTCTAGTATTCGCCGGTGCTAACTGCCCCGAGGCACTATTCTCCCCTTCATTGTCGAGCCCCCCACTCAAATCAGATTCACGTTTCCGACAAAATTATTTCAAACACCCACACACACAGACAAAAAAATACATTTCATCGAGGTGAATCACAATGGGGACGTGACTAATTGATCTGTCCCCTTTGTCCCGGTGGTTATTTACTGCCCGCTAGAAATGTTTTCATTGTCATTTCCATTCGAATTCTTCAATATCTGACAAACGAAGTCTCACCTGTGAAGTGAGACGCGATCAAAGAATTTCTGGATTTCTTCCTTTATGATCTTGTTCAGGGGTCGATGGTGCTCCAGATTGAGAGCTACGTCATTTATCAAGAGACCTTTCGTGACAATGACGTCGCTGAAATTTTTTTTTGTTCATCAATCTGTTGTGTTAAAAAAGAAGATTTTTTTAAAAATCGAATCGAAAGTGTACCATTATTAATAAACGCTTATACTATGAAAATCGGACTATCTTGCTGGTGTCCTGGAACGAGGCCAGCGTCTTAACCACCATACCAACAAGTTACTCAATTGATGTTTGTGTGTGTGTGTGTGTGTTATGTGTAAATCAAACGGATTTGACAGATTGTGAATGAATGATGAAACTGCTTAATGTGATAGTGGCGGATGCCCCAATATTCATACGTCACTCACGTGACCGATTGATAATCTCGGAATGTATTGTGTTGTGAAAACTATTTACAATTGACACTTAATTTATTGTCAGCCACAGTTTACAAGTATGATGTATATGATATAATTATTACACACGAGTTGTTTTTACTGTGGCGTTTGTTGTCCCTGTTGATGGCGGCGGTGAGAAGAGTGACCTTCGAGAGACTGCCTTTCCGACAGTTGCTGCCCGCGATCGTGTAATGGTACTGGGAGACTTTACGGCTGCTGGGAGCTTGATTTCACGCATCGGTATCTGCATAATGCATTTAAGAATGCTGAACGGTGATGATAAGAGCGAAGGCGATAGACCTTTACAATATTTTTAGTTCTAGAAACAACTACAGCATATAGGTTCGAAAAATTGTCGTCAACTTACTATGTTGGTGCAGTGAAATAGGTTAACGCATTTCCCCGGAGAGGAAAGGATCCAGGTTCGAATCCCGATAGCAACAAAAATATTTTTTCGATAAATTAAATTTTCTTGTTTTTCTAATTGATACATTTAATTAGTATTAAAATACTGCAACTGCAACATTACAATAATAACACAAGATAATAAAATATATATTTTATATGGTTCCTGAATAAAAGTAGTCGAATATTACTAACATTCGGGAGAAAAAAATTAATCTGATAATATATCTTTTATATTAGCTATAGTTCTGGATCACTATTAGATTAAATAAAACACAATCAAGAATTAAGATTTCTTAATAATTAATTAAATTAACTTATCCATTAGCCCCATATTAGGTATGTTTCCTTTAAAATCAATTTAATATTCATCAACACTGTACTTTCCCCTCTCTTAATGTTCCATCTAACTGTATATGTTTTCCGTCTCTCTCTTTCACGTGTAATTTTGTTTTCTATTTCCCTCGTTATGTATTGTGACGTGGTCGCTTATATGTGACGGGTAATCGTCAGGATAGGACGCCATGTTTGCACACCACCGGCTTGCTCAAAGGTTTGCGTGGTGTGCGTGGGTCTGGGTTACAGAATTCATCACAATCTCTTGCCTTTCACTTCAGCCAGCATTCTCAGGAAAAAAATAAAATGATTATTACAAATTTTATCACTAAGTTTAATACAAAAGAAACAAGAAAAATAAAATATTAAAATAGAAATCATTGAACATTACACCATAAATTGTGATTTGATGAAAGAGATAATCTCGGCAATTTTGCCACATAAAATAATAAAGTTGACCATTTTTTCCAAAACTAAATTAACATAAATTGTCACCTGAAGGTTTGTCGGGTCAGGTGTAAAACAGAAATAACTTGACAAATCAAATATGCTTCAATGGAAAAATATTTGTTTGAAATGAGAATATTAGAAGAAAGATTAATGCTACATAAATAGAAATCATAGGGCTTTAAATTCTTCGTACACAATAAAATGCATTTTTATAACCAGTATTCTCGTAGTCATTGTCCATTTCTGCAGAGATTCACAGTCTTCATCAATTTGGTCAGTCAAAGGTACTCGTTAAAACTTGTCACTCTTCTTGCCGCACGTCAGGAAAAACTGGATTATCTGACATTTGGTTCTCCATGAATCGCTTGCGTCTCCTTTGGTTGAAAAAAATCATCTCGTCGAGTACTGTCAGTGGCAGATTAACTCGTCCCCCTCATCCATTGTACGGGAGAAATCCTTCCCGCTGTATTCCGTGTGTTGTGGCATGACTCCTTCATCGTCATGTCCACGACATGAGTTGTGACAAAAGGTAACGACAACTTTCCTTTCACAAAATTTTAAAGTGAAAATAACTGGGCACTATATGAGTCAGTGAATGAATGAATCACTGATGAAAATAATTTGGTGAAGAAAGAGTGTAGTGAGTAATAAAGGAAAAAAATAAAGGAACGATTTAACTGAGAAAGGGATGCGTTGATCCTGAAACTTCACATATAATTAGTCAACAGATCAGTTCAAATATGATGCAGTGTTCTGTTGTCACACAGATGTTAAAATATTATATTGTTCTCACCCTTCCTCACTTATATGAAGTCACATTTTAGGCGATTTATGGATCGGATTCGTCCGTCCATTTTCAATGCTAGCTGTCACCCGAAAAGACCGTTGCCCGGAATCCTCTCCCCGCGCGGTCAGTGTTGCCAACATGAGAATGTTAATTCCTACACATCTCGCGCGCGGTAGGCACCAGATATAACGTTATAATATCTATAAGTACACTCTTTTGTATTTATTGTTAGTTTTAAATACGCCCTGACGAAGCTTGAGCTAAGCGAAACCGCTTGGAGTGTAATCAAATTCGTGGTATCATACAAAGTGATTGCTTTCTACGAAAATAGAAATGACTAAAATGAAATAAATATTTAATTTAGATTTGTTTCCAGTGGTGGCGGCCCTGGTGTGTACACACGGCGTGTAACACGTCCAGGCGGACCCCTTTGAAAAGTGATCGCGTCCAGATTAATTACCAATTCACATTTGATCCGGCAAGTCCAACAAAACAGTCCGCGGTCACTTGCGGCCCTCGCGGCGCCGTCTTTGTGCGCACTTGACCCCCGGCGGCCCGGCCGGGGTAAATAATCACCGGCGACTTTCTTCTTGCCGGCTCCCCATTGTCCCGGATTGATTGTCCGGTTCGAGGCGGATTCATTATTCAGCGGGACCCGTAATGAAACGGAAGGTCCGCCATTGTTCGCCCGCTCTGTTTGCGGACCGGGAAAAATATATTGTACAAACGTGTATTTGGATTAATTCGTGATGGAGTCGCTCGCGGAGCCGCCTTACTTCAGGGTGTAATTGCGAAATGTTTGACACTGATATCGAATATAAATAATCAAAAATTATCTACACCTTCAAGGTTCACAGTCATCCTTCGAAAACCATCAATTTTTCCAACTTCGCAGCTGTTTAATTCTTTAAGGGTTCTCAGTTTAAATAAAACCTTAAAAAATAACGCCTTGCTACAAATTCACAAAGACAATTTCCACAAAAATAAGTAGCTTAGAAATCCGCAAATTTAAAACTAGTGCTATTACGCCTATCAAGGTATAGTTTTTTTTTATGCTGTCCAATATAAAATCAAAACAGAAAAAGATTATAACAAAATTACAAGTTCTAATTGATTATATTTACGTTAATAATTTAATTTTATATTTATATCTTACTTTTATCTTTACCTTTACATTATGATAAATCTTAAATACTTTGATTTCTCCGTTGAGCTGGGTAATTTTGTGAAAAAAAAATAAAAAAAATAATGTTATGTATATTATTCATCCCTGCGCATGCGTGCTTAGAGTTGGTGCTACTGCGGTCACGTGTGAGAAATTTGATCCCGATCGCGTCGTTTGCCTTCCGCTCCGCTAGCAGTTTGCACCAAGCAGGAATAACGAGCAGTGATCCGATTTCTCCGGTCGGAGGGTGCGAATGGGGCTGAAATTCATCGTGGACTTTTATCACAATACGGGTACAGGCCTTTGTCACGTAAAAGTGGCCGGACCAGTGTGAAGAGAGAGCAGGACGCCCGTCAACCTAGACGGTTCTAGCGAATAGGCGAGTTACCAGTAGTCCACATAGAGCTTGGCTTCCGTCAAGTCTGTGGCGATTGGTACCAAGACAATGTACAACGACACATGCTATATATCAACATTATTCAAGACCTATGATCCCTTTTTCAATGGATATGCTAAAATATAAATGCAAGCACAAATTCAAATTCAATAATCAAAAATATTCTAAATTCCATACAACCAGTTTTTTACACTAATAACAAATTGAAGAATTATATATTAAATAACAATGGTTAAGTATGAATAACACTTGCAGAAATTTTGATATTAGAATTAAAGAGCACTTTAGATGTCTAAATATCAATAACTATTCTGAATTCGCCATTCACCTTTTGGTAACAAGTCATTCTTTTATAACATTATAATTATATACATTAGAAATTTTAGATATATGAAGTGTTAATAGCAAATTAAATCTGTATCTGTTGCTATTATGCAGTGGTTGCCATTCTGCGCCGCTCGCACCGGAGAGCTGGTGCTGGGCCTTCGGCAAACATTGTAGATGCGCTACAATAACGCGCCAACCCCAACAGTACTCTGTATGAGTTGATGTACTGAATTCTATGTGAATTTCTATTAGTTTATTTACATTTTTTCCTGATGAAGGGACCATGGGTCTTGAAACATGTTGATACAAAATTATTGTAAATTATTTTTTAAATAGCATTTGTTATTTAATTAATTTAATTGGTTAATTTTCATCCTCACGCTTTCGTGGTATTTTACGAAATCAGTTAATGTATTAAATTTAACACATAAAATGGTTAATAATCTATATTAAAAAAAAAATTAAAACCACAAAGATACATTATTTAAACATAGATCGTAACACTCGTAATTTTAAATTCGTCAAAGTTTAATTATGGCAACATCGTTGTGTTTTAAATTCGTCTGCAGTCTGTTCTCTAATTCAGCGGTCAAATAACCCTTCGCGTGCGGGCGGCGCGTTAACCCTCCGAGTATCTATAATACACGAGTGCTCCGGGATTATTATTTGTGTCGGGATCGCCACACTTGACCGGCCCGTGGACGCGCACACCCCCCGCCCCGGTCATTGTTACGCGCACACCCCCCACCCTCGAGTGTTACACAATGTGTGTTCGTGGGAAATTTCCGGCAGGGTTGTGTGGCTATAATAATATTATTAATATATATATATATTTAATTAATTTGATTCATTAAATACATCATTCGCGTGATCTCTATGAACCCCCGCCCTTTTGACTATACTCCTCCACTTTTCTCAGCATTTTGCATGAGCCGGTTGTGTGATCAGTAGTAACTTTTTACTAACGCCCGTAGTAAAAATCCTTTGCGAGTTGTCGGTATATCAAATTTACTACTGTCAGAGCATAGATGGAGATGTCT
The DNA here is from genome assembly GCA_031772225.1 of Eubasilissa splendida. NCBI lineage: Eukaryota > Metazoa > Arthropoda > Insecta > Trichoptera > Phryganeidae > Eubasilissa > Eubasilissa splendida. The sequence continues at coordinate 20,010,453 of CM062868.1, forward strand.
ATAAGCGTGACAAATAATCATGAAGTATGCTTTATTCTATACGTTATCTATGGACGTCTTCGCCTCGTTATCTATGGTTAACCTATGACAAGCGTGTCGGAGGTGACAGGCACTCAAATTTGTCCCGATGAATAAATTTCATTATTAGGAGAACACATTCTTATTGTGAAGTTGTAATTATTCAGAACACACGGTCTGTGATATTTTAAATATGAATTAAATATATTAATTAGAAAGATATACATATAAATATTATCGAAAAATATTGTTGTTGCGCCACCGGGATTCGAACCTGGATCTCTTCCAATCCGGGGAACGACAACCCATAACCTATATGTTACACTTTTCAAATTTATATATTCATCCTTCCATTATTTGAAGGCCATCTTCTTTATTTTTACGGAATCTCAAATACCTTTGAGTAATCTGATAGGAGACACTAGATTTAATAATTCATTTTTATTAAATTTTGGGGAACTTTCCAAACCGGGGAAGGTGCATTATCGAACTATGCCACAGCGACAATGTTTTTAGCGATTTAGGTATTTGAGATTCCGTAAAAATAAGGTAGACGGCTCTTTTCAGAATGGAACGATTAAATGTATTAATATCAAAAAGGTATTATATAGGTTCGAAAATTTGTCGCTATATAACCCCTCCCCTATATGTGCACTTCATATCATGTCTATTTATTTACTACTCTGTCGATCTTTCAATTTTGTTACATCAAAATGTGGATCAGTGGGTTATATGTATGGGTGCCTAGTACCCCAAATTATGATGTACGCTAGCCCTCACCTGTTCTTTTGACTACTAACGCGGATTGTGTGTGTGTGAATGTGGCTAGAGCAGGTTGGACAATAAATACATCGTTATTCATTATTATACCCAAAGTTAACTAGCCAACATGATAAGTAGACAGATAGTACTCGAAATATATAAAAAATATTAAATATATTTTAGAAAAACCTTAACGCGGGGGATCGTCAACCCTGGAAGGTCAGCCGCCGATCGCACTACCCCCGCAGTACCGTACAATAGCTCGGGTCGGAGGTCGGGTGAGTTCTGCAGAAATGATTTGCTAATGAGCGAATTGTTTTACTTTAATGATTCCACACAGCCTTCCGACGAGTGCCCGCCGCGCGGGGCTGCAGGGTGCGGAGTGTCTTGAAGGGGCTGTCCGGCATTTAGGGGTGGTCCGGCAACGTTAATGAGAAATCAACAATGGCTAATGACGTCATGAATGAGATGAAAATTTTCTTGAATACATGGCTTCAATTTTGACTTTTTCTTTATTGTTCAACGCTCTCTTTTCACTTTATCAATTGTTCAACGCTCTCTTTTCACTTTATCAATTGTTCAACGCTCTCTTTTCACTTTATCATTTATTCAACGCTCTTTTTTCACTTTATTAATTGTTCAACGCCCGTATGGGATTTTACAGGAATACTTTTTTTGCATATTTACGCTTAAACGTATTTATTTAACATTTAGTTTTTACAACAATAAGGATAAAAATGATGTTTAACGAAAGTAGACTACATGTAGTGGATGTAAAATCCCCACGATTCATTTATGACAGTAAAGAATAAAAGAATCTAAAGCTAACATTAGTATAGTGAGTAAGAAAATAAAGGATATGGAACGGATGAGTGAGGGGAGAATGGTATGAAAGATATATAACGCAAGTTTTGATGGCACAGAAATAGAGGACGTCCGCGGAATACTTGTAACGACCAGATAAACCAGATACTGGAATATGATCATGTTAGAAGCCACAATGATCGGCGAGCTCGTACGATAAGATATATGAATGTGGACGAAGAGAGAATTATGTGTCAGAACATCTATCCTCTCTGCCTGCCCCCACACGGAGACGGCGTGATGGTAAGTAAATAAGTATCATCATCGTCCTTGTCGGTCTCTCATGACTAAGAGTCGTGATCTTCGTGAACTTTCGCCCTCTTGGCTATGCTTATCTTAGGGCTATCACCAGAGAAGTGCCTGTTGCTTTTCCCACTTGGTCACTCCAACGGGTGGGGGATCTTCCTCTTCATATTCGTTCTTCGACGTGGTCCACCACAACAAGCTTCTCAAAGCTATCTTCACTTCTCGCGAGATGCCCAAAAATTGGAATATTCGTCTCAAGCTGCAGGTGGGGAGAGTCTGTCCTTGATCTTGGAAGAAGCAGAATGGCGACATTCATGCGTCTAGTTAGACGAAATTACATTTTGCAAGAAAGATAAAAATAGACAGTCTACAGACGCTAAAACATATTTGGATTTTAAAAATATAGAAAAGGAAGAAGAAAAAGAGGATAGCTGGGAAAATCAGATGTTACGGTGGAACAGTTGTAAAAGCTGTCGAGAAGTATTAGACCAGGTAAAAAATAGAGGTTTCGGTACGCACACGCGAGGAACCGAATACACACTAGGAACAAGTAACTTTACAATAACTTCATGATAGCGATGAGCACATAGCAGGATATTTTCAAAAGTCAAATACAATATACACAGAAAAGTCGTGGTCTGAGGTGTATGGTGTAAGTAGGGGGGGTCAGATAGATACAGCAAATATAGTGGATCTACACACGCGCACGGCGATCCGTGGGTCTGTCATAAATATCGAACACGTACCATCGCGGCTTATCTCCGCACGGGTAGGCAGAGAAAATCTAACAACACACTCCACAACTTCACTCTTGCCTCGTTCACTTTCGTATATCTTCTTATGCGCGTTTGTCGATTGTTGTTTGTCATTATCTGATCATGCTAGGTTTTTTACGGACGCCCTTTGTTTTCTTATTTGTTTCTTTCAAACCATCTTGGTGAAATTTTCCTAATTCTATCGACTCTGCTACATTCAGTTTTACATTTGATCCGAATTTTTAGTGTCGACATCAAAACTATGCGTCGCTAGTCTTATTTCATTTAACAAATTCCTATCGACGATAATTGCATTTAGAGTACCTGGTGGGATAAGGTCCCGTGGACTGTAATGTACAATAATTTTTAGTAGTTGACGCAACCCGAAATGGAAGTCTGAAGTAACATAAAGGCAGATGGATCTTGCCTACCTTGCTTTGAAGTCCTGGCTTGGGCGTCGACTGCACCTCCGGTTGACGAGCAAGTATATTATGCCGCACCGAGATATCAATCACTGCACTTCCGAAATCGGGAATTCACTTCCTCTGCGCGGTCCGAGCGTTACGCACGGCGTGAGTGTAGGGCGGCAGAAGGAAGCGCAAGTACTTAATGCTTCGCGATCGGAGACTCGTCCCGGCGGCGAAATTGCAAGTAATCGGCCAGAGCGGGACAGGTATAGATTACTGGTTGGACGAAAGAGGACAGGAAATGAGTATTCGACTTGCGCCAACAAGTACCATTCACTTTATTTTCAGCAGTCACCCTCCTTTCGATACCTTTCTCAATCTTACCGCACCTAGTACACTATATTTCCAAACACACAAACTAATTCGATACTCGCTGGTAAGTCATGCTGACTTTGGATGTGTGTGTTTTATTGAATTTAAATAATTGTATTAAAACTACGTTACTCCTAGGCTATCTTTAATGTTAGCACCACGATTTTCCGATGACATTCTCCGTCGTGCGCAATCATTACTAATAATATAAATGATTGCCCACGTGTAGGTCAAGCTGTACGTGTATCTTACTTAAATTAACATATTTGTATTTTCGTAGAAAGCAATCACGTTGTGGTTTGACATATTAGATTGAATAAAAAAACAAGTTTCGTCAGATACACTCTATGTATGTAGAAGTGCACTTGTTTTGTAGTTGTTGTTAGTTTTGTATACGCCCTAACGAAGCTTGAGCTAAGCGAAACCGGTTGGCGTTTAATAAAATTCGTGGTTTTGTACAGTGTGGTATTACAACCACATTACTTCTAGGTTATCTTCAATATACAACGACTTTTCGAGGACATACTCAATCGTGCGCAATCATTATTTATACTACCTATAAATGATTGCCCTCGTATACGTCACGCTGTCTTTGTACGCGTATTTTACTTAAATTAAAATAATTGTATCTATGTGCAATATACTACCGCGACTTGCCGGGGACGTTCACCATCGCGGATACCCAGATAGCCATCCGCACATCACAACCTCACGGCTTAGTGCCTTTTCATCAATCCTGGTTTATTGCGTCAGATTCGCTTGTGTCTCCTCGCCGCGGGGGTGGTCATTTAGCCCCCGCAATACACAACCCCCGTCTCCCGTGCCCGCAGATTGCCAGAGATCCCCACCCCTGCGAGGAATAACCCGCCGAAACTGCCCTGATGAATCCACGATCCCGGAGCACTCTGCGAGATGGCAGGCTTCGGCAACATTTTTTGAAAGGTCTCGCACACCGAATTGATATTTTCTATGTGGTCGGTAGACATATTATAGTTTATCAGGAGAACACATTCTTATTGTGAAGTTGTAATTATTCAGAACAGACGGTCCGTGATATTTTAAATATGAATTAAATGTATTAATTAGAAAAAGATATACATAAAAAATCAATTTTATCGAAAAATATTGTTGTGTTGCGCCACCGGGATTCGATCCTGGATCTCTTTCGAAGGGAGGGAAGGTGCATTATCATGCTACAGCGACAATATTTTTAGCGACAATTTTCATTAATTTTACAAAAAATGAATTGATAATTCTGGCGTCTGTTATCAGTTTACTCAAAGGTATTTGCGATTCTGTAAAAATAAGATAGATGGCTCTTTCAAATTAATTCATTTATGACTTTCGTCTTAATCGCAGCATCTGTTCGCCTCAAAATCGAGATACAACCGACATACAGATTGGCATAAAGTGTCAGGGCCTAAATGACAAACGCGCGCGTCGCCGCAGATATGCCGTCCACGAATGGTTTTCAGTTAGACGACGGAGATGCACGATATCGCGTCAAACCTCGGGCCGTCCCCGCGGATATTTTTTGTTTCGCCGGCCAGCGGTGGCGCGCGCCCCGCAGCTCGCCGCACGGACTGCGCCGACTGTCTTTTGTTTCCGTTATTTATGGTTGATGAATATCCCCGGCCCGCCGCGGCCGCCCGCCATTTTTAACGGCATTAATATTTGACAGCTGGACCTTATTATATTTATCGCCCGGCCCACCGGAGGAAATGCCGCCTTATATCGGTGCGATTTTTTTGTTTGACGCGTTCGGGATTTTGGCGGATTAAGATCCGCCCGAGCTCGGGGGGTAAAATCAGGAACACGTTCAAGTGCTTGCCGCAAGTTGAGGATATTTCATGTACCTTTTCGTCATTACAAGCGCGCCATTCTTATTTATCTGAAATATCATAAATTTTGCGCGCGATGCGTCTTCATTCCTCCCTAGTTTGAGCCATGTCATTAGGCGGCGTTTTCAGATCCAATTTCCAATTCCTTAGAGTCTACGATACTCTGAGTACTCTACATGCGGCTAGACCGCCTAATCTACAAACTACAAGTGCGTCAGCGCTAATCACTTTGACACTTTTACAAACTACCTTATTATTATAAACATCTGAGTGTTTTATATTAATACATGAATTGGTTTCGTTTTCAGATCCTGTGTTTATCCTGTCATTTATTAGTCGAGCCATTCGGGCCTATTCTCAAAATTGCAATATTGAAATGAAGGTGGTTGTTACACCAACCCTCAAAAATAGACAGATAGTTTTGACAGATTATGGTACGTTTATCTCCCTCACTCTCATTCAAATATAACACTATTTTTGAGGGTTGGTGTAACAATCACCTTCATTTCAATATTGCAATTTTGAGAATAGGCCTGACTATCCACCAGTTAATCCACTGTTGGATGATGTCCTCCCGATGACTGCCACAAATAAATAGAGCAACATTTTTATCAATCATCCAGTCGTAGGCTTTACGTGGGTAAACCGCAGACCAGTAAATAAATAGGCATGAAATAAAGTGGGTCTGGATACATAAATCGCATAGTTCACCATACCGTTCAGTAATACCATACGTTATATGCACATTGAAACTTGTTCGCCTTTTTTGTATATTTATAAGAATGTATATAATGTATAATATGCACGTATATTAAGAACATCGAGAAAATAAATATGAAGTATTGATGCCGCTGAGCGTTTCAATATCCAATGGGCAAAGTTGTGGTTTGAAATTATTTTTTTTATATTTATGTTAATTTTTTTAATGCGTTTAACGTTTGATCTTAGACGAATGCATTTGTTGGTATTTTCATTGTTATAAATGCATAATTACGTGTTAAAAGCTATATAGCCAATATAAAACATAAAAAATATATGATATATCGCGGAAAAAAATAAGGTATACCTAAAAATTTGAGTTCTGTATTCTGTTTAGTGATGAACTCAAAATCTCGAATCATCACTATCAGTGATTGAATATTTGGGAATATCAGTGATTCATTATTTATATTTGGTTGTGAACCGTGATTCGGCGCATATGAAACGAAAATATTCATGAAGGAATGACGTTATAATTCGTGATAAGCACCATCTAGTTAATTCTGCAGGAAATAAAGTGAACGGCGCTTTGAATGTAATTATATCTAACGGGAATTTGTCAACAGAGGCGAGACTAGCAGCGCACAATGGAATCCTGGTACCGACGCTGATGTATGGAAGTGAAACCTGGAGCTGACATAAAAGGAATGAAAGTAGACTGAATGCAGTGGAAATGAGATCACTTAGGCGTATATATGGCAAATCTATTTATGATAGAGTAAATAATGAAGAAATAAGGTAAGAATGTAAAGCTGATGTTAGTATAGTGAGTAAGATTAAGAAAGGATGGTCACTTAGGTGGTTTGGTCATATGGAACGGATGAATGGGGAGAGAATGGTAAGAAAGATATATGACGCAAGTGTTGATGGCACCAGAAATAGAGGACGTCCGTGAAAGACTTGACACGACCAGGTAAACCAGTTAATGGATGATGGTTCTGTTAGAAGCCTCAACAATCGGTGAGCTTGTATGAGAAGATGTATGAATGTGGATGAGGCGAGAATTGTGTGTCAGGACAGAAGAGTGTGGCGCTCTATCCTCTCTGCCTACCCCCGCGGGGAAACGGCGTGATGGTAAGTAAGTAAGTAGTTGATTCTGCCCAAACGTTTTATGCGTTTGATCAGAAATGCTAAGAATTTGACCCGAAAAATAAACTCTTTTTTTGTTAAGGAGATTCTCTATATGATCATATTAAATTATATATGCTGGAATATGTTTTTTACGCAAATAAAGTCTGAATAATATAAGTAAATACGCTAAAAATGATGTAGTTTTATTAATTCGTGTATTGTGATATCATATCGTGTAATGAGACTGCGATCACTGTCACAGTTTTCAATCACTGCTATTATCGAATATCAATCACAATCACACCAGTGAGTCAAGGGTAGCATCTTTTCTCATCACTAATTCTATTTCCTACGAGTTTTTCGGCACCGTGTGTTTATTTAATATTTTATTTTTTTAAATTATTATGTCCTTGAAACGGGCTGTTACACACAGTAATTTAATGGTTCTCTTCCGCTTCTACCTTCATGTCACCTCAGTACAATAAAGGTAAAGTTTTGACAATACCGTTTTTGGGTACTAGGAATGGATTAATTAAAATTAAAATTCTACATTCGTCAGCCCCTCAGGAACAGATTAATGAAAAATATAGAAGTTCCACTGTATATATGGTTTTATAAATAAATCAAATAATATATTGTTCCATTATAAATCTAAGACCAATAAGTGTCACTGATTAATGTCTCCGGTAAGGTATTGCCGTTCAATGCAAGTAAATAAATTAAATATATTAATTATAAAGATATACATATAAAATCAATTTTAGCGAAAAATATTGTTGTTGCGCCACCGGGATTCGAACCTGGATCTCTTTCCTAACCGGGGAAGGTGCTTTATCCAACTAAGCTACAGCGACACTATTTTTAGTGACAATTTTCGACCCTATATGTTACCTTTTTGATATTAATACATTTAATCGTAATTTTATGTATATCTTTATAATTAATATATTTAATTCATATTTAAAATATCACAAAACTATGTTCTGAATAATTACAACTTCACAATAAGAATGTGTTCTCCTAAAATAAATAAATTACATCGCGACGAATCATCACGTCGCTGGCCGTGTTGGAAAGTTTTTTTGCTACGGATATATTCAACATTTACATTATTACAGTACGTAAATATTTGACACAGTCTAATGTAGATCCTTAGTTAACTTAATCTTTAGCGAAGAGTCTCTTCAGCTCATCCAAGAGTCTCGAGCCGTCACTAACGTGGAGACGCGACTCCGATAACTCGGTTAATCCAGGTTCTCCCTCCGATAGGCGACACACAGGACGTCAATCAAGGTGTTAACAGCGTCGCTGCCGCCGCACATAACCTCAATTTCACACCACACTTAGCTCGTCAACACGGCCGCCATGTTCCTCAGATTTATATAGGACTTGGAAAAGTAACGTCCGATACAATTTTTTTTTTAATTCTCCAAACTGATAAACTGAGGATCTCCCAGTAAACTGCGTCAGTATATTTATTTACAAAACCCGCGCTTCTAGCATGTATGCCACAGCACTAGTTTTGATGGTAGCCAGTTATTCTCTATATATACATATAGAGCGGCACACGATCGAATCTTGGCGAATTTTTAACCAGTGCTGAGGTCTCATTCCACCAATTTTTAGTAAAAAACCCAAAATATCTGATGAACGTACCTACCTAATATCACCTTCGGACGCAGTGGACTGTATAAAAAATTATCACACTCTATTTCGCCAAAGGTCGAACACAAATAGATTCACGAAGTTTCCGAAATTGATAATAACTGCTAAAGGGGGGGGGGGGAGGCGGAATAGGCACAGACGTCTCAGATCACATCAGAGATCTATTGTGTTGAGATGTGTTCTATTGTCCAGTTTCCGTGAACTTCTCGCATGCTCGCCGAACCAATTCCGATGGCAGCTGGATAACTTCTGTCACCAACATAAAAAAGTCGAGGCAGCCAATCGAAGGATATAAAACACGTGCAAACACGATTCGATCTCGGATAAGGAGACAAAAATGGTAAGGATGAATGTTTCTAATTTGTGAGATAAAAATAATTACTGAAATTCGCGGCTCCTGTATTATATGCCGCACCTTGCATTGCAATAATGCACGTGAATGCATCGCGGTATTACATAAAACAGTGCACAGCGCCGTCACCCGCCCCGCCCCCGCCCGCCATCTCGAGCGGGGGGCTGCCGCCCTTAATACCCTTCGCGAAAACTTAAAAATTCACAGTCCACTTGCCCGGGCCACAGGGCGGGTCGTTTGATCCGCAGTTTAATAATGTAAGTAACCAGTTGAAATCCCGTCAATAAGGATAAGAAAAAATATTTTTTTAAATACAACCAATCTAAGTAGGCACCGCATTGGTTAAACGTCCGAAAAATCCAACCTCCAAAAACCAAAACTTAATTTGTTGAAGAACGTTTTAACTTTTAACCATTTTTTAAGTTTTTTATCGGTTGACGTTTTTAGACTCGACGATGGACTTGACTGGCTAACAAACTTAGCCGAGATATTTACACGGAAAAAAGTTTGTCGGATCGAGATCTGATGTACATCCGATGCGATTCCGAAATATATGTACTGTACTGTAAATAGTGTTTTTTTTTTTTCAAATTGTCCACTTTTTCCAGCGACAGCCAATTTGACAGCTGACAGCTGATTTGTGCTCAGTTTCGTTTGCCATTTCACCATGAATAGACTTACGCCAGAACAACTTTTGCAAATTGTTTAAATTTATTTTAAAAATTATTGTTCAGTTCGCGAAACTTACCGTGAGCTACGTCCATTTTACGGTCGACATAATCGTCCATCCGAGCAAGTTATTTGAATAATCGTGGATCGTGATTTTCGCATACTCTAATTGATAATACGCACCCGCAGAGACGTCGTACGGTGCGCACCGAAGAAGCTGAAGAAAATGATGCTGGCCAGAATGTTACAATCAATGGAGAGCGCAACAGATCCATGATTACTCACTTTTTTGTTCCCCAATTGAATGGCATTAATGTGGAAGAGCTGCGGCTTCAACAAGACGGCGCCACATGCCGCACGGCGCGCGCCACAATCTATTTCTTGAAGGAAACATAATTTCGCGTAATGGACCTGTGTGAATTGGCCTCCAATATCGTGTGATTTAACACTTTTGGATTATTTTCTGTGAGGATATGTGAAGTGGCTAGTCTACACCGATAAACCAGAGACGATAGACGACTTGGAAGCCGACATTTGTCACGTTATTGCGTCATAACGTTGACGAAATTGATCAAAAATTGTACTTCCAGATTGCGCTTTGTTCGATTCAGCGCGGCGCGCATGCACATGCGCGAAATCATATTTTAACACTTAAGGGCAAAAAATTATCTTTCCAATAAAGCCAAGATTTGTATGTATTTTATTTTATTTTAAAATTATAAACCTCTAAAAAAAAAAACACAATTTAAATATATATAACGTAACTTAACGTGAACTTTTTTACGAAGCGAGACCCTCACGCTGGACAGTAAAGAATAATGTGCATTATTGACCTTCTAGTAGTTAGTTATCATCATCGACATTATTTTCTTGCCATTGCAGAATGAAGGCTATTGACGACAATAATATGCGCGGGCAGCCACCCAGCAAGCCGGTCTGTTTGACTCACTTTTTATTTTTGTATTTGCGCGTCTATCGGCAATAAACGTCCATCAATTGTAAATAGCCTTTGTTGCCCAACCTGCTTTGGCTACATCCTCAAACTAACACGGTGGAACGCTGGGAGAAATAAGTCCCCAACTCCATGTATACAATCTTTTGATCGACACTCTTTCACAAACATCAGACAGACCGTTACCCTATACACAGATCGATCGTTTGATCATGGCACTTCAAGGATGTGTTGTATACCGATACACGTCAATGTGTGCGTCAGCGCTATCCATGCGAGAAAGAGACAAAGTTATATGACCGCTTCACGCTAGACAGTAACGCACTCGACGTCAGTTGAAGCATGATATCGTTGTTGTTTTAATATATACGGAATGTAAGTAAATTTATTAGTATTGTTTAGTAAACAAACACATTGATAATAAGATGGCTTTCAAATAATGGAATATCGATTTTAAAGTGCAACATATAAGTTCGAAAATTTGTCGTCAACTTACTATGTTGATACAGCATAATCGGTTAATGCATTCCATTAAAAACATTAACAATTATTGTTAAACCATTTTTAAAACATCCCGACATATCTCGGTGGTTGGTTATCAATTATATTCGTATAATAAAATGTACTGTTCATTTTTAACTAAAATTTCTTAACACTAGTTTCTGCTGATGAAGGGCATCGACAGGATTAATATTATTTCATTTAAATACCAATTAAATGTATTAATTAGTAAGATAATATAAAATTAATTTTAGCAAAAAATATTGTTGTTGCGCTACCGGGATTCGAACCTGGATCTCTTTCCAAACCGGGTAAGGTGCATTATTTAACTATACTACAGTGACAATATTTATAGCGAAAATTTTCGAACCTATATGTTACCTTTTTGATATTAATACATTTAATCGTTCCATTATTTGAAAGAGCTATCTACCTTATTTTATGAGAACTATGCTACAGCGACACTATTTTTGACGAACAAAGTAGATGGCTCTTTCAAATAATGGAACGATAGATGTATTAATTAAGTGTAACATATAGGTTCGAAAATTTATAATGTATATAAAAATATTTTTCTATAAAATTGATTTTATATGTATTAATCTTTCTAATTAATACATTTAATTAGTATTTAAAAATATCACAGACCTAATAATGTGTTCTCCTTAATAATTATTTCATTGCCTATCCATAAATCTATGTACTGTTATAATGTAATAATAAAAAAATATATACTAGCAACAGATTCGTCAGGGGTGAGTGAAAAATCGACCAAAATCTATTAAAATTTTGACTTTTTTAAGCGACAAAATATTTTAGTTTTTTTTTTTTAAAGAAATAATAATTTACGAATCGCACATTACTGGATAAATGAAAACTCGTGCACGGGGGGAATATTTACCTCTTTAAACTCCACAAATCTAAAAATCCCTCACATCTCTGAGAGCTCTCACCTTCGTCTCACGTATCGCCTGAAATATGACTATATAGAAATAAATGACGCAATTTCTGGAATGTACGGCTGCTCGGGGGCGGACGGGTCGGCCCGCGGAGGGGGAAGGGTTCAGAGGGGAGGGCGTGGGGAGTCAACCCCGCAGGGTGGGGTTGATGGATGTCCGCATATGAGGTGATAGTGATTTCAGAGCGGCGCTTGCGTGCCCGCTTTGTCAATGGATGTGTGTGATTTGATTTGAGAATTGTGAGATTTTGAAAGGTGGCTGTACTGTAAATCGTAATTGTAAATTGTTAATAACAAGTTCGTAGCAACCCTTGGCACTGAGGATTCCGAATTGAATCATAATTTTCTAATAATACTGTGATGTATCTATGGAACGAATGCGAGACGCGCACCTGGTTGGCAAGAATGACGCGCGTGAATGAGATAATTTTATTTATTCTGTTAATGTTCTTAATATACGTACATATTATACATTATAAATGTAAAAAATTATACAAAAAAAGGTAAACACGCTTCATAATGTAGTGATGGTAAAATCGTTATTTAAACCGTTATTTGTTGATAACTAATTAACACCACACGGTACACTAGAAAGTAAATCTATGACAGTTAAATCATCATCGTTAGACTTCAGTTACCGATCATCGACACAATCACAGTCACGTAACGGTTTACCATCACTATCATAATGTGAGAGATGTTCACTGTCTCCTCAACTAGACCGAAGTCTGCACTGAAGGAGACAGGTCCATCCGTTGTCTGTCATACAAATGAAAACCATTATTATTATTAAACCAAAAATATTAGGAATGAAGTAAATAATAAATAAGTAAAACACTCTCGCTATCCCACGATTGAAACACAATGCAAAACAGAAAAATGATATTCTGTTCATGTGATCATTTCCATGAATCTTTGCTCAGTTTCCTTTCTGCCGACACCCAATAACCAGCTGCCGAGATGGTGTTTGAGTTTGTCCATCGAGAATTGTTTCATACTGCTCGGCAAAATGTTACAGGCTTTGGGGGCCAGGAACATATGGAAGGATTGACTAAAGCTCGTTTTCATTTTAGGCTTCACGGTGAGCCTATTCTTTTCTGCTCTCGTAACATAATTAGGAGATGGATATTGAAGCTCTTTGTTGGGATGAAGATAAAGGATCAGTCTTTTTTACATAGAGTCGTCGAATATCAAGAAGCTGACATTCCTCAAACAGTGAGTCAGAGGGAAACCTCTATGGTTTTCAGTAGATGATTCTGAGAATGTATTTAATATTTTATTTATACAAAATGGATTTTAACGATACGGATTTTACGTTTTATAAACAATATCGTATATATACCGCCCATTTATGTCAAGACATCGGACTCTTAAATTAGCGAACATGCGAGAGCAAAGCGTTGGGTCAGTGGCAGCAACTTCACGGCGGTTATTTTCTTGTAGGGCCTGAATTGTTCGAGGATTGTCGCTGTAAACTTTCGACTTAAGGTATCCCCACAAAAAAAAGTCGCACGGTGTAAGGTCCGGTGACCGAGGTGCCCGGGGTATGCCTCCGTACTTGCTGATTAATTTGTTGGGAAAAGTTCGCCTCAGCTCTTCCATTGAAACTCTAGCTGTGTGTGGAGTGGCCTCGTCTTGCTGAAATTGTGTTCGGTTGTTGAACCCGGGAAAAAGGTGCAGTTGCGGTAACAAAAACTCGTCGATCATTCGGCAATACACGTCAGCAGTGACTGTCTCTCGCTAAAAAATAAGGGCCAATTATCCCTCGGGCAGAAATTACACTTTTGTCATTTTTGGACAATTCAAACGTTTTTGATGGCGTTCCCTTGGATTATCAACCACCAGTATCTCATGTTCTGTTTATTAACATAGCCATCGATTTGAAAATGTGCTTCGTAAGTAGACAATATGCTTCCAAGAGTTCGTGCTGTTCCAAAATCTTCCAGCATCATTCTCGCTAAAGTTTCACGTAAATAATAATCATTTTCGTTGAGAAACTGCACGATTTGCAGTTTGTATGAAACTGTAGTTTCTATTTTAAAATATAGTGCAGTGTTGATTTTTTTATTCCATTACAGGCTGCAATCTTCCTTATCGATTTACGCGGATCGCGCATAATTTCACGCCGAACTTGAGCCACGTGTTCTGGCATCGCTGCTGACGTTGACGGTCCCGGAGGAGTTTGGTTAACCACTGTCCCTTCTTGTCTGAACTTTTGAACCCAACACCGGATAAGTTGCGTGCTCGGCCCATCACTTACTCGTCGGATATTAAAGTGAGTACCAATGAATCACCGCACTTTAAGTATTGTATGACTGACAAATCAGCAAATCATACGCGTCGAACAATATCCCTCCCACTTAGCTCGCCCTGATGGTTTACGAGCAATTACAATTTAATCTTGAAATATTTACGCTGAACACCCTTTATAACAAATAATGTTCAAATCTTAACAGTTTTTTTATGGCTTGTTAATCCTACAATTAAATGTATATCACAATGGATATGCGTTACCAGCGAAGTTATATTTTATAGTATTAATATAATTAATTAAATGAATTAAACAATTCATTTACCATTTGAAACTGTATTTTTAATGAGAACCCATTTTTGTTGCATTTTGCCAACATGGTTCTGTGGTCCATTTTAGCCCAACGCTTTTAGTTTATTTATTTTTTTAGTTATGTCCCTGAATGCGAGGAAGCAATATTATGGGGTATTGTATTTATTATATTTCCTTTAGGGTGTATTAAAATCCAAGCAGCCGAATTATTGCGACATTAAGAGCATTTGTGGCTGCAAGTCTAGCAGCATCTTGCAATTGTTATTTGATCGGTGGCGACACAGCCTGTGCACGGGTCCAATTCTTACGGATGCTGTATTTCGAGATAACATAACATAATAGTGCTCATCGTATACACGTCAGATGATAATAATAATAATAATGGATAATTCATATAGCTTCGTAAAAACTTTCACCTCAAGGACTGTCTTGAGTCTATTTTAAAATCTGAGTACCTACCGTCGTAAATAATTAAACTGCGCGCTAACATCTATTTGTTCTAGCCGTTCGCTTCCGTTCAAACCAGAGACGCTGATTTCTAGCGGTCACTCTCCTTAACGAGCTCTGAGTACTAACATTGTCGCGTGTGGATTTTGGATTTCATTTATATAACTCAATTCGATCCTTTTAAAGAGCTGCAGTTCGGAACCAATCCATCGTGATCCGCCATCTGATTTACCATATTTTTGTGTAAATTGTCACTGTTAATTCGCGAGTGATCAAATATATTTGTATCTATCTTATTCTTAGTGTACTTTAACCGACCGCCATTATATGTTCCACGTGATCTCACCGAATCGTGTCGAACCAACTACAACATCATCACCGGTCGCACTAGAATCACTCGCAGCTCGCAATTCCACACCATCTCATCGTGCATCGCATTGTCAAAGTCTCGAGCACGCCGACAATCTCCGCTGTAATCAGCCCGAACAAATTGCATCATTGTCTCATCATTTCGCATAATTCTTCGGAACCATGCTAGCCGTTTCTGCTGACGCCTGCCTCATCATTCCTGCCCTTCAGTTGGCATCGTTCCACCGCCACCTGTACCCTACAGCCTCTGTGCAGGCGTTCTCCGTATATCTGCAGGTTTATTAAATGAACCCAAAGTATTTATTGAACAGTTAATGAGGTTAAATTCAGTGAGTGATACTGCCTACGAGGCGTCCCATGTGTCACCGCCATACTGGTACTGATCAGTCGATACTGTCAACTATTATATTAGAGAATTTAAATTTGCCAGCCTCGTGCAAGGCACACACACTTATTTCGCATTACTTAATGTCATTTATTCTATAGTTTGATTATTATATTTTGTATAACCTATTTGAATAAATTGTGTTTAAACTAAAGCACCTCTTTTATTGGAATGTTCCCCATTGAATGACATCGACCCACAACCCAAGATGGATAAAATATCTCTCTATTACTGAGCAAGACCAAAGGAGATACTCTTTAAATTGTTCATAACCTCAAATTTTGCAAGTAATTCTTAGAGGACGCTTTACACATAAACTGTTTATAGTTCTACAATTACGTTGTGTACTTTGTTTTTAAAATTAAACATTGTTATTTTCACTTATTGTTATAGTGCGCTATTAGTTTATTCTTAAATAATGTATTTGGTGCACTGTTTCTTATGACGGAGGGCAAAGAGTTTCACGCTTTTGGGCCTGCCACCGCAAATGCCCGTTCACTAAATTTAGACTTCTGGTCGGTCGGTTCTACAACCCTTCCTGCAGCCGAAGTAGAGGCTCACCTGAGAGTTTGACGTCTACCATTCAAATTGTCTGGGATACAAAGCAAACAATTTAAATTCAACTCTTTCAGGGAATCGGACCCAATGTAGCTGATGTAAAAGGGATGTTGGAAAGGGAATTTGGAAACTCCATATATTATCCGTGCAGCCGCATCACATCATATCTTGTAATCTAGAAAGTAAATACTTATTAGCTATAATAAATTAAGAAAATATTTAATTTTATTATAAAGGTCTTTTTAATATTTAATATTATGTAATAAATGAACGTATAGGTTTAATAAAAAAAAAAATTCGCAATTAAATACTGTCCTTAGGAATTAATTTATTAAAAATTATGTTTACCAAATGTGATCCATTAGTACGCTGGCACTCTTCTAAACGGGAGGCAACATTTCTTAAAACTGCTCGGCACGTATTCTCCATGATTGCTGCCATTTCGTTTCGGATATTTTCTTTTAATTGGTCCAGAGAGGGAGGATTGTTACTGTATACCTTTGATTTAAGATAGCCTCGTTGGTGTCAAGTCGGGGCTACGTGGAGGCCAGTTTATGTCACCTCGTCGGGATCAATTTTCCAACTGATAAAAACACGCTCCATAGCGACTGAAATTTCAAGGAAGCGGCTAGCGATCGGATACGACTTGGGACACACTATAAGTAGGATCTATTTCTTCACATAATCGCCCCCTTATTTAGCGTTTATCGTATCTATAAATGTAAAAAATATATGTTAAAAAAATGTACTGGTTCGAATTCCGGTAACAAGCAAATATTTGATCTATTCATAGATTTTTATCAATCAATATGATTAATTTAATTTGTGTTAAAAATAAATAAATAATTATTATTTTAAATAAAAATGTGTTTTATTTAAAATAATTATCTTTTTATTTTTAATACAAATTAAATTAATCAACTAGAAAGGTGTATACAGAAAAAATATGTTAGTTACTCGCCATGTCAAGCAAATACGTTATTTATTGCTTGGGGTGAGTTGTTGTTAGCATGGAATTATTGGATGAGTCTCAACATATAGATTTGTCTTATGTCTAGGGCATTGTACACTTTAAATATAAGATCTGATGGATATCTAAAGGGACGACCATTTATTACCATAAGAATTATCTTTAAGCCGACTCTAATATTGTTTTTGCTGCTCCTCCCCAATCTAAAATACCATAATTAATTAACGAGTGAAAAGTATACCGATCTGAATAGTTTGTTGTCAATAGTACATCTTATTCCTTTAAAAAAGTAAATTAGTTTTCTTATGCGTTTAGCTAGATTCGATATGTGTTCTTTCCAGTTAAGATGATCATCGATCAGTACTTCCAGGTGTCGAATAATTTTATCTCGTGTCAATTTTTCACATCGGCGTTAGGAAGCCGCGTTCTTGTTTGTTTTGCAGTCATGTACGATGAGTGTAGGGCTTTGATAGGGCTTTGGCTTTGATGTGGCGATGTTAGAACGACCCCTAGATTATTAATTCCATCAATGAAAAATAAACTATTATAAATTGATTTGATGTAGTTCTCATTTAATGTGCAGCAATTTCTCGACGTTCCGTTGGTCCCTTCTTTTCTTCGCTCTTCTCGTCATTTCACTTCATTCCCCGACATCCGGCCCTCGGCCCCCGGCCCCGGACTGTAATCCGGTCTGTTCATTTATCCGGATCTCTCTCCAGCGACTTTAATAATGAAAGAAGAATTATTTATTGCCGGCTATAGTGCGCGCTCTGTCGCCGGGCGGGGCCCGCCCCGTCACCGGTGGGGACGATTCTGTACTTGGGACTCTGATACTGTAAATGCACACGGATTTGTGGGCTTTGTGGCATCTGTAGTTACGATTTCTTATAATCGAAAATCGTTTGTTACGAACGTGTACAATCGGGAATCCATCTACCTATAAACAGACAAGGCCCCTGCATTCTAACTGTAAATCCGGATCGATAGGATCTAAATGAACGAATTGCGCGATTTCGCGACATTTCGGTTGTAAATCGGAATCACCGCAAGGTATGGGAGAGAAGTAGGGACACCTTGGTACAGTATGAAGTTGTAGACGAAGGACCAGTGATCTCGGGAACCGAGATCCGGAATGACTGCGCGCCTTACCTTGTATATGACGTCTCCGTAATCCCCGCAGTCGCCGCCGAGATCACAAAAATGGCACGCGGATGAGCCGATCTCCGATTCCAACTAAATACGGCGATGTAACAAGTTCACTCACGGTACACCGACAACAATATCACAAAATACAGTGCTGGTGCGCTGGCGTTTGCTGACGTCAAAGTCACAATTCACAAAGACATGACGAGCGTGATGAAATGTATGGATGCAGAATTGTGTTCGAAAAGACGCGCCAAAAGTGTTTTTACGTATTCGGAACGGCCTCATGTACGACATTTCTTATATGCAGTATTTGACAGTTAAAAAGAACACCTGCTACCCGATCGTTCGACCGGTTCCCACGTTATTTCATGTATCATCCACTATACCCTGTAAATGGCACGTAGGACGGAATAATTCTTTTCCTATATAAGACTCCTGTAGATATGTTCTAACCAATTCTCTTGATATATTTGCTACACAAACACACCTCGAGTTTTTATTTTATTGTGTTGTTATTATTATTGAAATACCAGCACCTAAGAAATAATAAAAAGAAAAGGAAATACAGTATTTATTTTGTACGTACTATCATTTGAAACTAAATCTTGATGCCTTCTGTCACACGCTGAACGCGACCAACGGCACGAGCGTATGCAGAAAATTTGTTTCACCTTTCTTGATGAGGGAATCTCCGATGTAAATCGGCGACCCTGTGAGGGTCACGTCAATAATTATTTAGTCTGTACGGGATGATTCAATTATTACATTTCTTAATAGATGTACAATAATTACAATGTCACAAGTTTGTAGAACTCCTAATCATATTTGAAACTAAAACACTTGTTTTTTTTATTGTACTCGTTTAATATCTATAAATATTTACTTGTTCATGAGATCTCCCCTAATTGACATTTTCAAAAACCCATAAAAATTAAAATAAATATAAACTTTTGTGAATTCATTTTTTACTTTTTAATTTCTTACTTCTCTCGTTTTTGCATGTGTTCCACATTATCATTAATAGTTTCAAACAAATAATAGATGTCTCATAGAGACGAAATTATTTTTTATTAAGTGATCACTTTACACAATGTAACGTTCGCCATTCCACCCAAACAACCTCCATATCTAGCAATTTTTTTAATGTTGTGTATATGTTAATATGTGGAAACACTTCGAATACCACTACACTATCGCCATCTATGGACTAAATTTGATATTCATTTCCCTGAAACGGCATATATATGTGTCATATTGAGAATCTACTTATTTTTTTGAAATTATTTAAAGCAATATTTTTAACACATTATATTGTGTTGTTCTTGGGACACATTTTTATATTTTTTCTTTGTAGGTGAAAATCCAGCAATTGTGTGTTCTTGGACATATTCAAATATTGCTATTATGGGCTGTCCTCTTCTTCCTTCTATTTTTCCTTCTGAGGTCACGAATATACTGTGCTCTAGGATATGATCAAATATTTTTCGCGTCTGTTGGTCCTCGACCTTAGGATACGTCTATTTTTCTGTTTCTTCCAAAATGTCATTTCGTCTAACTAATTTGCATCAATCTCTTTGAGAACCACATTTCATATGTCTGTCTTTGTTTCTTTTTGTTCAGTTCCAGCAGTCACATCCATTCTGTGCAAGACCTATAAGATCACCAGTTCAGACATCATTGAATTACTTACCTAAACTCAGTTTCGTTTGTGGTGGTCCTGCTCGCGCCTCACAGGCATGGCCTCGTAAGAAATCACCTGACAGCCCTATAGTGCCGAAACGCACCGACTATTAACAGATGTCAATACATCGTGACGAACGTGTCCTAGGAGCTAGCCAGCCACTTCCCCGCAGACCGTTTTTTCGACATCTCAAGCGAGCCGCTCTAGTCTTCATCTTAATGCGCGTATATAACTTTCTAATCATTTTAATTTCAATCGTACATTCAATTTACAATTTGTGCCAAAACCCTAAAAGTTCATCGATCATTTTTCTTCATCAGAACGTCGTAATCTCCTGAAATATCTAGAACGTGATGTATAACACGTCAGTGATGAAACCGTGATTGTAACCATTGTTGCGATTGTGATTGGTGTTCGATTATAACAATGATTGGTAATTTTGCGACCATTCATCGGGGTACCACAGACCACCAAATATATAAACATGAGCTAACGCAAATTCCTTGTCCCAATAGTTTCATTTCGGTGTCACCCACGTGATCATAAATTAGCTCCGCGACTTTTTTTTAAAAATATGACTCGATTGGAACGAAAATTTAAACGCTGACAATATAATATGCATTAATGTAAAAAATACGTTTTGTTTAGATAAAGATTTAATGTTCGAAGAGTAAATGTTCCAAACCCATTTCCTATATGTTAACTTTATTTCATGTCTATTCATTTACTGGTCTGCGATCGGTACCCTGGAACCAAAACTTCCAATATTTAAATCATACACTAATCATGGTTTATCTCTTCATTTATTCCATAGTACCAATATTTCCAGCCTTTTAATAGGTAGTAATAATTTTTGGGTTGGAGGGAGGGGGTGAGTTACATAAATCGGGCACGTCCACTCAAACACATGTCACGTGTCGCGGTATATTCTAAGAAGAAGAAAAACATATCCAAGACTTCAACCATTAATTATTTAGTTCCACTAGCGGTCGCTAGGAGGAGGCCTTGGATCTGAGCCTTCGTTTTACCAAATATTATAGAGGATTCGCTGAAGCTGTAGGGTTACCAACTGGTGCCGAAGTATTTAATATTGATAAGATATTTAGAAAAAAACTATACATAACGCTAAAATAGTTGGTTGCTACTGGAATACGAACCTGGAACTTAACCTATCGCGTTAAAAAAAATTGATACAATTTGAAATCTTAAAGTAAAATCATTAATTCGATAACTTATGTGTTAGTATGAAACCGGAAAAACCTTGTAATATAAAGTTATATATTATAAGGGTAGAGACCGGCGTTCTATCCTCATCACTGGCTAGTGAGTGCGGAACATAAGAACAGCGAGTTCTTCACCTCAGAAACGCATACCCACCTTGATCCCTTCATCCTGCATTCATTGCATTCTGCCTTCGCCCTAAACCGAACAAATTTATTATTAATACCCGGGAGAGATAAATGAAAAGATGTTTTTTGTTATATAATGGAATCTAATCAAAGGAACAGGTTAAATTGAAATAAAATAAACTAAAATTTCGTCAAGTTGAGCGTGAATTCGACGATGGCTGGTGAAAACAAGATTTAAATATAACCAAAAAGATGGAGTAACCTCAACATCCATCGTTATGTCAAATCAGGTCCCTCTAGGCATCCATCCGAAATAAAGCATCCCAGTGACGCTATGTTCACGTAGTTACTACAAAATAAGAAGGTTGAAAGAATGTAGAAAAAATGCAATGTAGACAGAAGGGAAACATCCTGTTTCCCTGCGGTTACATCTTGGAACCTATATAAATTAGCGAAAATTAACCTAAACCATAGACTACAACCGATTTTATAACTGTTAAAACCGCGCGTATTGCCAACCTAAGGGCGTTGTTCGTAATTACTAAGGTAGTTGGCATTAAACAATTTCAAACGTGACATTAATGACACGATATATTATATTGCGCGACAAATACGAGTAACGTGCCAGCATCGTACGGCGCGTACGGTACTGGTCATAACCGAGTGGGCTAAATCGCCAGATTAAGAAATCAGAATCAGATATAAGGTCGCGGTTTAAAATGGGCGACTAGTTACCTTTAATATTGGCCACATATTATCGTTTCTCGCTCTTACGTCCCGCATGCCCAAACATTAGCTCCTAATTTGTTAATTATTCATTCTATCGTACCTTAACGCCTTTGCCAATTCCAGGCTACACTTCTATACATTAGTGTTGGCACCAGAAATCTTCTGTGCACTGCTAGTCTTGCTTCTAGCGACTAATTACAGTCGGCGATAATTGCGTTCAGAGCACCGTTTACTTTGTTTTCGATAGTCATCCTCCTTTCGATGTTTCTTTCAACCTTATAAAATTAATTATTTATTTACCTGCCTCACTGGGCTTTGCCTGTGCTGAGGCAAACATTTAACATTTTTGATCAACAATCGTAATTACATACATAATACATAATTAGTTTATCAACTATAAATTTAGAATAAGTAAGAAGAAAAAAAAGATAAGGTAAAAATAAAAAGTGTATGTAACAAAATATGATGCAATATTTGATCTTGAGAAATTTGTAAGTTTAAATAATACAGTACTATTTAATTTAACACACGCACAGGGTGCTCACTCATTGGTGTTGGGTCTGAAGTCTTGACTCTGTATGTGTTCATATTGAAGTGGTGATCATGCTACCAACATACATCTGAGTTTTTTAGACAGAATTTTATTACACCTTTGAACTGTCTGTGTTGCTCAATGTATATATATATATATAATTTGGGTGCCACTTAAACATTCGCCTGTTCTGAGCATTCATTATTTATCACTACGCTTCACATCTAAGTCACATTTTTAGCTCTCTCGAACTAAATATTTTTCGATTTACGATTTACATACGAATTAGCCAACTGTCTCTTAAAATATATTTAGTGACTTGTATACTAATTAACCAAATATTAGATACAGATGCCCCAGATAGTGGCAACCCTGACTAAGCCGAACCGAAAATCCTCGACGATATTTCACTCAATGCCGAGTGTCCATCTTTTATGTTTTCTCGGTGGGAGGCAATTTTTCTTGCCGGCCTCCGGTACAACCCTGGATTTTTCTCCTCGCCACCTAGAGGCCACAGGGTCACACTTGGAACTGTGCTTACCTCATTTTTGTAATTTTATATTTAATCCAGTTGAGTCTTGTAATACGTGGCCAAGATATATATATTTTTGTAGATTTGGTTTTAATCCAAGATTTCCGAGATTTGAAGCTAGTTGTCATATTTTTAACGTAAAGCAACTTAAAATTGTTAAACTACTTATTAATATGTTAAACTGCGAATTTAATTACACGTATATATGCAGAAATGCACTTGTTAAAGTAAGAAATTAACCAATTACAGAATTTTAATAATCACATGGGTGGTTTGGTCAGATTGGTAAGAAAAATATGAGATGCAAGTGTTGATGACACCAGAAATGTAGGACGTTCGCGGAAGACTTGGCACGATGAGGTAAACTAGATGCTGAAAAATGGTCCAGTTAGAAGCCTCAATACTCAACGAAGGTATATGGGAAGATGTATGAGTATGGATGAGGCGAGAATTGTGTGTCATGATAGAAGAGTGTGGTAGTGCCACTGATTAGTAACTAAGATATAACTATGATATAACAATTTCAATATTGAATTGAATACAATTAAAAAAATAGCAGTTAATAACGGGTATAATACAGGTTTGATAGACACTATTTTAAAAAATAAATTAAAAGAATATAATCAATTTTTATATAAATCACAGATAAAACATAATGATAATAATGATTATTGGCGTAGGATTTTATACATAAATAACTTTTCTAATCAAATATCTAAACACCTACCACGAAACATTAGACCGGCATTTTATACAAATAATAGTATAGGAAATTTACTCATAAATTCTAAAGACAAAGATGATAAATTTAACAATTCTGGTGTCTATAAACTTAGTTGCAAGGATTGTGCTGCATTTTATATTGGTAAAACGGGTAGAAATTTTAATATAGGAGTAAGGGAGCATTTGAGATGTTTGAACAATAGTGGGTTTTCAGAATTTGCTAATCATTTGATAGAAAATGGTCATGATTTTGATAAAAAAATTGGGATTGTCAATTTTGCATATAAACGGTGTTGGTCACAAATTAAATAATTTGGAATCGTTGGAGATAAATAAAGCGTGTAAAACTAATCAAAAAATTATAAACAACCAACTAAATTAACTACGAGTCCCATTCTAAAATTTTTTCCTAAAAATATATGTCGCTGTAGCTTAGTTGGATAAAGCACCTTCCCGGTTAGGAAAGAGATCCAGGTTTCGAAACCGGTGGCTGCATTACAACTCATTTTGTGTTAATAAACATTGATATTATAAATATGTATATCTTAACCACAAAGATAACATTACTGATTTTAAAAGTATAAGATATAACTGTTGAAGGTTTACTTTTTAGTGTACCAGTCATTGCTCGAAGAATTAGATTAATCAATTATCAATCATCACAATCACAGTCACAATCACGGTTTAAATAACCATTTTACCATCACTAGAGTGTGGTGCTCTATGCTCTCTGTCTACCCCTAGGAGGAAACGGCGTTAAGTTAAGTCAATAACTATATTATAAAGTTTATTTTTTATGTTCAATTATTTTTATTTTCACATTTTTTAATACTACTTATACAGTATGATTACTGCAAAATCTTTGATCCGATTTGCGACAGTAATATTTCTCAATTTATGAACCTGACCGTCATCTATATATCAAGTTCCAACGTCTTCGAAAAGCCAGGCTCTGATGGATTTGTTTTCACTAGCGATGAGCTGAACCATGCCATTGGTGTTCGAGGTTAGAGAAGTGTTGGAGGTCTGTAGTGTACCTGTGATTTCTGAACACCGAATAACAAATTACCAATCAGCATTATTATTAATACAAATCTTGAAATCACACTTACAATCACTGTTAAAATAACGGTTAAATAACTAGATCAAGAATGGCAGAAATTATCAACGTCTAAAGCAAACATCTATTCCCACCCTTGTACCAATATACTGAGTGGTAGCGAATGGAGCATATGACAAGTTATTGTCCCCAGAAATGTACGAGTTTTAGTGAACCGATTTATGGAAATCAAACACCTCAATTATCTTGTTTCAAATAAATGTAATATTTGGACTTTCTACACACATTATTTGTGGAAACATAAATCCGATAGTTCATGACATATTTATGCAACAGTAAAAATATTTACTCTTCGAAAATTAAACCTTTGTGTAAGTAAATAAGGCGTATTTTTTACATTAATTCGTATTATATTGTCAGCGTTTTAATTTTCGTTCCAATCGAGTCATATATTTAAAAAAAGACGCGGAACTATTTGATTGCGTAAATGGTACCAAAATGATAGTCTGTGGTGACAAAGTACCGAGAAAGGGCGATTCTGTTAGCTGGATATGTGGAACCGGAAATGTCCATGTTGTCGACGAGGTCCACCCCGGGCTTTAGTGGCATGATTGGATTAGGTCCTTAGTATTCATTCTGAATAATAATTTTTATCTATGGTTCGGTATACTAAACCAAATTAAGGGATGCTTTTTCTAACTGCGGCTCTGTCTCAAATCTATCTCGCCCCCACCCCCGCCGCGTGTGTTCTTTCTCCACGCCAGATTTATTATCACAGCGCAAGATGAGTGCGGTCTTTTCGATCTGGGAATACACCCATTAAGTAATTTATTTTTTTAAAAAAGAACACCCCCTGACCGAGGAAGGGGGCCAAATGACAGGTGACACTGCGAAAATATATAGTTTCGCGATGTACACAAAGCAAATAGTTTTTTTTTTTTTGTACGCCGATATTCTCACGTTTCCGTACTGTAGAGAAATGAGAAAAATTAATAAAAATCTACTAACAGGTTGTCTTCATGAGGTTATTCATTTCACTTCTGAAGTTAAAGAAGTACAAAGGTGATCGGTGCCCATAGGACAACGCAGATTAATATTTGTGTATAAGATACGCCTCACCGGCACATTGGAACGTGTTTAATGTTGGGGTAATATGATATGACCCGACATTGAACGCAATGAAGCAAAAATAATGATAAATAATAATAATAATAGTATACTAATTAAATGAATTAATTAGAAAGATATACATAAAAAATCAATTTTATCGAAAAATAGTGTTGTTGCTATCGGGATACGAACCTGAATCTCTTTCCAATCCGGGTGCATTAACCGACTATGCTACAGCAGACAGTACTTATGACGACAAATTTTCGAAACTATGTGTTACATTTATTTTTACGGAATCCCAAATACCTGTCAGTAGTCCGATAGGAGACACCAGAATGAACAATTCATTGATACAACTTATATATTATTAAGGAGAACACATTCCTATTGTGAAGTTGTAATATTTTAAATACTAATTAAATGTATAATTAATACATTTAATAACACCGATCTATGTTGTGAATAATTACAACTTCACAATAAGAATGTGTTCTCCTTGATATTAATAATTGTGACTATTGTCCATGACTAAATAAAAGTAGGTACACATCATCGAAATAAGCGGAGATTGGCGTTAAAGAAATGGTCTGGTAATGATCTGGTCGTTACATGTGTTATTTATGTATTTATTATGTAAATAAAACAAGTTAAAAATCACACACATTTTTTGTTGTATCTTCCAACATGAAACTTAGTTTTGTGTTGATTTTAAATATATTCACACACTACATACTAAATATACTAAATTATCAGAATATTGTTAAATAAGTTTTTCCAGCTGTAAACTTGCTGACTGTTCTTGTGGCTAGTCAGTATTTTTATTAATTATCAGGCGTTTTCTATTCACTTTTGGATGAAGGCCTCTCCGAGTACTTGACGTGTGTTTTTTTTAATTTTCTATAGTCGACGTTTTCAGTACATTTCGATTTAATTGTATCTTCATATTTTTATTTACAGTTTTATTGTATTATATTTAATAACGATATTTTTGTTTTGCATAGAAATAAAAATTACATATTTAATACATACAACATAAAACACATAACTTAACATTATTATATTAAATAAAATATCAATCTTTTCGTGTGAAAACACGAAATTTATTATACGTTATTTCCCTCCCTTAATGTTCTGTCTATCTGTATATGTATTTTGTCTCTCTCTTTCACATGTAATTTTATATTGTATCTCCCTCTTTATGTACACATACGTGCACTCTTTTTGTATTTATGATCAGTTTTAAATACGTCCTGATGAAGCTTGAGATGACGTATAATAAACTTCGTGGTTTCATACAAAGTGATTGTTATTTTAATTAACATAACTTGACATTATTAAAAACAAATATTTTAATATATTTATTACTGTATAATATCTGTATATACCAATAGATTATTTTTTTTGACGTGCTACTTTCTATAAGAGAAAAATCTCTTGTGTAGAGGAGATCGTTAAGAACATAATTTCAGATAAAAACACGGTTTAAATAATCATCCACCAATCCATTATTATGTTGTTAAAAGATTATTTAATTCGGAGAAACAAAAAAATATTTTCATAAAAATGAAAAATAAATAAATGTTGAAATTTTCAAATCAATGTGTAGAAAGATAATAAATTGAAATATTTTCCAAAATTTCCATTAAATGTAATTTTCTCTTCGTTTCAGGTAAGGTGACTCGTGGTATCTTCTAAGGTGACTAAAATCAAATTAGTTTATTTAAGGTAGGTAATTAACATCTTCCAAGATTCTTTTTTACCTGTATCGCGGGCCCAATGTCGGCCTTGACCTTCCCACATTTTGCGGTCTAAGATTGTCTTGGTCAATATGTTATTTCATCATTCTATGTCAATCATCAGATGCTCCTGTTAGAGAAAGTTGTTCCTATATAGATTCCTTTCAACCTTATCCCAGTCACGTACTTGGTTACCTACTTGCTCGCCAGCTAGCGCGGCGCATCTCAGTGTTAATTTGATCGCTTTACTGAAAACAACTAAAATCTACGCAAAGTGGCCGACGGTATCTTTCTTAATTTCGAGTGTCTTAAGAGTGATCATCTTCCAGCATCATCGAGAGATTACATAACGTATTGTGGAGATAGAGGCGCACTTCAAATGGTGATCGGTTTCTTAGAATTATTTTTTTTAAAAGAACTGGAGAGGGGGGGTACACTCTTTTTCGGGACCGGTTTAGAAGCTAGGGCTTCCTTGTCGGTCCCACTTATCAAAACTAATAAAAACACACGACATTAATTCAATAACATATTTAAGTATATGCAAAACGAAAAAAGAGAAGAAATTCAATGTGGTTATTAGCAATTATCGCAAATATTTTAAAATTTAGACCCTTCAGTGTCCCTTAAGTTCTGTCTTTATTCATAAAAATCATATAACATAAATCCATAGAACATAGTTTTACATACAGATGGAAAATTAGGGTGCAGTAGTTCAAGGCAGACACTCGGGGATCCATTTATCAAAAAACACTCCCAAAAGATGACAGTGGACGAGACACAAAACGTATTGAGTCACACTTACACGGACCGACTAACGGAGTTGCAAAATACGAGGTATGGAGAGTGAGAGGTTGGCACGCAGGCCGGCCTAACTACCCACCTAAGGAGCTCCAACGAGTCACCCATACCCGAATAAATTCCTTATATTGATTTCGAATATATAACTGTGTCATCCTGCCTTTTCCTCCACCATTCATACAATCCACTGTGATTATCCATAACAGCTCCTCGCCCTCATTTCAGCCTTGCCGTCAGATTTTTCTGGTCCTTTAGGCATATTAGTTCTTCGATAACGTAACGAAATCTCCAAAATTGATTTTTCCATGGTTCTTTGGGTCACGTTGATCATTATCGTCGTGGAATTCATCAGGGCGACCCAGGACCAGTACTTGTAGAGGTGCATCACGAGCCGAGTCTCATCTGATAAAGGTCATTTATTTATTTTATTTTATTTCCATCAACGCCCTTATGGGCTTTTTACACAAGAATAAATGTTTTAATATAACATAAAAAAATAAAAAATAAAAATTATTATTTTCGTACAAATATTTCTTCAGTTCAAGTACGCTCCTGCAACGAAAAATGTCAACGAAATTACTTGTGTCAATAATGATATGAAGAAGGAAAGAAGAACGTAGGTGTGAAAACAAAAGGTTGTGATGCGAATAGTGCTCAGCATCCGCAGTCGTATGGATATTACGCCGAGTCTGTATCTCGGTACTGTCGTCCGAGATGATTGCAGACAGTAATGGTAGAAAAGGTAAATATTCAAAATTTACATCGAATTTATTTATGTTAAATTACAATGATTGGTTGAAATCTAGTTTTAGAATTTCCGTGAAGAAACGGGACATGATCGTTTCGGACCGCAAATGACGGCGTTTCATTGGTTTATTTGGTTCTTCTTCTTCATCACCATAACTAACATTTATAAACCATTATAGGATAGACTGTTTATCTCAATTAAGGAAAACATATATTTGTTTTGGCCAGTCTGCAGTATTATGTTAACCTGTATAAAAAAATATAATTAAAAGTAATATTATTATATTAAGAGAACAAATAAAATAACGTTGTATCAATGTGTCCAAATTTTAATAAAAATGAATCGATAATGCTGGCGTCTGCTATCAGATTACTCAAAGGTATTTGAGATTCTGTAAAAATAAGGTAGATGGCTCTTTTGATTAAATGTATTAATATCAAAAAGGTTCGAAAATTTGTCGCTGTAGTATAGTTGGATAATGCACCTTCCCCGGTTAGGAAAGAGATCTAGGTTCGAATCCCGGTGGCGCGACAACAATATTTTTCGATAAAATTGATTTTATATGTATATCTTTCTAATTGATATATTTAATTCATATTTAGTATTATTATTGTTATACTAGCATATTACCCGTCGTGAAACGTGACAATCAGGCAAATTGTAATAGAAAAGAAGAAGAAGACGAAGATGCAGCAGAATTTTTGATAACAGAAGAAGCCCTTAATCCCATTATATTTCTTTAATATTAGCAATATTATTTTGTGGCCACATTTTATATAAATAATTAGACAAAATACTTTGTTTAAACCACTATTTATTGATTATTCAACATGTTTCAATACCTGTGGTATCTTCTTCAGGTAACAATGTACACTCAAATTAAAAATTCAAGCATAGATAAAAACAAAACTATAAAGTGGTGGGTAACTAAGTAGGAACACTAATAACAAATTAAAGAATTATATATTAAATAATAAGGATAAGAACGCTATTTCAATTATTGTTATATAAGTAACACTTGAGCAGTGGCGTGCAGTAGGTATAGATTTAGGTTATGCTGTTACCAATGATATACGATCATATATAATATATGTTATACATAGAATAATGAACTTTCGCTTAACCAACGCCTTTAGACAAAATGAATCCGTCGTTTATACGACCCTGCCATGTATTGGTATTATTAATAGTGTTTTTAAAGTTTAAGTTTTAACGTAAAATAATACTTTCTTACCCATATAAAAAATGTATGGGCATTTTTAAGAACACTTTCTACGACTGAACATGATTCATTTATTGTTAGAATATACTTCACGTAATAACTAAAGGAAATAATTATTTTTATTAAAGGTTAACGTAGGAAATAGTTCTGCCAATTCCTTTTTGTTCTTCTCAAATTAAAAACCAATTAAAGAACAATCATGAAATCAACAGGTTGAAAAACAGTAAGGTAGTAAAATTCGCGAATTAGTAAAAGGGGAAGTAGACGCTTTAATGATTTTCACGCAGTTGTAACCCTTTCTGATGTTGTTCTGTTAATAAACAGCTTAGGTATCGACTCCATACAAAACGGATCAACCAAAGGAACTTTCAATTAAATAAATAGCCATTTATATGACTTGAGTAATTCACTAGCTTAATAGATAGAACTGAGTAAATAGTACGATTCGGCGAATAAAAACAGAGCCCCATGAGTACAGCGGTAAGTTGTTATAACTTTAAAGTCCCTACTGGTACACAAATGGCACTAATTGCAAAATATTTGTTTTTCAGAATTTTCAGTTATGCACTGCTTTTTTGCTTGTATGCACTGCATGACTCTGCTAAATAGTAACAACTTTTCTGAATTCACGCATCACCTTTTGGAAACAAACTATTATATTGACATTAATAAGGGATTACAAATTATACATACAAATACTATTGGTTTACAGTTAGCTAAATTTGAAATTTTAGAAATAAGAAAGTGTTAATGGCAAGCTAAATATTATAAATAACCTAATCCTCTTTGCAAATAGTCACTTTTTAATATTTTTTTCATATTAGTTCCTACTTAGCTACCCACCACTTTATAGTTTTGTTTTTATCTATGCTTGCATTTTTAATTTGTTTCCTGAAGAAGATACCATAGATATCGAAACCTGTTATATATATTATATATATAACCTGTTATATTAATTTTAAATATTAAATCTGGTTTTAATAAAATACTACATGGCGGGATAAGGTCCCGTGGACTGTAATCTAGAGTAATTTTGAGTAGTTGATGGAACCCGAAATGGAAATCTGAAGGAACATAAGGGCAAAGTGAAGCTTTGAAGTCCTCGGTTCGGCTTCGACTGCACCTCCAATTGACGAGCACGTATATTATGCCGAACCGAGGTTTCAATCACTGCACTTCCGAAATCTGGAATTCACTCCCTCTGCGTGGTTCAAGCGTTACGCACGGCGTGAGTATTGGGCGGCAGAAGCCGGCGACGAAAATGCAAGTAATCGACCAGAACGGTACAGGTATAGATTATGGGATGGACGAAAGAGGACAGGGAATGAGTATTCGACTTGCGCCAACATTACATATTTAACAAATACACATTTCTGAAGTAACGAGAATAAAGCCCCATTCAATGAAGCCTATAAAGTCAATAACGCTGAATCACTTAAAAATTCATATTTGATATTCGTTATCATATGAACTACTTTTGAGCTAGGGTGGAAATCTATTGACTGGAGTAGCAGATACTCAGAACCTTTCCGCCTATAAATTATCGTATTTCCGAGGGAAAACACGTCGATGGAGACTGTTGCACCCTCCCCGCAGGGGTGAACACTGCAAGTAGTGAAACCTTACAAAATGCATTTCGAAATGTGTTTTAAATTTACAAAAAAAAAAAAATCTATATCAGCTACATTCATTTTTCAATGTCACATATACCCCATATTTTCGACGAACCACCTCCATATGTCGGCGCGTCATTCGTGCTTAAGTTACTTTAATATTCACCGTGGATTTGATATATAGGAATGTGTATTTGAATGTGAGCAAAGAAACAGTACTTGAATTGTTGACTAAAGATTTACAATGGATTACGCGTGTATAAATAATAAAGCGCAGGTCCGCTGATGGCGGTAGTTGCGTCTGCTGTATTGTTTTATGTACTGTGTGTAACGGCATGGTGTGACTTTTTCGCTATAACAGCGGTTAGGGCAACTATGCTCTACGGGTCAGAAGTATGTCGTCTTGTATTACATATTTTCAAACTCACTCGAAACAATTAGTACATCTCTCAAGCCGTGGAAAAAAAATTAACACATTTAAATAAAAACATTTGAATTATCTGATATACTGTTTTGCTTTTTACGCCCTTGCGCTCGTCGCCATGCATCGACCCCTAATAGCTTTCGACGGCGGTATCGCAGTGTAGGTACGCGGGGCTAGTGGATTTATGAGTGTTTGATTCCATATTGAGTGAGTTAGCGGATTAACACGTGGATTATATAAACTGCACCGCGTATCGAAACGTTTGATTTGAATGTCAAAAAACGGTAAAAAGACTTAAATATTTGTTACGTTCCTGCTTATTAATATATTTTAGTGATGGAATACCGATCCCAAGACTTTGCGGTTTGATATATTATATTAAATAAAATAACAATCACTATGTATGAAACTATGAAATTTATTACACGTCAACCAGTTTCGCTTATCTCAAGCTTCATCAGGACGTATTTGAAACTAATCCTGAATACAAAAAGAGTGCACTTATGTATACATAAAGATTGAGATACAATATAAAATTACATGTGAAAGAGAGAGACAGAATACATATACAGATAGACGGAACATTAAGGGAGGGGAAAATACAGTGTTGATGGATATTAAATTGATTTTAAAGGAAACATATCTAATATGGGGCTAATGGATAAATTAATTTGATTATTAAGAATTGGCGTACCACTATTTACTGCCTTTTTTATTTCGAGTGCTTCTAAATTGTCCAACCGGAGGCCAAACCCGTTTTTATGGAGGATATTGACCCCTGTGCTATTATTAAAGGAATGGTCTCTTTCAATAATATAGATGGCAATATAGGATCATACTCGATAACTTCCCGCCTTCTTGACTATATTCCTCCACTTTTCTCGGCATGTCTTTATTCATAAAAAATCATATTACATAAAATCTATAAAAAATACATAGTATTACATGCAGATGGAAAATTAAGGTGCAGTTGTTCAAGGCAGACACTCTGGGATCAATTTATCCAAAACACTCCCAAATGAGGGACAGTGGAAGAGACACAAAATGATTGAGTCACACTTACATGGACAGACACTTCTCTGCCGCTAGTTTAGATAGTTTCGCTTCAATGTTGCGTTACATCGCTTTCAGCCTCATAATTATTCACAGCTGCATAATTAATAAATATAGTGTCTCGCCTCATTACTGTTCAAATACATATTCTTAACTGTCAAATAATTTCCAACTGTAAATCCGGATCGATAGGATCTAAATAAATCGGAATCACCGCAAGGTATGGGAGGGAAGTAGGGAAGCCTTGGTACAGAATGAGGTCAGTGACGGAACCGAGGTTCGAAAGGATTGCTCGCCTTACCTTATATATGACGCCTCCGTCACCCCTTCAGTCGCCGCCGATATCACACAAATGGCACGCGGATGAGTCAATCTACGATTCCAATTGAATACGGCGATGTTGCAAGTTCACCCACGGCACACAAACAACAAACAATACGTGATCAAAACACAATGTCGCGATGTCGAGATCGAACAGATATCGGTCAAGTTGACGTCACACTGACAAGACGAGCATTAGGAAATATATGGATGGGACGCGGAAATGTGTCAATAACAGTGGTCGCGGCTGAATCGAAAGACGCACCAAAAGTGTGTTTTACGTATTCGGAACAGTGAATATTAAAATAATTTCTGCAATGATGGGCTGTTATTCTCCAATATACTAAATAAATAATTGGGATGTGATGACGTCAGTCCATCCTTTTTCAATATTTTTCGACGCGAGCCGCGCGGCGCGGCCAGGAGCTGGACGGGGGGGGGGCGCGGGTGGGGGATGTTTCCCACGCAATCTCCACACCCGCACTTAATCTCCTTCCATGCAGGAAATGAAAGTGTTGATTCAGTGGCGCATCGCGGCCTGTTTCCCGGCGTATAAAGCACACAGAAATACGACCGCCGCCGCTGTCAGTGGGGAAAAAAAAGAAGAAAAATCGCCCCGCATGAGTATTTTCGGATAAAATATCGGACCGGACAAAACTCGGCGATATTTGGATAAACTGTGACAGTAGGGGCCGAACATGCGGTGGGCATGGGCCACGACGTTACTCGCTTTATTTGTTTTTCTTTATTGAAATATGTTGTGTGATTTGGAATTGAGTTGATGAGCGCTGAATTTAAGGTTTATTGAATTTAAACAGGTTCTTAACGTAGGTCGCTAATGAGGTTTGTTAATAATAAATAGACGCGATGCCAGAACATAAGTCCGCAAAATAAGCGGCATACATACCCACGCGAGGAAACGTCGATGTGATAGTTAGATACTTATTTAACAAATAATAGATATCTCATAGAGACGAAACTATTTTTTATTATATTTAATGGAAAATATATAAGTAATTACAGGGCTTACCACCCGTCTTCGGCTGACTTAAGTGATCACTTTGTATAAATATAACGTTCACCATTATCACCCATCCATCTCCATATCTAATAACCCATACACTTACATATGCAGGGCTTACGACCTGTCTTCGGCTGACTTAAGTGATCACTTTATATAAATATAACGTTCACCATTCTCACCCATCCATCTCCATATCTAATTACCCATACACTTACATTAGTAAAAAATAGCTTCGTCTCTATGAGATATCTATTATCTATAACTATGCCTTCTTATGTGAAAATCTAGTCCAGTAATTCAAATATTGCTAGTTACTTATTTATTTCTAGATATAATTATTTCTAAGATTTTCTTTAACTATTAGAAGAATGTACGATGTATGCAAGGAAAGCGACCTTAATATGAATGTCAACAAGTGGAAAGTGATGGTATTCGAGAAGGAGGAAACCAAGACACCGTGCTAAATACGATACTTGTAGGTAATGAATGTTTGGAACAAGTAGGTGAGTTTGTGTATTTGGGAAGTATGTTCCATAGAAACGGTAAGACTGTACTAAAGTAGACTGAATGCAGTGGAAATTAGTTCTGTTAGGCATATATGTGGCAGATCCATTTATGATGGTGTAAAGAATGAAGAAATAAGAAAATATTGCAAAGATGATCTTATTATAGAGAGTAATGAGTAATAAGATGAATGAGAAAGATATAGTTGGTACCAGAAATAAAGGACGTCTACGGAAGACTTTCTGTCCTATTACCTACGTATTTTCCTCCTCACCCATATCCCAGAACACGAACTTTTTTTGTGTCTATTATCTACGATTCTAATGAGTTGACTTTTCGCTGTTAAGTGTGTCAGACTGAAGGGTTAAAAAATGTTACACATTACACTATTGTGAGTGTGACCAGTATTTTCCGCTATTGTGCGCGGTGTTGCTGTCTTCGTGCTTATCAGCGAAGTGTGTTCCTGCGAAAAGAAGAAATCCAGGTCGTGTTCTTCCTTGTATCTGGTTGGCCTTTGAGGCCCTCTCGTCTTGTTCTTGTACCAAATTCCTCGCATCCGTCCTACATTCCAATTCGCAATTACCTTATGTATTATATGTAATATTTTGATAAGTTATTTGTGTTTGATAATAAATAATAAAATACAACTTTTATTTTTTCGTCGCGGATGATTTACAAAGCAGATACTGTAACCGAGCATAAAAATATTTCATACAATTTTTTTTACGACACCCTGTGTATTATTTTCGGTGCGGAAAACACCCTAATGGAAATTAATCATTATTCTCACTCTGTCACCTGTTTTCACAGCACCACCCACCGCACATTATATTACGGGGCGATCCGTCGGCAAAGTGGAAAATGTTTCGAAAAATAACACGCTCTCGTTGTCGGTGCTACATATCAAATTTTATACCGGCATACAATACGACCCTGTATTGACAACACACTTTTCACGTATACAAACATGTCCTTGCAGTCCAGTGTGTGTGGCTATTGCTCGTCACACCGGGGGGCCCTGGTTCGAGGACAGTCACAAGAACGGAGAGTGAGAGGTCGCTCTCCAACAAGATGGACAGTTAAGTGCATCCGATTCGCCGCCAAGTTGCCGTGTACATTTTTACTCCAAATGGCAACCGTGGTGTGTTACAGCCGCGCCACACGGGCATGGCTGCCAGCAAAAAGGCAGGGAAGTATTTTTACACGAAAACCATACAAAAGATACTTAATTATTATAAGAAATCATCGGAAAAGAATTAGAACCATTATGTGCAATTCGCTAAACATGAAATTCATAAGAGCTTGCCACTGAAAGACGTCAAATGGAATTTATTTATATTCTTCATACTCTCCTTTAAGGAGAAAAAAAAGGTAATTAACAAAAAATATAGTGTTTCGTATTAGTAATAATTTTTTTTTGATCGGTGATCGATTCCATGAGTTGAAACAAATTATTATTTAAAAAGAATGCAATATTTTTGTCACCGGTTTTAGTTTTGTGCCCTCACCTAGTCCACTTACTTAGTTAGTACTCATTATTCTCTCAGCTCGTGTCATTCGTTTGGATCCTATGGAAGTACCTTCTCGTCTATCAGCCCGGCGAGTTGTTATATTTGTTAGGAGAACACATTCTTACTGTGAAGTTGTATCAATGTGTCCAAAATTTAATAAAAATGAATTGATAATACTCAATTGAGATTCTGTAATAATAAGGTAGATGGCTCTTTCAAATAATGGAACGATTAAATGTATTAATATCAAAAAGGTAACATATAAGTTTGAAAATTTGTCGCTGTAGCATAGTTGTATAATGCACCTTCCCCGGTTAGGAAAGAGATCCAGGTTCGATTCCCGGTGGCGCGACAATAATATTTTTAGATAAAATTGATTTTATATGTATGTCTTTCTAATTAATATATTTGTATTGAGATTTGGAATTCATTGCGATCAGTGTGGGACGTACTCAACCGTATTTTGTGTTGTACTTCAAGCGACCCTTGAAGGGCCCCTTCGAGACTAGGAGCCGTGAGATACTTTGGACGACGAGACACATGAATGTCTCCATTCTGAAAGAGTTGAACATCAAAGATAGACTCTTAACCTAACATGGATCCTTCAATTTTTTGGATACAAGAAAAAATCTTGTGATGAAGTATGGATATGAAGAGGATGATCCCCTATCCATTGGACCAACCAAATGGAAATGGCAACATGCACTTCTCTGGTGATGGTCCTCAGGACTGCAGTGAAAAGTGGAGGAGCGCAGTCACGGATGATGTAACATAACGTAATATAGTTTGTAATTCTACCATTTTTATGCGAGTCGATTACCCTAAGACGTGCACTGCTTGGCCGTGAGCTATTAAATAATTAAAAAATGTATAACAAAATGGTCGATCTCATTAAGCTCGGTACAAATTGTCTCCATTATGGACTGTATGATATAAAGTTACTAATTACCGATGCCGTGTCGTGGAATTTTCAGTTGATCGCTAATAAATGATAGGTTTTCCGAGAACATTACCCGCGGCTATTAGCCCCTATTCGGCCGCGCCCCGCGCCGCGGGCGGGGAGGGTCACGGGGCGGCGGTGTGGATCATAATCTAATTGATTAAAAAAAAGTCATTAATGAACGGACAGTATCGTGACATCTATGGAGTGCGATGATACATACAATGGTCTACGTGTATTTTGCCCTCTTGGGTCTCGTCGCAATCTTATTGCGGCTCGGAAAAGCTCTGCAGTAGACTGGCCAAACCATCGCCTCAGGTTCTTCCGAGATATTAAATTTTTCGGATTTTTATTGATTTAAATTCTTATTTCACCTTCATTCGTTATTGTCCATCCAGCTTATTTTGACCATTCTTCTGTAGATTTATACCTCACGTGCGCCCATTCTTCGGCCGACGGACCCAAGATGATCACGCGCTGGAAAATTGGGAAACAAATGGAAGGAATCAGGGAAACAAGGAGGCTCGAAGACCAACCAGACACCGGGAAGTAATACGACCCACCTGAGTTGCTCCTTCAGGTATCTGGATATCTTCGTCCACTGGAGCTACAGGTCTTCTGGCTTCAGATCACGTACTCCGTTTTTCCGCACGAAGTATTCTCGAACTCTTACTTCGTTGATAGCACGATATGTAACGCATAGGCACACTATCAGCTCCACACTTAACGGTGGTGGGAGTGGGGGTGGGGGATTACAACTTATACATAGTTGCGCCAAAGGACGAAAGTAAGACATTCTAGAATATTTAGAAATATTTAATAATAAAATTAACAATAAAAACATAATAAATATTTAAATACCGCCCATTACTGTCCCTCTCTTATCCATTTTAACTCCACCCCCACCCCCACCCCCGTTAACTCCAAACACACCATTTATTACTGTCTGAAAATGTTTTTAATTTTAGTTGAATTATATTATTGATAATGGGAAGATGTTCCCGAAAACGTTCTAACGTTTAACACAACAAAAAGTATAGTGGAATAAAACAGTGTTTTAACTCAGTTTACAAAATGGAACGGAATTCCACAACATAATATACATATTATCCAATATTATTAGATGGCACAATATGTTAAATGAAGAAAAAGTAATTTAAAATCAGACACTTGGGATATATACACCCGCATGAGGTATTGTGGAGTGGATGCTACAGTTGCTAAATTCAATGACGAACAATTGCTTGTTTGAAATAATAATCCTCCCCTATCACGATCCGTTTAACGCATCAGCCCCGCGTTCCTCTCCGTTACATTCCGCTACCCCTTCCTTGTGCCGCTGCATGCATCCTTACGGGGGTAATTAATATTTTAATTAGGCTTTTTACTGTCTTCTGCCGCCGCCGATACGGGCGAGGGTGGACCCCGCCTCCGCGAGGGTCGGAACAGATAACGCCGCGTCACAGTTCGTGTCATCTTACTTCAAATGTATCCTATAAATAGGTATTTTAATAGTTCTTACTCTACCGAGTCATATATATTCTTATAATTTAATATTATTATAAAAATGTAATTATTAAGGAGAACACATTCTTATTGTGAAGTTGTAAATATTCAGAACATAGGTCTGTGATGCTTTAAATACTAATTATATGTATTAATTAGAAAAATATATTAGCAATATTTGAATGTGTCCAAGAACACACAATTACTGGATTTTTACCTACAAAGGCACTGTTATTAAACACATATTAGATATCTCATAGAGACAAAGCTATTTTTTAGTATATTTAATGGAAAATATATGAAAATATTACATATATTACCATATATACAACTTTCAAAAATTTGATAAAAATGTAGTGATGAGGGGGGTGAGAATTGGTGAACGTTATATTTATATAAAGTGATCACTTAAGGCAGCCGAAGACAGGTCGTAAGCCATGTGTAATTACCCCATACTTCCATATATTTTCCATTAAATATAATAAAAAATAGCTTTGTCTCTATGAGGTATCAAATTTTTGTAGAAAGAATGTAAAGTTATCAATATAGACGGAATCGCCAAGTCATTAATTTTTTTTCAAATCAGTATGTATACACGAAACTTCAATATTAACAAAATTACTTTGTGGCTACATATTACATAAATAATAATATAAAACACTTTGTTCAAACTACTATTTAAATAGTGATTTGAACAAAGTCGTTTATCTCATTATTTATAATGTTTTTACTATTTTCAAACTAACCTAAACGCTTGTGCTATGAAAATAAAACTAACTTGCTGGTCTCCTACGATGAGGCTCGAACCCCCGACCATTGGATCACTAGGCGAGTGTCTTAACTACTAGTCTAACAAGCGCATGTATTACAACGAAGTTTTGCTATGTCGAAGATGACTATTATTTAGATGAATCAAAGGAAAAAAGGAACATGCTCGACGCCTTCGATATGTGGTGTCCAAACGAATTAATGTCTCTATTTTTCAAGAATGAGCACTAAAAAAGGCTCTAACATGCAGGAAATAAATTATTTGGAGAAAATAGTTATCACGGGGAACGTACAACGACGAAGGACGAGAGGCTGTTCTCCAATAAGATGGATGGACCAAGTCCGAGACGTGACCAGAACCCTAGACGACCACGATACTCAGTCAGAAGGTGGACATTTTCATTCTTTGATATATTTTTCAACATGATCATTATTCGCCTGTATCATCGCTCGTATGTTATACGTCAACCGGTTTCGATACTAATGTATCTTCGTCAGGACTGGACTATAAATAATTCACAATAGTCTAAACAAAGTTAAATATAGATTAATTTAAAATTTACGCTACAAACACCAACAATATTTTATTAATTAATTTAAAAAATATTATTATCGAGCGTTCCAGCCCAGCCCTTACCCCTCCTGGAGGGCTTCTGGCATTTGCATCCCGCTGGTACAATTTCTTCCCTTATTTCTCAACCCTTTTGAGCCGCATTCCCGTTGCTCCTGTCAATTAGAATTATCGTAAATTTCTGCGGCATCAAAGTGTTGGATATTTCTCCTAATGTCCTCCGAAGGACCGACTTCATGGGGTATTTATTCCAGAAAAGGGTGAACCTTGTTGCGTTTGGCGGAAACAGGATCCACCCTCCACGTGTCCAAATAAAGGAAGAAGGTATATAATATACATCAGGATGTTTTCTCAAAATTTGTTTTTTGTTTTGCTGACGGATACATTTTTAATAACAATGTACTAGACCATAAGTTGTTTGTTGGTATACGAATATCATTATTCTTATTTGTCCTCGTGGTCTACTCTAATCAGTCTGCTGCACTTTGGGCTATATATTTCTTCATGATGCTCACTATCGTGGTACCCTGAAATTTGATGCACAAAACGTCTTGATGCTCGGTCTTGAACTATGCTTGATGGCAGCGTTTACAAGAGGACCATCTTAACTCCTTTGTTTGGACTACCCATCTTGCTGGAAGCTGTCCTCTTCCTCGCTTTCCTCATCTGTCCTTGTTATTACGGACTTCTCTAGACTCATCGTTTCTTCTGGCAAAGGTATATAAGTATCTTCATGTCCAAAGTATAAATTACTCAAATGCTGCATCTGCAAGCCTCATCTAAAAATAAATAATTGCCAAATTATGAGATCTTTCAAAATAAGGAATCCAATTTACGAGGCGTGTTTTTTAAGTAAGTACCGTTGCCTGGTATGCAATATGTATGCGCAATTATTTTTCTTTCATCTGTTGACTGACCACACGCAGCGTTGGAGACATTCACATAATGTGGCCACCTTATAGTGAGTGGTTGAAATGTTCAATACAATAGATCAGCCCTTTGATTATGAGATATGGTCCGTGATGCGTGAAACATGAAACCAGCTGACATTTATCGCCAAGTGATTTCCATATTTTCCTTTATCTGATGTGGTTCCTTGGTGGCAAACATTTTGATAATGATGATGAACTCAAAGACGGAGTACAGACATGGTTGTCGTTCTATGACGGAGGTATACAAAAATTGGTGCCCCGTTTCATAACTTGTCATCAAGTGCCTTACTAATAAATAGTTTAAGGTGTGTAGCGTCCGAAGAAAATGAAGTGTTGTAAAAATTATGTTGTATTTATTTTTTTATTACTTACTTAAAAAAACTCGCCTCATACTTTAACTACCCAAAGAACAATCTGAGTCTAGTATCAGTTTCCATAATGGACGATCTAGACACTATCTTTTGACACTAAATTTAGTTTTATAACTTATTTTGAAAAAAAATCTAAGAAAGTGAAGGAGTTGAGGTGCGTGTGTTGAAGTTATTCAAACTATGATTGACTCGAGATTGTGTCAGAAGATTAAGATGCTGTGAAATAGAAGCGCCTAACTTCTTGTCTCACGCGTGTTGGTTGTGTGTCGCAGTGTAGGGTGTCTGTTGCAACTAGAGCAGGGTACTTACAAGGTTTCGTTTATTGGGGTGATGAATTAATATAATTTAAATGCGCGGTTGCACTCGCTGGAGATGCTGGTGTTAGGACGGCCTGCGGAGAAGTCCTCGCTAGTTGTTTGGCAGTAACGGTCGATCCGGTTCGGGCCCTAATGGTTGATAGGTGAGCCCTTTCCCGGCCATGTCTGCGGGCGCGAGTAGAATCACCGCAAAAGGCTCTAAAAATATTAGGATATTATTGAGAGTAGCTAAAGATTTTAAGAACCTCAACACATTAAAACTTCTATATGCATCATTAGTGAGAAGCCAGGTAAATATATCTCGACTTTATTGGTTACCTTTTTACAATACGCATTCTCACACAATTGAAATAGTACAAAATAATCTTCTGAGATTTGTCAATCATAAACTAATATACCAAGAGAGCAATTTATGATTTGATTTTATGAAGTTATTAAAGCTAAAACGAAAGAATAATTATTTTTGATCTAATATGTTTATTTTAAATTTTAAATCATTAAATTGATAACCCTGATTTATAGCGGCTAATCAATTTCCATGTACCTGCTAGATATACTAGAATCGTTTTACCGTATTACTGTAACAATACTGGGACGATTGCTCAGTTTGATTCTCTATAACGCAGAATTTAAAACTTGGGTAACGAGTATGCGGATACCAAATATGTGACCTGACGGGCCCACGTCCCGTCCACACTCATCGGCTAGTCAGTGGAAGTACACGAAGATGTGGGTCCGTTACTCTGAACATACCTATGATTATTATGGTTCAATGCTCGGCTTACCATTTTGGAGAAAATGAAAATCATACATGATTAATAGATATTTTGAATACTAATTAGAAAGATATACATATATACAGTAAAACCTAGATTATCCGGACTAATTTGGAATGAAGGTAGTCCGGATAATCGAAAACAAACACAATTGACAGTGAAAGACATGTACATACAGTATGAATAATTTTTATTTGTCTAAATTTACATATAGCTTCAATATTAAAACATTTTTTATTAAGAAATTCAATTATCGATTTTTGCTCGAAGCCAGCTGTTGCGAAAATAATGGGCCAGATATTGGCCGTCTAGATGATCGGTCTTTGTATAAACCACATAAAAATACACTCTTCAACTTCTTCATTTCCTGATTTTTTCGTAACACTCTGATGTTCCATCTTCTGATATTAAACAATTAGTAAACTTCATTATTTTTTTTACTTTCTGTGATCGTTGACGTTCCAACACAAGACAAAGAATGTCCCGAGTCACCGCGTTTCAAAGCAATGATTATTTTAATGATATGAATTTGTCTTTTAATGATAATACAACACGTTTTCTTTTCGATGACATATCGGTAATATTAAAAATAAATATTTAAATACTGGTCCAAATGGTTTGATATCCGTAACCAGTGGTTCGTGTAACAGCGCATATTGTATCACCACAGAATGTCCAGACAGATCAGTGCCATTGAAATACGTAATTTGAATATGTCAAATTATATTTTTATTACGACGCAAAATGTATTAAAAAGTATTGTATTTTGAACAATCCGGATAATCGAAGTTCTGCTGTAATCAATTTTATCGAAAAATATATTAATACATTAAATTAGTATTTGGAAAATATATTGTTGTTGCTGCCGGGATTCGAACCTGGATATCTTTCCAATCCGGAGAGGGTGCATTATTCAACTTTTCGACAATTTTTCGAACCTATATGTTACACTTTTCAAATTAATACATCTTCCGTTCCATTATTTGAAAGCCATCTACTTTGTTTCTCCGGAATCTCAAATACTTTTGAGTAAACCGATAGCTGACAAACTTTGGACACATTGATACAATTTACATATTATCAAGGAGAATACATTGGTACTGTCTGCTGTAGCATTGTTGGATAATTCACCTTCCCCGTATTGGAAAGAGATCCACGTTCGAATATTTTCAACAA
Organism: Eubasilissa splendida; assembly: GCA_031772225.1. NCBI lineage: Eukaryota > Metazoa > Arthropoda > Insecta > Trichoptera > Phryganeidae > Eubasilissa > Eubasilissa splendida. Next base: position 20,055,110 of record CM062868.1, read on the forward strand.
AATATTTTCCGATAAAATTGATTATATATATATGTGTATCTTTCTAATTAATACATTATTAATTAGTATTAAAAAAAAATCATACATACATATTCAATACAATTTAGGGGACATTGTGATATATATTAAAATATGTTTAGTTATAAGATTTATTTATTTATTCATTAGATGGCATACATATTTTTGTTTTCACACAGGTGAATATATTATAACATAATAAACAATTAATACTAGTAGTTTATTGTGTGGGATGGAGTAGACTTCACCTCTGATATATACAGCCTTGTCCTGGCTACTTTGCTAATAGATAATACAACAGTAAGATGTCTAACTGACTGCGGAAGAACATTAATCGCATTGAACATTAGACATGGAACATTCTAGGTCATTAAAGAAAGGATAACGCTTTCAGGTTCCGCAATGTGACAAATATTACTGAATTTATTAAATACTAAATCAAACAACCATGTTGATTTCCGACGTCCTTGACCATCTTTGGAATCCGGCATTGATCGCACCTCCCGTGAGATCGTTTTATGGGCTGCATCTCGGTCATCCACCGGTCATGTATCCCCGCTGAATTTCCATCTCAGTTGCTTCTTTCTAAGACACCTCCACGTTTTAATGTACAAACGTCACCATACGCCTCTCGTTCCGCCCTGTGTTTGCCAATGTATGTAACATAACATTATATGACCCTTTATCATCTGATCTTTTGAGCATGGCTCGTGGCCCTTTGGCGTACTATCCTGTTCTAATAAATTACCTATTAATATGTATATCACTATACAGGTACTATTTTCTTTTAATGATTAATAATAAAGTATACTTTCTTATATTTACTTTTTACTTTACATTATTCTGCTCGCTAATAATGGCCTCTGGGGTATTCGCTATTCACAATGTACCCCGCGCATATAAAATAAAATTGACAAGACGTAATAATCTTCGTACATTCTTCGTTTCGTATCAACGCAATATAATTATTTGTATGTTCAGTCAATTACATTTACCACGAATGATGCCTCTTGGAGGGTATATTGCAGATACACATTTTAGAAAATTCTAGAATGAATTTCATTTATAAAATTGCTCTTTATTATTTTTTATGTTTTTTGATAATGATGTGGATGGATACGTGTTTAATGTATTCACTTAAATTATCCATATACTTACATATTTGTTTTTTTTATTACATAAAAAATAAATGTTAATATTTTGATAAGTGAGATGTTTTTTTAAGTAAATTAACATTAGCCCCGCCCACGAACACTTTCACTTCTCACCGAAACCTCCCTCTCCCCAACACCACTCTCATACCGCCTCTCCCACCCCCCTCAAATGTAGTTATATAAATATAGTTCTAGTTTTAAGATTTAGTTTATTATTGAAGATGACGCACCTACCTAAGCAGAGAAATAAACTTTATATGAAGCACTTTGGTTTTGATACTATTGTTAAGCGTCACCTGCTCTACCTTCCCACAAGTCAATCGTTAAACTTCATTATGCGGGAGCCTTCCTTCCACGAATTGTTATTGTTAATATGCTGACCAATTTTCAATGTTATTCTTTAAGACTGCACAATTCACTATCGTACTTTGCTATCCTTTGTAAACGAACTGGTATTGTAACTTCATTTGACATTTGCCACTCAAATGTACTGCGTGGAAAAATGCTCCTATAACATTTCTATATTCTAGCATTTGGCGCGTCAGAAATATAAGCGATAGTCAGAGCTCTTTTCAATCAGATTGTGTTTGACATAACGAGAGTGAACTGAAAGAATTCATATTCAACATCTTTCTTGCGGGTATACAATGCGAAACAGCGGTATATATATATATACATATATGTCAAAGTGGTATTTACAAAAAAAAAGATTATTATTATTTTGATGTAATGTTGGGGTTGGCGTTAGATATTTAGAACTGATGCAAAGTTAATTAATTAGGCATACAATTTGTTTTTCGTAAACAAAATAAAAATGTGTCATTATTTCCATGGTTCGGTGATCACACTATCGGTTTTTTCACAATTTTTATAAATAATCTTTTTATATTTCAATTTTCGATCGATATCTAGTTTATTATTGATTTTTATTTAATTTCATAAAATGTATCTTAATAGAAGATGATATTTTAAAATTTTCATAATTAACATACAATTGTGGAAGAATAAAAATACAATGATGTTTACTTCTCACTACACATACTGATTAAATGTAATAATTAGACAGATACACGTATAAAATCAATTTTATCTTAAAATAATAATTATTTAAATAATGGAACGATAAATGTATTAATTTGAAAAAGATAATATATAGGTTCGAAAATTTGTCGTCAAAAATAATGTCGATGTAGCATAGTTTGATAATGCACCTTCCCCGGTTTGGAAAGAGATCCAGGTTCGAATCCCGGTGGCGCAACAACAATATTTTTCGAAAAAATTGATTTTATATGTATATCTTTTTAATTAATATTTCAAATTAAATGTTTTCGTCATCATCTTCAGTAATATATTAATACTTAAAACTAGAAGATATTTTATCGACTACATGTGGTAGTGGGAGGGGGGGGTATGAGAGCGGGGTAAATTATGTTAATTAATAGAACAGTTCTTAATGAGTTGGATATTTTAGTGGTTGGTGATATCGTAGTTGTGGTACATCCCTCTCATGTTTAAATACCTCACATCATAATTTGATTTCCTTAAACAGTGACGTCTGCCATTACTCTCATACCCTGGGATTAAAACACGTATAGAACCACCAAACTTAATATTCTTATCAATCTATTAAACCCGGGACGTTTGACCCCTCGAGTGCCGCGCGCCGGCCATTACCCCCGCCCCCGGGGCCCCGCGTCGCGCCAATAAGGGCCCGCGGAGCGACACCTAGCCCCAATAGTGGGCCTGGACGGGCCCATCCGACGTAATGGGCCCGTCCTCGTCCATTATCGGCCCATTAAGGTGCGGCAGTTAAATAACCCATTTGACCCGTTCAATGCCGGGCGATTCTTAACCCAAAACACATTTACGACCGAAACCCGACGTAACTGTTTATTCTGTACCACTATCGGGCCGTACTATTCCCAGTAATGGGTGGCAAAACGATCAGGGTACAATTTTTGCGTATCAAAACATTACGGTCTCATCGTTAAAGATCATATTAAGAAGATATGGCGCGGGCTCGAATGTTAGATCAGGTATTATCTCACGGAAAGCGAAGTTTTTGACGCGCTAGTCTAGCGGTAAGACACTCGCACTTTCATTTATCATAGCGACGTTTCACTATCGGAGTAGGCAGATAGAACAGAACGCCGCACTCTCCTGTCCTTTCCTCGTCCACTCTGTAGGTTACACTTAGGTTGTTATTGTAGATCTTAGCAGGGCCCAACTTCTGTCTCATATATATATTTTTTATTCTGTTCATGTTCTTAATATACGTACATATTATACATTATAAACATTCTTATAAATATACAAAAAAGGCGAACAAGCTTCATAATGTAAGAGATGTTCACTGTCTCCGTTACTAGACTGAAGTCTGTACTAAAGGAGACAGGTTACTAATATGAAAACCATTAATATTAGGAATGAAGTAAACAGAATTCTAATAACATAATAAATAAGTAAAACACTCTCGCTATCCCACGATTGAAGCACTATGCAAAACAGAAAAATGATGTTCCGTTCATGTGATGTCAACACCCAATAACCAGCTGCCGAGATGGTGTTTGAGTTTGTCCATCGAGAATTGTTTCATACTGCTCGGCAAAATGTTGCAGGCTTTGGGGGCCAGAAACATATGGAAGGATTGACCAAAGCTTGTTTTCATTTTAGGCTTAACGGTGAGCCTATTCTTTTTTGCTCTCGTACCATAATTATGAGATGGATATTGATGAAGCTCTTTGTTGGAATTAAAATAAAGGATCAGCCTTTTTACATAGTGTCGTTGAATATCAAGATGCTGACATTCCTCAAACAGTGAGTCGGAGGGTAACCAATATGGTTTTCTGTAGATAATTCTGAGAATGGATTTTTGTGTAATTACCAATCGGTTAAGGGCAGTTTTCCCAACTTCACCCCAAACTATCTGTCGTAAATAGTTTTTCCACGCATGCGCCTGAGCGACCGCATTTTCACTGCATTCAGTCTACGTCACACTTTTAATAATAGGCATTGAACGTTATCCACGTGTTTCGAATAAAATAATTATACAATCATTATTAAAAAAAACACATTCCTATTGAGAAGTTTTAATTATTCAGAACAGACGGTCTGTGATGTTTTAAATACTAATTAAAAGTATCAATTATGATGAAATTGATTTTATATGTATATCTTTCATATCATTTTGTATCAATGTGTTTAAAATTTAATAACAAATGAACTGTAATTCTGGCGTCTGCTATTGGTTTAATCAAAGGTATTTGAGATTCCGTAAAAACAATGTAGATGGCTTTCAAATAATGGAACGATAGATGTATTCATTTGAAAAAGTGTAACATATAGGTTCGAAAATTTGTCGTCAAAATTACTAGCGCCGTAGCACAGTTGGTAATGCACAATGTCAACAATATTTTTCGATGAAATTGATTTTATATGTATATTTTTATAATTAATACATTTAATTCTATAATCGTCTGGCACCAAAGTGACGAATCACTTGACTGTATTTTTTTTTCTTTTTTTATTAATATTAAAAATATAATACAATTTCAATAATCAGTGGATATATATATATTTTAACATTTGTTTCTTCTCTATGAGAGTAAGACTCGTGTATAGAGAAGGAGTATATTCGAGTTAATTTATGTTTCAGTTAGTCTGTGTACATATTTTTTTTACTTCAGTTACAAATTTATGATAGTCCGTAATTTTTCTAATTGTGATGGGGAGATTGTTAAAAAATTTGATACCTTGATAAATATATTGATTTTGAGTTGCGGTATATTTTAGTTTTGGGATATCAATTTGATCTCTATATCTTGTAGATCGGAATATGAAAGAATTTACATTTTTGGACGTCTATTTTTGAGTAAATTAATCAACTGAGCTTTGCATATCCAACATAACAATAAAAATATGATTTTTTCCTGTTTCTAGTGATGGGCTTTTACCTTATTTTAAATACTTTCCTTCTTTCTATTTTTATTTCTACACGTCATATTTTTTATGTTTAAATTTTGTCAACTATCTAGTTAGTGATCAGTCATACCGTATATAAATATTATAATAATAAGTGAAGACAAAAGATAGGTTCCTAATAAACGATTGTCCCTTTCTCCAGTGCGAAGGGTTATTAGAATATTCCCTCCCCCTTCTCCCACTTGCACCCCTCCTCGCACATTAATTGAAAGGTCCCAATATTGTTTATTACAGCCGATGGAGCAATATTGACGGAGCGCGGCTCAACCCCCTCCCCGCCGATCGGAAGCCTCGGGACAGTCATCTGTGGATTAATTTGTATCTTCCCGGCACAGTGGCGTAGTCTAATTGCAAATGTATTTTGTAAATGTTTAATATATTTTTAAAACATTAAAAATCGTTCTCGCACCGATTAAATAATGTTTAATTCTAGTCCTGTTAAACTTACGTCATATTTTTTTCAGATATGACAGAACTGTCACTTTTATACATGTGTGTGTATGTGTGTGTCAGATGATTGGTGGGGGTCATGGGATATAAGATGCCGTCACCGGAAGAACGTGGTTCTTTTCCCATCTTTCCTTCGCATTAGCAATAAGCAATATATGAGTATATTATTGGAATAAACAAGTGTTGTTACAAGTTTCATACAGAGTTTCACTACAATTATTTTGAGTGTACAATAAGAGGAAATAACCCAAGGGAATTTGTGATAGTATTTCCAAAGGCACCACACTAGTGCAGTCAAATTGGAAATTTACTACAATAACAAATTGATAAAGTTATTGTTTTCGTAATAAATTAAAACTTGATTGTCAAATGAACAAAATTGTGACCAATTTCATATCATTTTTTAGAGGTATAGAAATGGTAAACCAAACTGAGCACAAATCAGCTATCGTCTGTCAAATTGGCTGTCGCTGGAAAAACTGTTGCCAATTTAAAATTGTATCTTCATCCTCCGAGACCACACCGAGATACAGAACTCAGTGTGCCAGATTCCGATCACAGCAGTGACATCAGGGTACAGCATCCATAGTGCCGAAGGCATTAGAAAAAATTATTAAAAATATTAATTAATGACAAATATGTACTTAATTGTATCAAAATGGGTTGGTGTATTAAATAATCGAAATGGGTTGGTGTATTAAAATGATTAATTAAGTGGTCAAAAACAATGTTAAATAATGTATATCAAAATTGTATTATTTTTAAGATTAGCGAAATTAGCTTTGTGGTTAAAATCCATTATTTTAGATTGTTAATATGGTTTCATTAACCACTTAATGAATTAAATTAAATAACAATCATTTTGCATGAAACCACGAAATTTATTATTCATCAACCGATTTCGCTTATCTCAAGCTTCATCAGGACGTATTTGAAACTAAACAATAACTGTCCCTCTCATTCTATACAGGCAAAACTGCTCGTAATGTCAATATTCGTGTCAAAGAGCATCTTAAATGTTTAAACAATTTCTCAGAATTTTCCAACCATATTATTGAAAAAGACCATTATTTTAATAATACAACAGGTTTCAATGTCCTACATAAAAACGGGTTTGACCTCCGTTTGAACAATTTAGAAGTCCTTGAAATAAAAAAGGCAGTAAATAGTGGTACGCCAATTGTTAATAATCAAATTAATTCATCCATTAGCCTCATATTTGGTATGTTTCTTTTAAAATCAATTTAATATCCATCAACGCTGTATTTTCCCCTCCCTTAATATTCCGTCTATCTGTATATGTATTCTGTCTCTCTCTTTCGCATATAATTTTATATTCTGCCTCCCTTGATGTTCTATTTAACTATATATGCTCTCTTTTTGTATTTACGATTAGTTTCTAATACGTCCTGATGAAACTTGAGATAAGCGTTTCATACAAAGTTATTGTTATTTTATTTAATATAATATGTCAAATCACAAAGTGATTGGTTTGTATGAAAAAAAAAAAAATACTTCTACCGGTTACGAAAAATATCATGTTCTTCTTCATTAATGATATTTTTCGAAACCGGTAGAAGTGTTTAATTCATTAAGCGGTTAATAAAACAAAGTTAACAATCTAAAGTAACAATTGTATTGTTATTTATTACAAAATATTTAATTTTTGTTAGCGATTGATTTCCCCAGCTCCGCCCCGGAGCCGAGACAGAGCACAGCAGCCGTCCCCATAATGGACTGATGATTTATCCTCCATCTCGTTAGTCCCCGCCTTCGGGCGCCAAGTTTCATCGGTTTCCAATTTGCCAACTCAATTAGCCCTGTTCGGGCGCCCGTCCCTGTCGATGATCGAATCCGCATGCAGCCTCTCCGAACGGTGTGTGGTCCGCGTGCATGGCAGGAGATGAATCTCTCACGTTTCTGAAATTACCTAATTGTCTGTTTTTCTTAGCCAATTTTTCACCAACAAATAATCCAGCGGCAAAAAAACAAATTTCTCCACTGACGGATAAGCAAATCGGTGATAGCCGATATTATATGGTATTCTGTATCGCTGTCCCTGGAATTGTACAAACGGTGTTTTCACGTATTAATTTTGAAAAATACGGACAAAACATTAATAATCATAAAATACTAATTTTTTAGTGTAAAATACTGGCGCTCTAACACGATTGGTAGTGTACTTCCCCGGATTGGAAATAGTGATCCAGTTTCGAATCCCGGTAGCGCAAAAACAATGTATATATTTATAATTAATACATTTAATTTGTAATTAAAATATCACAGACCTATGTTCTGAATAATTATAAATTCACAATAAGAATGTGTTCTTAATAATATTATCAAGAAACTGAACATAGACCATGTGACATAGACAGATGATCAATTTATCTGTCTACCGTATTACGATTTCGCGGATATATATTTATGTACTGTTATTGAATATATAAAAGTGAAAATATTTAACTTATCCTAACCTTACTTAAAAAAACATGTTCATTTTTGCCCTGCTGGCGTCTTATAAACCTGGCCGTTTAATCAAGCACTATATAGCCATAATGACACTACATCCTAGACGTCCAGAAAGTCATAGAAATTAGACGGGGAGACGTAATATTATTATGATATAATCGGATCGTAAAATTTTAACATACATAATATTTAGCCTAGATATTTTCCGGATTTCCTTCAAGATACTGGACCACAAATACGTTGTGTGAGTGAGATTTAACAATGATTGATAACTAAGATTTAAATACAAAATAATTTGTATTAAAAAATACGAAAATAACCAATATGTTCTTCTTAAAAAGTAAGATTTAACTTTTTTTTAAATATAATCACTGTCATATTAAATAGCGATTTAACAATCGTGCACTTCTGATTTACCAGATTTACAAAAAAAATTATCGAAATACGTTAAGAACGTGGCTACGAAACCAATCACATCCCACATATTATGTGATGAACTATCGCAAATTTCTTGTCCCATTATTTTTATTATGGTGTCATCACTTTGGTACCACTTACGCAATCAAATAGCCCGGCGACTTTTTTTAAAAATATAACTCGATTGGAAAGAAAATTTAAACGCTGACAATATAATATGCTTAGGAGAACACATTCTTATTGTGAAGTTGTAATTATTCAGAACAGACGGTCTGTGATATTTTAAATATGAATTAAATATATTAATTAGAAAGATATACATATAAAATCAATTTATCTAAAAATATTGTTGTTGTGCTACCGGGATTCGAACCTGGATCTCTTTCCTAACCGGGGAAGGTGCATTATCCTCTTTCAAATAATGGAACGATTAAATGTATTAATATCAAAAAGGTAACATATAGGTTCGAAAATTGTCGCTGTAGCATAGTTGGATAATGCACCTTCCCCGGTTAGGAAAGAGATCCAGGTTCGAATCCCGGTGGTGCAACAACAATATTTTTCGATAAAATTGATTTTATATGTATATCTTTCTAATTAATATATTTAAAATATAATATGCATTAATGTTAAAAATACGTATTAATTTTCGAAGACTAAATACTTTTACTGTTGCATAAATTGTGTCATAAACTATCTGATTTATGTTTTCACCTCTCTTATTTGTACACTTTATTTCATGTCTATTCATTTACTGGTCTGTGGTGATGAGACTTGTTGGACCCGTTGGACCAACCGAGTAGAAAAGGCAATAGGCACTTCTCTAGTGATAGGCCAAAAATCTGCAGGATGCCGAGAAAGGTGTAGGAGCAAGGCAATGTTCTTGGAGATCACGATCCTTAGATATGAAGGACCTACGTGGATGATCGATGTCAGCTGACGTTGTGTCGGGCCCGTATTGTTGTATTTAATTAGGAAATTTATTTATTTTTTATTTAGCAATATTTGAATATGTCCAAGAACACACAATTACTGGATTTTTACCTACAAAGGCACTGCTATTAAACAAATATCAAATATCGCATAGAGACAAAGCTATTTTTCATTATGTTTAATCGAAAATATATGGAACTGATTCATATATTACCATATATACAACTTTCAAAAATTTGATAAATGCAGAGATGGAAGGGTGAGAATTGGTGAACGTTTTATTTATATAAAGTGATCACTTTAGCCACCCGAAAACAGGTCGTAAGTCCTGTAATTAACCCATACTTCCATTATTCCATTCATTCCTTTAAATATAATAAAAAATAGCTTTGTCTTTATGAGATATCTGACATTTGTTTGATATAAATATTTTATACATTAGAAGTGAACATAATTTACTGATGTGTTAGGCATCCACATCTGATAAAGCATTATCTTGGCAACTTTGCTAGACTACCGTCTGTGTTAAAGTGGACAGTTTTTTTTTGCGGTGTTATTTAATTAAAATTAAAAAGAAATAGTAAGATTCAACAGAGATATATAAAAAAGTGTAGTGAATCTGTCGTAAATGTGAAGTGATTCATTAGTGAATTGTATTGTGATTATGCTGGAATGATTCCATAACTTTCAGTCAGTGTTATGTGTGTTGTACAGTTTCGGAGCTAAAAACATGTTGAAGCGTTGAAAGAATGTCGTCGTTGCTCTCGGAACAGGCATAACACTTATTAGATATAACATGACCATTACGGTTAGTAATAATAATACCCTGTTCAGGGAGTAAAAAAAAGTTATGTTTAGGAAATCGGCACTTGTGCGTTTCTTCGTTTCACGACCCCCCCCTCTCTCGCAATGGGCGTGCGTTAAACTCCATAAGTTGCCAATTTGAGGTCTCTGATGGATCTACGGTTGGCGTGACCTCTCAGCCTGATGAATAACCCGGCGCATGGCTGATGGGCCCGCTCATCTGACGGCGGCCGGTCATCGATTGTGATAATCGCATTACGTACCTGCTACCGACCGCGCTGTCACGCCATCTCTCGTTCAAGGCAGGGGAGGTAATCAAAGGTTATGGAGTGGTTTTAATATCATTTCAACAATTCGTGGTGCTGCAATAATTTCGCTTAACTTGACTCCACATCTTCATATCACATTTGGTATGATAGGTATCGTGAATGAATGAATTATACGTCGTGGTTCCAATTTTGTGGTTTCGTTATGATTGACAATACACCGAACCTCGTTACCTACATCCGGCTTCGGTGAACCACGGGTAGATGACGCTACCAGTCCGCCTCACACATATACGAACAGAAATACTAACTTTACGGAAGCGAAATCTAAGCGATCGATTAGAGAGAGTGCGAAAAATATTATATAAAGAAAAGCATTCGAGATGTGGTGATGGAGGTGGTTGTAAATAATAAGTTAGACCGAGAGAATTACAAACGAGGAAGTCTGAGAAGAGTACAAGAAAAGATGTCCATTATAGACACTACCGAAAATCGAAGGGGCCAACGTTTAGTATACAGTATTCGCCACAATACGCATATCACAGAAATGTAATTGAGGGAAGATTGAAGAAGGAGACAGAGAGGATGTCCCAAAAAATATATATTCAACAAATCGATCCCTCCTACGTTAAGTATCGTAAATAAAAAATGTAATTTTAAATCATTCTAGCGTTTTGCACGTATTTAATACATTTTTAAGTAGCTGAAATTTTTTTAATATTATGTTTATTAATACCTAAATCATAGAAGTATTAAGTATTAAAAATACTAAAATGATTATGTCTCTTTTTACTTACTTTACGTGGGAGGGGTCGAAATATAAAAAAGGCGAATGCAGATACGTACAAATTAACACCCCTGTTTACATTTAATACAAATTAAATGTATCAATTAGAAAGATTATATTTATGGTAAATTATAAAATCAATTTATCGAAAAAATATTTTTATTGCTAGCGGGATTCGAACCTGGATCTTTTCCTATGCGGGAAAATGCATTGACAGATTACACTACACCAACATAGAAAGTTGACGACAAATTTTCCAACATACATGTTGCACTTTCAAATTGACACATCTGTCGGTCCATTACTTGAAAGCCATCTTTATATTATATTGCTCTGTACTCGCATCATCTTAAAAATAACACGTGGACTATTTACTATGAGAATGCTTTAACGCGCAGTTTCATGCGCACATTCACGTGGATTATTTAAGGGTTGGCCCAAAAAAAGTGAGAACATTTCGTAAAATGTGATATAATTATATCAAAATTAGTTTAACTATATCATCAATAGCTTAAATAGTTTACTAATTTACTTACTTACCTATAGTACGTTTTATTTCGACAATTACCGGTCGCCATCTTTGATTTTTATTTTTCCCATTTTTTATATTTGGTTTTTTCAAATTGTTGCCCAGAATGACAAAAATCACCACAGAAGACCGTATTCTGATCAAAAATTTGCGAATTGATAAACGTCGGTGTGCTAGGAAAATGATCAAAGAGTTTCAAAACAATGCCTAGAATATAGCTAGACATTACAGCATAACTGAACATTACATCAGGACGGAGCTCCATCTCACACAGCCAGAAATACAATCAACTTTCTTCGTCGTGAGAATGTCAATTTCATCGAGCCAAGCATGTGGCCACCGAACAGTCCAAATTTAAACCCAGTAAATTATACAATATGAGGTGCTAAATATTGTGCAAAAAAATTACATTAAGAATTATAATTAATTATTATTATGTTTTGAAATAACTCACGTGTTACGAGATGTTATGACTGTTTTTGGGCCACCCTGTATGTATAATATAACGTTCTATTTTTAACACGTTCCAGGACCAAAACTCGTAAATGTGTATTGCGAGTCGTGTCTTACCTGATAAACGTTACTAATATGTAAATACTAGCATTAAAAAAATCATTTAGACAGCCTTATTTGAAGAACTTTTGCAGAAATATTGATATAATGTTAACTAGCATTTTACCAGTCCCAAAATGTGACAGTTAGGCAAGTTGTTGCATATGGCAACAGAAGAAGAAGATGCGGCGGAATTTTACACATGTAAAGAATATTTAAAAAAAAAAACAAAAAATATTTACTTATTTATTCTTAATGTGGTGCAATAAACAATATCAAAATCTTAAATATTTGCAAAATTACTTTGTGGCCTCATTTTATATTAATAATTATACAAAATACTTTCTTTAAACCACTTTTTATTAATTATTCTACATGTTTCGATACAAATTTGAAATTTTAGAAATAAGAAAAAGTGTTAATAGCAAGCTTAATTTAATATTATAAATAACTAAATCCTCTTTGAAAAATAGTCAACTTTTAAATATGTTTTCATATTAGTTGTTACGTATAAACCATTTTATATTTTTGTTTTTATCTATGCTTGTATTTAATTTCGGTATACATTGTTTCCTGAAGAAGTTACCCCATAGGTATCGAAACATGTAGAATAATGAATAAATAGTTGTTTGAACAAAGTATTTTGTATAATTATTGAGAACAAAGTCGTCCATTTTTACTACAACTTCTCTTTCACATATTTGCTTAGTTTCATTTTGAATCTATGTAGTTTCTCCTCCTTTCTTATATTTTCTGGCATTTCTTTAAAGATCTTCGCCCTGTACATCATCGATTTCTGAAATTTGGCTTTTCTTCCTGAATGGCAGTCTCAGTCTATCTTTACCTCTTGTATGATGTTCGTGTTCACGTAGATTTGCATCAATTTTTCGTATTAATTCTGCCGATATTTTCTTATTATAGCTTTATTTTACCACACTGACATTTGTTGCATTTCTTTTTCGTTAGCCAATAGCAAAATGCTGCTGCAGCAGTTGATGTGAGAAATAATAACAGAGTTGTATACTCAGCACTAATGAATCTAGCAATATAGCAATTTTTTAGTCGCGTGTCTTGTATTTTGCGATATAAATTCAATTTTTAATCTATCATGACTCCCAAATGTTTTATTTCAGTCACTTCCTTCAGACTTTCACCATCTATGATAATTCATGAATTTAGTTTTGTTTACATTTTGTTTTTTCTTTTTTTTTTTAAGTGCGACACTAAAATGTCACCTCTTACAATTGTACCCAGGTACAACAGCGTCACATGACAGACACACATTTTTGGTAATTTATTATATTAACTGTGCCTCAGGTTTCGTAGCAAAGCTGTAGTTTGTACTTAATATACTGATTGTTGACTAACAATGCCAACATTTCGTCTCTGCATTCGCGCTCTTATTTACCCGCGGAACATCCCTCCGCTGTATATTTATCGATACTCCCCCGGGGCGGTTTGCGCCCCGGATGTAACACAAACACGCTCCCGAGCGTCAATCTCTTCGGAAACTTTCGTGCGTTGTTCGCCGAGCTAATTTGCATTGTTAAAGTACACGTGATCGATAGGTGAACGTGCATCGGTGGGGTGGCCCACGTTTTAAGACGTACAGAGGACACTTACATTGTATATAAATATATAAAAACAAAGCTGTTTTTTATTATATTTAATGGAAAATATATAGAAGTGTGGGGTAATTACAGGGCTTGCGACCTATCTTCGGCTGGCTTTAGTGATCACTTGTATATAACGTTAAAATATGAATTAAATATATTAATTAGAAAGATATACATATAAAATCAATTTTATCGAAAAATATTATAGTTGGATTATGCACCTTCCCCGGTTAGGAAAGAGATCCAGGTTCGAATCCCGGTGGCGCAACAACAATATTTTTCGATAAAATTGATTTTATATGTATATCTTTCTAATTAATATATTTAATTAATATTTAAAATATCACAGACCGTCTGTTCTGAATAATTACAACTTCACAATACCACCAATTCACCAATTCTCGCCTCTCAATCTTCACATTTTATCAAATTTTTGAAAGTTGTATATATGTTAGTATGTGGACTCGCTTCGAGTACCACTACACCATAATATTGAAATTATTTTAAAGGAACATTCTATATCTGTAAAATGTGTTGTGTTACATATTATACTAGATTACGCCTGAAAAATCATTTATTTATAATTTTTCTTATTTTGACCAGTATTTGAATATGTCAAAGAAAATGTAATTACTCGATTTTTACCTACAAAGGCACTGATATTAAACAAATATCAGATATCTCATAGAGACAAAGCTATTTTTTATTATATTTAATGGAAAATATATGGAAGTGTGGGATAATTACATGGTTTACGACCTGTCTTCGGCTGGCTTTAGTGATCACTTATATATAACGTTCACCAATTCTCACCCCTCAATCTTCACATTTATCAAATTTTTGAAAGTTGTGTTGTAATTGTGTCTTCTTGGACATATACACAAATATTGCCAATTAATATTTGTTAATAATAGTAAAACGCTTTGTTTATACCACATGAATCAACATTTTTCAACTTATTTAATATTAGAGATGAATTAATTATTTGAGATGGCACTATTCTGAATTTTCCAACCATCTTTTAGAAACAAAACGTTGTAATTTTACACTTATGCCCCATTATGTACTGTCAGTAAACCTTACGTCACGTTTTCATCCAGGTCCAGGAAAAAGACACTTAAAGGACTCTCTTGCTGGCAACCTTCTAAGGATTTCCCAACGGGACACCCACACCCTAACGAATAACCGAAATGTTTCTTCCACATTGGTTGACTTTATATGTATATATTTCTTATTAATACATTTAATTTGTATAAAAAATATCAAAGACCTATGTTCTGACAAATTGCAACATCACAATGAGAATGAGTTATCCTTAAAAATAAAAAATAATAAAAATGTTATAATATTGCTTGGATTCTTGATGTTGCCAAAACATAATATTCTTTATTACAACTGAATTAAATTATTACGTGTAAAAAATAATCTAATAAAAAGTGTGTGTTCCATGTTTGGTTTCAAATAATGGTCACCAAAAAGTATCAGGAGAACATGTCGTACTCCGTAAGTTCCAGTAAACAACCCGAGGGTAGAATTTGGAAGATGTAAGGAAGATGTTCATTGCCTACCGTACCGAGAAATGTCGGGTAAGGAGTAACTTAGTCCTTATATCTTCTGCTATCCGGGTAACGTGGTATTGTAATTTGGTGATTTTGTTTGATACATCGAAAAATTAATAACGGAAAATAATTATATATTATTTAGTGTCTTTTTTATTTCCTGTTATCCTGGTAGCCTAATAATTTAATTTTATATTTTCTTACTACGATAAAAATTAATCTTTGGTAATAAAAATATAATAATATTTCCCTGCTCCCCCTGATTTCTACGCTATTCTGGATGCAGTTGCGTGGGAGGATGGGAAGTATGTACTTTTCGACTGATGTCAGCTGTGTAAAGTGCCTGTCGTGCATCCTCTGTATTTGTATCCGGGTAGCAGAAACCATTGAGTTACACCAAGTTCCCGTTGAGTATAAGACAATTTACAGTACCGAAACATACAGTGTTATCTTGGAACGGACTATGCTCATAGTGCTTACGTAGTTTGTCGAATAATAAAACTGAAATGGCATTAGGGTGGGGGGTAGTTTAACCGAAGAAATGACTTGGGAGGTTTCGTATCGAAAGCCGAAACGTAGGTCGCCTCCCTAGCTCGCTTGGCTGATGCCGTAAGAAAGTTTGCAGGAAGCAGCTGTGTGCGGAATTTAGATGGCAGAGAAGAATGACGGTCATCCGTCTGAAAAAGAAGGAAAAAAAAAAATTGTTATGAAATCGCAATTTCATATTTTTAATACAAATTAAATTAAGCAATTAGAAATGTATTATTATTTATTATCTTTGTTTTATTAACCACTAAAATGAGTTTAAATACATCTACCGATTTCGAAAAATACCATTTTCTTCTTCAGGATGTGATAACTAACTAAAACATATATTGTTTCTTTGACAGAATCTATTTTTAATAAAGAAAAAAAAAATTTTTAGTACCTAACTCAAATCATTACTTAATACAAATTTACTCGAATAATTTTTAGAATGGGACTCGTAGTTAAATTTAGTTGGTTGTTTATAATTTTTTGATTAGTTTTACACGCTTTATTTAACTCCAACGATTCCAAATTATTTAATTTGTAACCAACACCGTTTATATGCAAAATTGACAATCCCAATTTTTTATCAAAATCATGACCCATTTCTATGAAATGATTAGCAAATTCTGAAAACCCACTATTGTTCAAACATCTCAAATGCTCCATTACTCGTATATTAAAATTTCTACCCGTTTTACCAATATAATAATACCGGTAGATGTATTTAAACTCATTTTAATGGTTAATAAAACAAAGATAATAAATAAAAATATGAATCTTAACCACAAAGATAATATTGCTGATTTTAAAAGTATAATTAGAAATGTATTAAAAAAAAATGTCTATCAAAAGAATACTTTGGTTGCTACCGGGGTACGAACCCGAAACTTTTCCTATACGGAAAGACGCGTTAACATTTCGCCATATCAACCGTTTACGTTTTCAATATATTATATTTTGAATATTATTTTATATGTATATCTTTCTAATTGATTAATTTGATTTGTATGATAATAATAGATTAAATCAAAGATCTCGAGATCAATCTTATCGATGCGATAATATGTTTTACTGATTACTGTAAATATAAAATTCTAAATTTATTTGTATCTTTCCAAGTTATGTATATCAAATTTATTTCAACTCTCGGTGAACTACGTTCTGAATAATCTCAGCTATCAAATGTGCACCTACTTCAATTGATTCTAATTTGTGAAAAAAATGTAGACCGCAGCGGTATTCGCACCCCAGTCCCTCCGCGGTTAACACAAATTACTTCGGTGTGTGCGTGCCTCGGTAACCAATAAACAAGATAAGTCTCATCTGTTTGTATCTGCGGTTCGAATCCGAGTCGCGTCGTTGTCTCACACACCCCCCCCTCCACATTCGGTGGATTATATTCGGCAATTTAAATTTCAACGAGCGATTCCTCCGACACAAAGAGGCTCGCGCTGCGCCGGTGTGAGTGCGTCATTTCCCCACATATTAAAACATTCTGATGATGTACTCGCATCAAATATCTTCGGTATCATCATATTATACACGATGCACACCCTCGCCGAGACAGGGTTGCCGCAATCGTGCTATTTGGAACAACTCCTTAACTATGTCGTAGCGTTTTAAATTCACCGCCGTCCCCAGCTGACCAAAGGACACGAGCGACATCTGCATCTTTACGTTACATCACACTTTTCATACTTCACGTTAGCCACTATATTCTTTACACTTCCTTTCATATCGCTGACCAAATAAAAGAGTCTATACGAACGATTTTTTTCATATATATACGTGTAGGATCATTCCATATGAAATGGTCCAACACTGGTTGCTTGACCATTTTTAAAAAAATTATCCAATCACCCTAACTTGTTGGTGTTCAAAACGACCATTATTTTAAATTTATTGTTTTTGGTTTTTACGTGGCGGCCATATTTCTATTACAACATTTTTTATAGCATATTTTGCAATGTAAATAGTTTGCGGAAAATGTAATATCTCAGTTCTTATTTATCCTATCAACTCGGGGTTAAAAGCAATTTATTTAGAAAGAAATGGGCTACAAGATTGCTTTTATATATTTTCACCTACATGCATTCCCACAGTGTGAAATTTCAGCCTTAATTCTTAGGTTTCGTTTTATAAAAGTTGTTTGTGCAAGAAGGGTTAGAGTCTAACTCTACATATAGAATGACCCCGTAGTGTTTTTTAAATGGAATTTTTATGGAATTTTTCAATAATTGTTAGCCAAAATAAATATGCATGAAACTCATTTTGATTGAGTTTAACCGAAGAGTTAAGATATGAATTAAATTCTATAACTAATTTTATTATGATAAAGAGGAATATACACACCACGTATTTGCCAATTGCCCTGTTACCTTCGTCACCTTGAGGCCGCCTTTTTAAAAAATGACTAGTAAGACAGCATCAAGTGATTTTTCAGCTTGATAACGCCCGTCCGCATACTGCTAACATTATAAAAGTAGCTCTTCAAGAGCTCGATTTAAACTTATGCATCAATCCAATATGTACCCAAAATATTAATTTTTGCGGTGCTTTAAGTATATTTCATACGCATTTTTTTTCTGTATTGTTTTAATAATGTTGATCATTCTTCTATAACTCCACATCTCTCCGTGAAGGTTTCCATCTTGTACAGTTTCAATCCTCACTCTCATCTGCTCTTCAGAATCAATGCACTCATAACCGAATACTCAGGTACTTTCAATATTTTTCCTGTTCCATACCTAGCCCTGTTGCAGTAAGTAGTAGTGGCTAGTCTCCTTCCGGAACCATCTATTTTTAAGTACGTCCACCCTACCAGACCCCTTTACTGTGCCCTTAGAACCTTTTAACGTATATTCTCAAATATTTTTGGATTTGTCTTGCATATTGTTTCTGGTGCAAATACAGTAATGTTACCGGTGCGTAAGTAAAAATATTAAAATAAATATCGATTTTCCTCGTGTGTGCCAACCCTGCGTACAACCCCTTCGGCACGAGGGCCCCACAACCCTTTCTGTATATTTTCCTACGCGCCTACGTAGCCGATTACTACTTTTAGGGAAATTACACCTTAAGTATTTACCCAGATGGCGTTAGTGGGACCTCCCCCGCCAATAGCCCCCCTCCCCTCCGCCCGCACGCACACACGCGCGCACGAATTACGTTTCATCTTTCACGCTTGACGATTTTCATTATTCTCACATATTACAATATCTCTTCCGTCGCGATTGTCCCCATCGGTGTGTGTTGACGCCATTTTTCTCAATTAATTAGCGAATCAATATTTTTTTGTCACATTTCATTCGTGTTGTATTTTTAGGTTAATATTTTTGTTTTTTTTTTTATGTCGACCGGTTTCAGAGCGAGCGCTCTTCCGTCAGGGCAAAATAAAGATAAATTATGATCTCTTCATTGATAATGGAGATGCATAAATAAATAAACATAACTGTGGGGACAGCATTAAAATTCACCGCCATCATCGCCGTTCTCAGCTGACCGACGACACTGGCGACATCTAAGATGTCGCACACTACTTATCACACAAGACAATCATTATCTTCACTCGATGATCCATATTTTCAGTTCGTCTCCTATATTATACTTGTTTTATTTTAATATTTATGTCATTTACTGTATATCATTATATTTATTATTATTATTATTATACACGCTCTATTCATGCTTTAACATAATTGTAAAATTTCATCAGAAATGCAATACACAAAGTTAATAAAATTAAAATTACACGATATCAGCATGTTTTTACATAATCAAAATAAATATAATATGTAAAGTAAAGCAATTTATCTGTCACCATTGAGTTGAGACACAAACAATTGTAATAATGTAGTCCTATTTAGAGTTAAATTAACATCAAAAATGTCGACTACCTCCGAATATTCATTCCCCATAGAATGCATTCTGACATTACCACTGTAATAGAACAATGAATTGTGTCTCGATGACCTCAATGGCGCGTGAAAGTCAAGCAGACCAACAATCTGGGGGCAGTCTATCATACCATTGATGATCCTGTATAGAAATACAAGGTCGGTCATCGTACGTCTCACATTGAACAATTTCAGACGGCTAAGGAGATAATCATAATCGATATCCTCAGAGCGTATATTTTGTTTCGACAGCTGTGCGGTATCGCCCTGTCATATATGCGTGGCGCTATTGAACAGCCGTTTAGTAGCATTGAAAAATGTCAACCAGACGGCGAATGAGTAGGACCAAAATAAGAGAAGTCCTGTAGATTGTAATTTGTGCATTTTGTCATACCGCATTCAGTTTAATCTAGACATCTCTAATTTTATCATTATCACATATGTAATATTCTTATTTCTTAAGCGGTGTTGGTCAGTATAACAATACCCCAATTAATGATTGCAATCTTTTCTTATGAATAAACCTATTCAGATGTAAATTTCACGTCATTCGACCATTTTTTTTTTGCGTGATGATAATTATTTTAGTAGAGCTAATTATTTGACTAATTTGTACAGATGATGCAGTATTTCATGACACAAATTAAAAATCTACTTGATAGCCCATTTATGCATCTTAATACGTCTTTTTATCTAGTATTTTTGTTATTTATCCTTAAAATTACACGATACATTTTATTAGGAGAACACATTCCTATTGTTAAGTTGTAATTATTCAGAACAGACGGTCTGTGATGTTTTAAATATGAATTACCGGAGAAGGTGCATTATCCAACTATGCTACAGCGGCAATATTTTTAGCGACAAATTTTCGAACCTATATGTTTCCTTTTTGATATTTTAATATGAACGATTAAATCGAAAATTTGTCGTTAAAAATACTGTCGCTGTAGCATAGTTGGATAATGCACCTTCCCCGGTTAGGAAAGATATCCAGGTTCGAATCCCGGTGGCGCAACAACAATATTTTTCGATAAAATTGATTTTATATGTATATCTTTCTAATTAATATATTTAATTCATATTTACGATACGTTTTGTATGCGCACTCAGTGATCTAAACTTTATATATAAATTTATTTAGAAAAACACTATTTATTGATTCATCAATATGTTTCGATCCCTATGGTATCTTCTTCAGGAAACAATGTATACTAAAGTTAAAAATACAAGCATAGATAAAAACAAAAGTATAAAAGTATAAATGGTGGGGTACTGCTAATTTAAAAGGTAAATATTTAATTTGCTATTAACATTTTAATCTTATTATTCTCGTAGTAGTTGTATATAAAATTTCTAAACCCTTGTTAATATCAAAATAATAGTTCGTTTCCAAAAGATGATTGGCGAATTCGCGTCAGATCGCGGCGAGTTGAGATTGTTTAACAGTCTCACTAATGACAGTTACATTCGCTTCCCATTCGCCCACCGATACGTTTGACATCTCGCGTCATACGAACGCTTAAAAACACCCTTCTTCCGAAGGCCCACCCCCCTCGGAAACACTTTCCACCCTTATTTCTCTTATCACCGAGCACAAAGACACTCACTTAATATATCGGCATTCTGGCAACCATGTTTTTGACGGCGATGTTATTTGACATCGGTTGATAAATTAAATTTGATACGAGAGATTCCTCCCCAGGTGGCGCCTCGGCCCGGCCTCCCTTAGAGGTGCCGCCCCCTCCCGCGCCGTGATTAATACGGGGTGGTTTTTCCGCCCGAGCGAGGAATCTTTTGAATTTGTGATTAAAGACACAAGAAGCCAGATAGCGCGCTTCTGATTCACTTTTGACAGATATTAACACGGATTATTGATGTTGTTCAGAACATGGGCTTATTAAAACATCGGCTGGGGCGGCGCCTTTGTGTTACATTTTTTTTGGTTACATCTCTGTTTGTTCTAAGATGATTGTTTTTACCGACATATAATAATTGTATCTTTTGTTTAACACATTTGCTTACTAAAACGTTGGCTGGGGAGGCACGTCTATATTTTTTATTTTATTGCATTACTGTTTATTTACTTTAAGTATGTTGTTGTTATCGACATACGAGTATAACGTTTCTTTAATTTTGCTTAACACTTGACTTAGTGCATTATAATTTTAATGCCTAATACTTATATAATAGATCAATTTTTTTTTGAGCCCATTATTATGAAAATCGTGAAATATTTTTACATTACAAAACACAAGTGTTTCAAAATTTATTTAGTCTTACTAGATTTACAATTTGTTTCGACATATAAATGTTGCATGTAGCTTATAAGGAAATAAAAAAATTAGGGTTGAAATGACTTTCTCTATTATCAAAATAAACACCCCAACGACACAAAAATCATATTATATTAATTGAAATCTTCCATTTCTTGGCCTAGACCACTTTCATAATAATGTTCATTGTAACGTGCACGGCATAGTGCACGGCAGCGCGTCCACCGGCTTCACCCAAGATATAACATGAGATTTGCGGGTACCATGAACAGAATTGGCCATTCTGTCTCCCGCCTGCTTCCGACAGTCATATTCTCAAGGAAATATAAAAACAATTAGAATGAAATTTTACAAATTATAATTTACAGAAATAATACAATTGGAACAAATAAACAAAAAGATAAATGTTGTCAAATTATTTACGAGAAATCACTCCGTAAAACTACATTTTAATACACAAAGCGACTTTCATCAGCAGCATAGATGGAATTTATTCAGCATATTCAAACACATCTATATTAATCAACTTTCATTTCTATTTGACATTATCGCCGATAGGTGGAAAAAATTCATCAGCGATCAAGGAGCAATCCTTGTGTGATAAAATTTCACTTTAGCAAGGCAACAGGTTGAATTTCGGTTGGTAAATTTTACTGCCCTTTGAATATCAAAGTTTTAGGATTACTTGTAAATTGACGTCGTTCACGGCGTGATGTTTAAATAAGGTTTTTTCTATATGATGATGTTTCGAGCAGATGGATCCTAATCGTGTTCATCATCCTACTCAGTCCATGTACAATTAAAAAATCACCTTTAGCGGTATAATGGCACCTCCTGACGCGGAGGTCCATTCTCAGGAAGGGATTTACATCCTGTAAGAAAACAAATACAATACATAATATGACATAATATACATAATATAAAACTTCATGTTAAATATTGAATCACAGGGTTGCAATTTACTGCATTCTACGACGAGATATCGACAGCGTTCCTGTTCTCCGTCAACGGAAATCCTTAGACAAAGATCCTTTCGCGCGGTTGTGTTGCCATCGCTATTACATGGCAACCATAGAGGGCACCATCGGCGGGTAGGTACTAAAACGTGATAATGACCCTATTAGACTAGCACTACTTGCTAAATTGCTACTAATGTAATTAGTAGCAATTTTACAAAAAGGAAATTTCTTTAGTATGTCGAAACAAAGCTAGAAGAATGCTGAGTTAGAAGATTGTGGTGTGTGTGTAGGGATTATCGCACTCTACTTGTTCTGATCGAGTCTACAAGGGGTAGGACAACGCGTAAATCAAGATGGACATATATTCAAAGCCTACCTGCATTAGTTTCATGAGATTTCTCCCTTGAATTACTGTACGAGGAGATGTACCCAGTTAGCTATGGAAGTGTGTGTGTCATGGACTGCACTTTGGATGACCTGTAGAGCTTCATCATTGGTTCCAATCTAGGCATAACGCCATCTAGTTTTATTACGTACATAATAAATTATATTTCCTCGTTTTTATATTCTTTCTCAGGTGTTGGTTTTTTCACTTATAATGATTTGTAGAGTAATGCTCACGCATTTTACAGGTTCTGTATTAATAAAAACTCCGTCAGAAAAGTCAAGTTGTTTCGCGTTGGATTTATTCAAGAGATCTAACTAACTGGTCGTAAAATATTTACATAGTACTATAAATTATTTTATGTGTTGTAAGTGACATAAATATGCCATTATATTATACCCGACAACACGTGTTTTTATTTATGAAATAAATCGGTCGCATGTGTGATTTGCAAGTGTATTTATTTTGTCTTTAAATGCGGCACACAATAAACGTCGCACATGGGGCTTTATGTTTTGTTAGTTTGTTGGTAGATGTACATGAATTCACTGACAATATGGTTATCTACGTTTGTGGCATGTCGCGTATGCCGTGCCATATTAAAAGAAAATTATTTTGTCTCAAAACAAGTTATTGTGAATAGTGCAGTTGCAGGTCAACGAATAGCTATAAATTTATTTACTTCAATCGAATTGCCATCGCCTCACATTCTAGGTCCAGTATATTCATCAGATCTGTTTCTTTGTCTTATCCTAATAAAAGGTAGTTGGAGGATCGCAATCTCCACGAAACACTCTTTGATCTTATACGTTTCTGGCATCATTCCTCCATTATTTTCAGCATCCTGCAGTTCTCCGCGCTTACACGTTTATAACCTGTTGCGGTCTACACTTGACTGGTTCTGATCATCTCTTCTTCTGAATCTCTCCACAAATATGTTAATTTAATTTAAATACACCATACCAAGAGTATTTTTTTTAACATTATCTAACTTTGTTTATATTACCACTAAATATCACATAATATCTAGTCAATTTCATAAAGGAGCATTTTCAGACGTTTATTTAAACTTTTCAGAATTTTCCAATCATTTAATAGAAAATTGGAATTGTCTGTTTTACATATAAACAATGTTGGCCTTAAATTTAATAATTTTGAATCATTTGAAATAAATAAAGCGTATAAAATGAACCAAAATATTATAAGTAACCAATTAAATTTAACCACAAGTCCTGTTATAAAAAAAATTGTAATAATTTTGTATCATTTAAGTCAATATAGTAACAATTTAAGTTATTAAATATTTTAAACATGATATATATGTTTTTGGTTAGTTAATTTGGCATCCTTAAGAAGGAATTGGTATTTTCTAAAACCGGTTGTTGTAATTAATTAAGTGGTAAAAAAAGAAATTTAAATAATCTAAAAATTAATTTTATTATTTTTATTCAATTCTTGGTACAGATACTGTCATCATTGAAAACTAACCTGTTGAAAATAAGGTTCTATATTCCCCTATATAACGTAGCATGTAAATAAATACAGAGACTACCTATTTATATCTTCATTAGTAAGTTTATGTGTTTTCAATCGACAACACTCTTCTTCACTATGGATCATCCCACCCCTAGACTTGTTGAAACGCGGGGGTGCGCTCGTACCCTTCTGGCCCAGTTTGACTGACAGCGTCCTCCCCGCCGTCGCCCGTTCCCTCTACAAATCAAACCCCCGTGTTTCGAAGACTACCTGTTTTAATATAGACACGCCTAATTAATTTTCCGCCATAAAAAAAAAATCGTATACATTCAATTTGCGTTTCTCTGGAACAACATTAAAATATCTTTTGAAAATAAAGTAATTGGAGATGTAAGATCGTTTTAAAATTATTAATATCGTTCTGGCTGTATACGGAGAGAAAATAAAATGTCTCATTAGATTAGGTCTAGCAAAACAAGCTTTTAACGCCAATAAACAAATCTTCAAATCACATCTGCTATACCGCAGTTCATCAAAACTTACATCTGAAGTACAGCACTTGATGGAAGCGAAACATGGACTACGAGTATTACCCAATAGACGTTGTACTGGAGTATCTTTAGTTTCTGCAAGAAATGACGAACAACGCACCCCTCACATTTAAATATAATATTTATTTTATAACTAAATAAAATAGTTTCTTCTTCAATATTAGCAAAACTAATAACTAAGATAAGGACGATATTTAAAAAAATCTAGGAGATACAAATTAATTTTCAATAATTGCAATAATTTGCAGGTAAAACATGCAGACATTTTGATATTAGAATTAAAGAGCACTCGAGATGTCTAAATAGCAACAACTATTCAAAATTTTCCAATCACCTTTTGGAAACGAACCATTGTTTTGATATTAACAAGGTTTTAGAAATTATACGTATCAAATACTAGGAGTTAGATAAATTAGAAATTTTAGAAAAAATAAAAAGTATTAATAGCAAGCTAAATGTTATAAATAAGCAAATCCTTTTTGTAAATAGTTACCTTTTAAATTTGTTTTCATATTATTCACCACTTTATAGTTTTATCTTTATCTATGCTTATATTTTTAATTTTAGTATTCATTGTTTCCTGAAGAAGATCAAATAATCAATAAATAACGGTTTAAACAAAGTATTTTGTCTAATTATTTAAATAATATAATGTTTAGTTTTAATGTTTCAGTTGAACCCGACCTTCTTCGGGACAATATAGTCTAGACTAACTTAAGTGCAGATATTTAAATTGACGGTTACGAGGATAGAGCGACAGCATATCGTAAATGGGCAAAAAAAAAATTTAATTTTTAATTTTCACATATTATTCATAAAGTTATAATTGTAATTCAACAATGTAATTCCGTAATAATTAACACAATTTTTTGAGTTATCAACTATAAAAAATACAGCCATAACCATTGCCGGTTGACAACATTACAATTAACTTACAATGACCATGATATAAGGCCCAGTTGCTAAAAATCGAAACTACATTCAAATAGTAAATTAATTTTACCGTAAATCGTTAGTTAAAAATGGCGGACTCTTCACAGATGTTTCGCAAGACACCTGTCACATTTTTATACTTTTAATATTGCAGTGCACGACAATGAATCATTAAATATCCCGCTATTTTAGTGATGTGAGGTCGTCCGATGCTGACGACGCTGTTCAATTTATATTAGCACATTTTCAGCACAGTGACAGATTTCGAACGCTAGGGGTGAATAAATCATAAAATTGTACGTATTGCCAATGGTGAATATTTAAAATTAATTAATTCTAGTAAAATTCGCAAATATTTGATGATTATTCACCTTGCCGCACGAGATTATCTTTGACTATTTAATATAATTATGTAAATTTGACGTACAAACATTCCGCAAACGTTTTTCACCGCTATAGTATAAAGTTACTATAGTAAAAATTCAATATATTAATTGCAATGATATACATATAAAATAAATTTAATCAAAAAATATTGTTGTTGCTACCGGGAAATGGAATGGAACGATAGATATATTCATTTGAAAATATATGTTTCAAAATTTGTCATCAAAGTACTGTGTGCTGTAGCATAATCGGTTAATGCACGTTCCCCGGATTGGAAGAGATCCAGGTTCGAATCCCGGTCTGCGCAACTTTTCGATAACATTGATTTTATATGTATATCTTTCTAATTGATACATTTAATTTGTATTTAAAATATCACAGACCTGTGTTCTGAATAATTACAACTTCACAATAAAAATGTGTTCTCCTAATAAGGAAAAATATATGACTCGCTTGGTAACTTTGTGTGGTCATTGTAGCTTAAGCTTATAAATCTGTGTATATTTTTTCGATAAATATTATTTTTCTGCGTAACTTTCCAATTGTAATATTTATTTGGCTATCTATTTCATATTCTTATAAATTTATCTTTTTCCTCACCTACCTTTGAGCCCTTATCCTGAATCCGCTCCCCCCTCCCCCTGGCAGCTTTCGTCTCATCTTCTATTGGGTGAAGCTGTATCTGTGTGTATGCGTGATCTGATGACGGTTTTGTATTACACCTACTTAAGATTAAATCGTTCGCTGTTTTGTGATTATTTTACGCGGAGGCGCGCTTGTGTGGGTGATGCCGTTTATTCACACACACACACACACACACACACACACTAGTGTGACATTTGTACGGCACAGATATTTTGCTCCTTGTCTTTATCGGGATTAATAAAATATTGTATTTCGCTTTGTTATCAAAACTATATATATATATAATTATAACGAAAAGATACCCTTGGATATATAAGATATTATTTGGATCGTTTAATTTTTATATGAATGATGTATAAATATTATATACAGCGTTCACAAGTATCCTGACTCTTTAATATAATACCGTTATTTACAACATAATATTCACAGTGTTTCCAAAAATATTTTAAGGGATTCGGTACCTAATAAGATCTATTGTTTATGTTTATGTAAATTCAATAATTCAAATTATCAATATTAAAAATCAATTAAATTTTAGAAGCTAATTCCGATCTAGTTGATATCCCAAAACTAAAATATACCGCAACTCAAAATCAATATATTTATCAAGGCATCAAATTTTTTAATCATAATTAGAAAAATTACGGACTATCATAAATTTGTATCTGAAGTAAAAAAAATATGTGCACAGACTAACTGAAACATAAATTAACTCGTACATACTCCTTCTCTATGCACGAGTCTTACTCTCATAGAGAAGAAACAAATGTTAAAATATATATATCCACTGATTATTCAAATTGTATTATATTTTTAATATTAATAAAAAAAATTTTTTTTTTTAAATGCCTTCGATAGCTGGTTTCCAGGTTTCCGATTAACAATAAACACACACATGATATATGAACTGCACTAACCTTTTTATTTTTGCTGTCTTTCTGGTCCGATGTTGTTGTTCTTTTAACTGGGATGTCTTCTTTACTGTGCTGTACTGGTCGAAGCACGGGATGTAATTGAATGACGCCTGTCGGTTACCGTCATCTTAGCTTTACGAAAAAAGGGCGGTAATACTCACACACACACATGTACATTATTATAAACCAATAAACCCAGTGGTGCCAATCGAAGTAACAAGGCGCGTAAACAGTTTAATAATCAGTTCTCTTTAAAATTACAGCGTACGATAAATTTTTTTTTGTTAAATTTGTGGTTATTTGGTTTTGTGTTAATAGTAAGACGCTCGCTTAGTGAACACGTTATCAAAGGGTAAAGCCTCGTCTCTGTACATTACCGAATCCGTCTTTTCACATAGTTAAAAGTATTATCACCAGCCTTCTTTGTGAAAAAATCTGATATATTTTTTTGGCATCTTTGTATCTTATCGACAATCCCATCTGTTTAAAATGTTAAGGGTGGTGTGCGGCAAGCGGCAGACAGTTGTTTCTTTTACTTACGAATTGTGATATTTTTTCAACATAAGCGTTATTAGCAATATATGAATATGTCTGAAGAACAACACAGTATGTGTTAAAAACATTAAAAAATAATAATTAGATTCTCGTTGTGGCATATTTAGTCCATAGGTGGCGTGGTACTCGAAGCGAGTCCACATATTAACGATATGGAGATTGATGGGTGAGAATGGTGAACGTTATATTTATATAAAGTGATCACTTACAATCGTGGGTAATTAATTCAATTACATAGTAGTTTTAAATAGTGTTGTTTTTAATTTAATTAGTGTTATATATTGACACAAATTAATTTTGCATCATTTGAAAAATATATATTTATATTACAATACTGCAAATATACAATTAACTCTCCGGTGTCAAGGAGCGAGGATCAAACACATATTCCACATATTAACGATATGGAGATTGGTGGGTGAGAATGGTGAACGTTATATTTATATAAAGTGATCACTTTAAGCCAGACGAAGAAAGCTCGTAAGCCCTGTAATTACCCATATTTCCATATATTTTCCATTAAATATGAAGGAAAAATAATACCTTCGTATCTATGAGATATCTATTATTTATTTAATAAGCTTTATTGTTTTATAAATATTTTTACTTGATTAACTAATAATTTTGTTGATGCCTGGACTGTCTGTCCCTCCAGCGCTGTCTTATTTTTTTTAAATACTCGAAATAGAATATTCCCATCAAACTATCAGACTCATCTCCGTCTCCTCCCCCTCCCCCCCCCTCCCCAGCGCCGCACATCCGTTCCACTCCCGCGATTCCTCCGAATTATCAATTATTAAACATCAACATGGAAATGGCCCCCGCGGGCACGCTCCCGCCCCCCACCCCGCCGGATCACGTGACCCCGCCGCCCGCGCCCGGCGCAGGAGCTGCCCACTGCTGATTAAGTGAAAAAAGCGTCGAAGTAATAATAATGCCACCCTTGGTGTAGCGCCCCACTCGGGGGATGATCAGTAAGTCGATTGCGCTAAATAGTCTGCTATCCGCCTAACATTTGATATCCATATCAAACTACGTAATTTGTAACTTTTCTAATCAACTGTGTACGGATGATGAGCTTCCGTTCGTCGTGTTTTCCTACCCACTAGCAATAGCATACGATATAAGAATCACAAATATCACTTACGCGTTAACACGCCAAACTGAGTATGTCACGTCAAGCTACAAGCGTGTTAGCACGCACTTTGGGACCTTGCAAATTTGCAGGGAGTAAAGACATATTTTCAAATCATTTTGCAATCTGTGAAAGATTGGTCCCAGCTTTTGATAAATAAATCTTAAATCCAGTCTTAACATATGAGGTGTCTTCCATTTCAAATAGAGTTGGCAGTTAAAAGGTTAATCTTTTTTTTTTGAATTGTAAATATTATTAAATATAAAAAAAGGATAGTTGTCTACCACAACTTAATTTGACCAATTATTAAAGTAATATTTGAATATGTCCAAGAACACACAATAACTGGATTTTTACCTACAAAGGCACTGTTATTAAATAAATATCAGATATCTCATAGAGACGAAGCTATTTTTATTATATTTAATGGTAGATATATATACAAATATGTGGTAATTACAGGGCTTACGACCTCTCTTCGGCCGGCTTGTGTGATCACTTTATATAAATACAACGTTCACCATTCTCACCCACCAATCTCCATATCGTTAATATGTGGAATATGTGTTTGATCTTCGCTCCTTGACACCGTAAAGTTAATTGTATATTTGCAGTATTGTAATATAAATATATATTTTTCAAATGATGCAAAATTAATTTGTGTCAATATATAACACTAATTAAATTAAAAACAACACTATTTAAAACTACTATGTAATTGAATTAATTAGCCACGATTGTAATCATTTTTATATAGGTTAAATCCTGCAGAAATTTCGATATTAAGGAGCACTTGAGATGTCTAAATAGCAACAACTATTCTGAATTCTCCAATCACTTTTTGGAAACAACCAATTATTTTGACATTACCAAGAATTTAGAAATTTTATATACAAATACTAGAGGTTTACAGTTAGATAAATTGTAGTAAGCTAAATGTTATAAATAGGCAAATCACCTTTTAAATTTGTTTTCATATTAGTTCTTACTTATACACCACTTTATAGTTTTGTTTTTATCTATGCATGTATTTTTAATTTTAGTATACATTGTTCCCTGAAGAAGATACCATAAGTATCGAAGCATAGTGATGTATCAATAAATAGTGGTTTTAAACAAAGTGTTTTTTCTTATTATTTATATTAATATATTCACCTGAAGTGTTTTTAATTTACTCCCCATGTTCTGATGGGGAAAGAGTGGAAAATATGAAAATCTGATGGAGCAAGAATAGAGCGGATGTGGAATAATGTGATGTTAGCAGAAGTGATCAAGCTGAAAAATCACTAGATGTCATCTTTCCAGTGATTTTTCTTGAATTACCGCCACAGACACAGACTACCAAATATATAGACATAAACTAACGGAAATTCCTTGTTTCAATATTTTCACTTTGGCACCGCTTACGCAATCAAATAGCTCCGCGATTTTTTTTTCAATATTTGACTCGATCGGAACGAAATTTTAAACGGTGTAAAAAATACGTCTTGTTTACACAAATGTTTAATTTATTATTTATTTAATTAATATGTGTAAAATGTCTCTCTCACCGCAACTAATACACGCGTACAATCGGTCTGTGATTACGGCCTAATATAAGTATAATATTCAATTCATGTCTTAAATCAAACAAATGTTATACTTAACAAAAACTTTCTACAAATTTCATAATTCTAGACGTACTCAATGAGACAATATTAGTATGTCAAAAAAAATCATCCCTAAGCCTTCTAAAACAAAGCGATTTACGTCATAGCAATATTCATCTTTACTTGACGTATATTTTTATTACGTAACTTAAAGTGTCTACGCCCCCCCCCTCCTCAAACCACTTATTTTAACCAGTTAATTTGATTATAATTTAGTTATCAGAAATATTCATTGATCACTTGTAATTTTAAAATCATCCAAACGATTATAACTCAAAACGTAATTAAACAATCAAATCACTCTAGACCGAATTTAATTAGAGCTTGATATAACGAGTGTTTTTTTTCGGTACTCCAATTCAATTTGCGTTTTTTACGGCAGTGATCACAGAGATGGGTGGTGGCTCCATCGGCGGGTCGCGCAGGGGTGGGGGGTTCTTATAGACATTTTTTTAAAACCCTCCCCGTGTTACAACTTTCTCGGTTTCATCTTTACGTCTGAATCAAAAGAATCGGAACGTCTTCAACGAAAAACGTATCACTTTAAAGTAATCATAATCGATGATTATTATTAGTAGTTAATTCATTTCATTATGGCATTATCGGATGGGGTGGTACGTATATGAGACACCTTTTGTATATACGTATCTTAATATATGAATGACTTAGTGGCCGCTGCACGGCCACGACCCATGTTTCCTTATAATATATTGTTCAATGTTAAAAATATAATTTAATACAGAATGTTTCGTAAAACATATTTTTAGCGCGTCTTTCCACGTCCAAATTCACACTTATAACCTTTCCTTAATCCTTGTCTAGGTAGTGTGAAATGTGACCTTGACCGATATTTGTTCGATCTCGCCATCACGATAGCATTCGCGGTGTGGACTTTCAGCTTCAGTGCACCAGCACTGTATTTTGTGATATTGTGTTTTGATCACGTGTTGTTTGTGTGCCGTGGGTGAACTTGTGACATCGCCGTATTAAATTGCGATCGGAGATCGATTCATCGGCGTGCCATCTGTGTGATCTCGGCTACGACTGCGAGGATTATGGAGACGAACAGTCTTTCCGAATCCCGGTTCCCGAGATCACCGGTCCTTCGACTAGAACCCTATCCCATCACCGACTTGATCCTGCACCGAGAGTTCCCTACTTCCCTCCCATACCTTGCGATTATTCCGATTTACGACCGGAGTTCGAGCAATTCGTTCATTCAGATCCTATCGATCCGGATTTACAGTTACAATTCACATAGAATACCTGAAATTTCAAACTGAAGAAGTGAAGAATGGCTGATTTGATTTACTTTGCAATTGAAATCAAATAAAACAACCAACTGAATTTTTCTCTGTTTGCTAATGACCATATATTTTGTTTTAGTTGTATCTCGGTTCAGCTGAAGTTGTATATCTTCAATGTGGAGATTTTCAAAAAAAAAGCAGAAAGCCTCGTGGAGCTCCGCCACGCCGATTGCGAAACTCATCCCCTACATTTTTTTATCTTGTCCTCCGCATTCTCTCATCGCCGATGGATTCTAATCTTCCGGAGTTAATGGCCTTCTTATTTGTCACATCTCAGTGTCAGGCCCGCGCCCCGCTCCCAGCTCCCACCCCCCTGTTCGCGAGTTTTAAGAAAGTGCGCGGGGTGACCCCACCCACCCTCCCGCCCAGGGCCGCGACACTGGCCCGAGTAATCACATTAATAAAGTGACACCCGAACAGACGTAAGTATCGAAATTTTACACGCCATTAAAACAGACAATGTTTTTCGTTCCCTTTTGTTTTATTATTATTATTATTATTCAATAACAGGACATAATTTATACACTTTTTAGGACGTTTTAAGTTTAATGTTAATTTACGTACTAGGGATCATAATCGTGTGAAATTGATTGATATTTAGAACATTATTTTCGCCGCTCCGCCCCAGCTCAGCATACTGTAATCTATTGATCTGTTAAATATTATTAAACATAATATATATATGTGAAAGCAATCGAACGGACGTAAGTATCGAAATTGTTTACGCTATTATAACAAATTTTTTGGTTGCATTTTGCTATTATTGTTGTTTACTCGCCTTGTTACTCCGATTGGCACCACTGGGTTTCCTGGTTGATAATATTGTGCATGTGTGTGTGTGTGTGGGTATTGCCGCCCTTTTTTTGGAGAATGCAAGAAAACGGTAAAAACGACAGGCGGATCGAAATCTACCCAGCCAAAAGAACAACATCGGATCGGAAAATCAACAAGTGCATTACAAAGTTTAGTTACGTGTTCATGTATCGTATGTGCCTATGAAACCTGGGAACCAGCTGTCGAAGGAAATTACGGGAACAATTATTATTTTGGGAAGATCCACGTCCTTTAACATATCCACTAATTGCAACGAATTTTGTGTATTTTGGTTTAAAAATATCAAGTCTATTTATAGTTTTTGTAAGAAAATAACATAATTTAATAATGGTCATGATTTTGATAAAAAATTGGGATTGTCAATTTTGCATATAAACGGTGTTGGTCACAAATTAAATAATATGGAATCGTTGGAGATAAATAAAGCGTGTAAAACTAATCAAAAAATTATAAACAACCAACTAAATTTAACTACGAGTCCCATTCTAAAAATTATTCGAGTAAATTTGTATTAAGTAATGATTTGAGTTAGGTACTAAAAAAAAAAAATTTGTATTTTTATAATAGATTCTGTCAAAGAAA
This sequence comes from Eubasilissa splendida, assembly GCA_031772225.1. Lineage (NCBI taxonomy): Eukaryota > Metazoa > Arthropoda > Insecta > Trichoptera > Phryganeidae > Eubasilissa > Eubasilissa splendida. The sequence continues at coordinate 20,089,666 of CM062868.1, forward strand.
CAATATATGTTTTAGTTAGTTATGACATCCTGAAGAAGAAAATGGTATTTTTCGAAACCGGTAGATGTATTTAAACACATTTTAGTGGTTAATAAAACAAAAAGATAATAAATAAAAATATGAATCTTAACCACAAAGATAATATTGCTGATTTTAAAAGTATAATTATTATTATTATTATTTAATAATGAGATATACGAGTATTTGTACACGATTTTCTTTCTTAAGATGTTTCATGTTCATGTGGTCATAATGGAGTGAAAACAAAAATTATATTGGCAAAATTATTTTTGCCGCTCCATCCCCACCTTAGTATACAGCAATCTATTAGCAATGGATATTAATGACTTACATATCGTATTATGTGATTTCCCTATCGTCCATCCATCCGTATCGCATAGCAACACAAAACAAACTATATCTGCTCTATTTCAATTCTATCACGTGAAAGTGTGCGATTGTCGCGTTGAACAAAATAAATTGTTTAGCTATTGTATTCCAGCAAAAACAATAAAATTTCATTCACATTACATTTTCATGTATTATATATTGTTTAACTGAATCTTGTTTTACTCTTTTTTATTTTTGTACTGGTATTTTTACATCACTGTACCGGAAAATCACAGTCTGCTATAATACATTAAAATGCTAGTGTAGCGAGCAGGACACTGAATTCAGTGCTTTTATTTTGCTTTCAAAATTCTCGTCAACGATGGTCTCGTGTCAACGCAGCTGAAGTACGAAACTAACACATTCTTATTGTGAAGTTGTAATTATTCAGAACAGACGCTCTGTGATATTTTAAATACTAATTAAATGTATTAATTAGAAAGATATACATATTTTTAAAATATGTTCTAATTAATTACAACTTTACAATAAGAATGTGTTCTTAATAATATATGAGTTGTATCAATGTGTCCAAAATTGAATAAAAATTCATTGTTAATTCTGACGTCTGCTATAAACGGGTATTTGAGATGCCGTAAAAAAAATGTAGATGGCTTTCAAATAATAGAACGACAGATGTATTAATTTGAAAACGTGTAAAATAATGGTTCGAAAATTTGTCGTCAAAAGTACTGTCGCATAGTTGGATAATGCACCTTCCCCTGTTTGAAAAGTGATATTTTTCGATAAAATTGGTTTTATATGTATATCTTTCTAATTAATACATTTAATTAGTATTGGAAAAAATATTTTTGTTGCCACCCGAATAACAATTTTTTTTCGATAAATTTATTTTATATGTATATCATTTAATTTGTATTAAAAATATCACATAAATATGTTCTGAAAAATTGCAACTTCACAATAACAATATGTTCTTAAAAGTAAATATTATTTTGTTTCTTGAATGTATTATATGATATGTAAAGACGTCCATCGGAAAATTTTCAAATTTAATATTAAATAAAATTAAAAAAATACAATGTTATTCTCATATTTTATTTATACAAATGGAGTTTAACGGTGCGGATTTTACATTTTATAAACAATATTGTCTATATGCCGTACATTTCTCTCAAGACACTCTTACAATCGGACTCTTAAATATGCGAACACGTGAGAGCGAAGCGTTGGTTCAATGGCAGCAACATCACGTATATATGATATTTTTTTGTATGGCGAGGGTTGTTGCTGTAAACTCGAGTTAAGGTATCCTCACAAAAAAAGTCGCACGGTGTGAGGTCCGATGACCGAGGTGTCCAGGGTATGTCTCCGTACTTGCTGATTAATTTATTGGGGAAAATTCCCCTCAACTTCTTCATTGAAACAAACTCTAGCTGTGTGTGGAGTGGCCCCGTCTTGCTGAAATTGTGTTCTGCTGTTGAACAGTTGCGGTACCAAAAACTCGTCGATCATTCGGCAATACACGTCAGCAGTGACTGTATCTCGCTGGTTAAAAAATAAGCGCCAATCATCCCTCGGATAGAAATTGCACACCACACTGTCGTTTTTGGACAATGTAAACGTTTTTCATGGCGTTCCTTTGGGTTGTCGAGGCACCAGTATGTCATGTTCTATTTATTAATATAACCATCGATATGAAAATGTGCTGCGTTAGTAAACAATATGTTTCCAAGCGTTCGTGCTGTTTCAAAACGTTCCAGCATCGTTCTCGCTAAGGTTTCACATAAAGAATAGTCATTTTCGTTGAGAAACTGCACGATTTGCAGGTCGTTTGGATGAAACTGTAGTTTCATTTTCAAAACAATGTGCACTGTTGATTTTTTTATTCCAGTACAGGCTGCAATCTTCCTTATCGATTTACACGAATTGCGCATAATTTCACGTCGAACTTGAGCCACGTGTTCTGGCGTCGCTGCTGACGTTGTCCCTTCATGTATGAACTTTTGAACCCAACGACAGACAAGTTGCGCGCTCGGCCCGTCACTTGTTCGTCAAATATTAAAGTGAGTACAAAAAGCACGAACCGATAAATCACCGCACTTTAAATATTGCGGTGCGCTCCCGGCCAGCGACTCATTGCGACTGGCAAATCCACGAATCGCTCGCTTCGAACAATACCCCTATCACTTACCCTGATAGCTTACGAGCTATTATAATTTAATCTCGAAATTTTTCCGCTGAACGCCCTTTATTGTTTTGATGGCGAATCGGGTCTTGCAGAAAGAGTCCGATCCCGCTGAAACAGACACATTATTATTACATTATTATACATCACACTTTGACAAAATCCAGCCACTTTGGTTGATATCATCCGTTTCCGAGTACCTACATGTGAATATCCAATCCTCGCTTTATCTCTCCCTCTTTCGCTGCCGCCAACATTATCTATTCGACTAACTGATTACTGAAGGAAAAATGATACCATTCATTTTTTCACTCATCCGTGCCCTTAACACCCCCTAACGGTAAAAGGTCACCCCCAACCCCCTCTCTAATTGAAATGCTTTTAATTTTTCCCACCCTCCGAGACTGTTTTTATACAAAGTGTCTTAATTTTCCTGAATTTTCTATCACGCGAAGGTGATCCTGTCTCGGCGTCTCCCGATTCTTTATTATCCCAATTTTCTTAGCTTTTCAATTCCGAAAAATACCTAGTAATCATATTTTATAATTTCTTAAAAGTAGTTAATGCTACTTCTTTTTTCAATAGCAGTTAAATTTATGGCAAGTTAAATATGCTATTATATTTTTAGTATATTAAGGTCAGTGCTCCATTAGTTATAAGTTTGGAGAAGGACTGTCATTATGCCTCTCTACAAAGTCAAAAGGTCTCGTATGGAATGTGGAAACTATATAGTTATTAGTCTATTAAACTCTGCAAATTATATGGAAGAATTATAATGTAGATGGTGATTAAAAAAAATAATGTATGACGAACAGGGAGCTTTTGTGGGTGGGAGGAATGCATGCCTTGATGAAAATCAAAAACCTTTTTTGTACGTTTATATATAGAGTTGCGTCACATCAGCTGTTCAACTTACTGGAATGTGTAAAAATTTTTTGGCGCGCAAATCCATTTCTCATAACGTGAGTTTTATTTATATTCATTATAAACCCAGCAAAATATGATTTTCTAAAGATCACTCAACCAATAAATGAAGAATCTGAGAGAACTTTTTCGGCGACCGGATTGCACTGTAAAAATTGTATAGCAAATAGGAAACCAATCTCGAAAAACTTTGGTATTTTACTAAGGTTGGCAAAATATATTTTATACACGTATATGATTTATATTTTTATGTACTTAATAAAGTATATAAAAATGTAATTAATGAATTTTACATTTTAAAAATCAAATTTTAATCACTAAAGAAAGACATAAATCCTGCGCCGATAGGATCTACCGAACGAATTGCACGAGCCTCGCGGATTGGATTACGACGATTCCGGTCGTAAATCGGAATCGCCGCAGGGGGGCGGGAGGAAGGAAGGAAATAAGGGACCTGGATATAGGGGTTCCAGTCGAAGGACCAGTGATCACTGGGAACCAGAATTCGGAAGGACTGCTCGCCTTACTTTGTGTCTGACGCCTCCGTCTCTGACCCAGCAGTCGCCGCCGAGATCACACAAACGGCACGCGGATGGGCAGTCTCCGCTTCCTATTGAAGACGGCGATATCGATCACTTCACCCGCGGCACACAAACAACAAAGTCTACACAGCAATACAGTGCTGGTGCACTGGAGCTGAATAAATCCACACTGCTAATGCTCTCGCGATGTTGAGATCGAAAAAATTTCGGTCTAATTGACGTCTGCTGACGTTAAGGTCACAATTCACACTGAAGACAAGCAGTAAGTAAAAAGGATGGGTTTGAATTTATATATGGGTGTCAATAATATGGGTCGCGGCCGATTCTCAAGACGCGCCAAAAAAGTGTTCTATGAATATGGAACAATCTCCATCAGCCTGTGTCTTTCCAGTGCTGGATGGATTGGCGATTCTCCAAGGATCGCCAATCATCTCTGTCTTCAACCCTTTTCATTCGTGTGCTATCCGGTACTCTTCTGGTGTCAACGTTTCATCGTGTTTAAAGTTGAGCAACACTCCATTCCAGGATCTTTCTTCTCCACCGTCCAACATCTCTTCGACAAATATGTCTAGCCCGTTGCCATTTGATTGTGCAGATTTTTTGGGCAACATTATTGTTACAATGATTCTCTGGTGAATTTGTGGGTTCTCCGTTCGGGAGCTTTTTAATTTTATTTTTGAAACTTTTTATGCGGGGGTGTTGTTTGATCTTTTTGATGCACGCGCGTCTAAATGCGTCATAGTGGATATAATGCTTTTTAACCCATTATCTACTTGTCATATATTATTGTTGCTAAGTTGAACTGTGAAGTTAATATCCTGCTTTCGAGCTCGTCACACTATTGACGTTATTGTCGTGTAATCGGTTTCTCGCTACAGTGAAGTATAATACAGGCGAATAAGTATCTCAGGTAGGTCGTGCTCTTCCCGGTGTCTGGTTGGTCCTTCAGCCCCCTCGTTTTCCCCCCCGGCCGTGTCCTATACCAAATTCATTCCGTCCATCCTATATCTGACGGTATGATACGTGATACTGAGGCATTAAAAAAAATCTTTTTGTTGTGTACTCGGGCGTGCAATTGTGAATTGTGCGCTACGTAGCTGATCCAATTCTCCAGCGGCCATCGCTCGCACGGCACTTTTCCGTTTTAAAATAGCCCGTCATCCTTTCATCCGACACGATTACTGTTTACATCGTCTTAAGACGCCATCTTTGTACCGCGCGTCTCCCCGCGCTCTTAATTTAAATTTCCCTCGCTACCGCGGGGGCCGCGAGCGATAAATTATTGAAATTATTGCATTAAAAAATCCATCTAAAAAGTCAAAGCGGCCATTATAATGCTTAGCGGGGGCGCGAACCGCAAACGGCCCAAGCGACGGCCGACAGCGGCCTCGCGGCTAAAAATCCGTCCGCATCGATCAAAACGCGCAACAATTTGCAAAAAAGTGTATATCTTGAACGATGTATCGTATCATCGCCGTATCATTGATTTCGCCTTTTTAATATCGCGATATATCACGCATATTGCCAATTTATTATTATTATAATTGAAATTTACACAAGTATCGAAATATTACTTCAGCCCATAATGCTTTCGATGTCTTTTAAGGCGTTTCGTTGTCGAGCCGAATAATTTTTCTCTTTAATATTATGGGAAACCGTTTCGCGCCGAGTAGCGCCGTCTCTGAAGGTAGTCTTGTTATATATTTTTTTTAAATATAGAATATTATTTTTTGCGTCAAAGGACCGCCATTTTTCCTTTATTATATTCGCTTGTTAGATGCGCTGTACGGGGAGGGGGTGGGCGGCGCCAACACGGGGTTGTGTTGTGTATTTTTTCGTCCGATGAAATATAATAACCAGTTTAATGGATGCACAGTCGAAGAAGAAACACGAATTGAAATATTGTATCGTGTTTCAGCGGAATGAAATTAAAATTAAAATACTCCAATCCATTTTTGTAATGTTACAATGTATATATTTATACATACGTACTTATTATCTCACCAACCCGCTGGCAAGTTTATTAAATGCACAATTGTATAACATAATATATATACTTTTAAAATCAGCAATATTATCTTTGTGGTTAAGATTCATATTTTTATTTATTATCTTTTTGTTTTATTAACCACTAAAATGTGTTTAAATACATCTACCGGTTTCGAAAAATACCATTTTCTTCTTCAGGATGTCATAACTAACTAAAACATATATTGTTTCTTTGACAGAATCTATTTTTAAAAAAAAAAAAAAAAATTATTTAGTACCTAACTCAAATCATTACTTAATACAAATTTACTCGAATAATTTTTAGGAAAATATTTTAGAATGGGACTCGTAGTTAAATTTAGTTGGTTGTTTATAATTTTTCGATTAGTTTTACACGCTTTATTTATCTCCAACGATTCCAAATTATTTAGTTTGTGACCAACACCGTTTATATGCAAAATTGACAATCCCAATTTTTTATCAAAATCATGACCATTTTCTATCAAATGATTAGAAAATTCTGAAAACCCACTATTGTTCAAACATCTCAAATGCTCCCTTACTCTTATATTAAAATTTCTACCCGTTTTACCAATATAAAATGCAGCACAATCCTTGCAACTAAGTTTATAGACACCAGAATTGTTAAATTTATCATGTTTGTCTTTAGAATTTATGAGTAAATTTCCTATACTATTATTTTTAAAAATATATTCTGTCAAAGAAACAATATATGTTTCAGTTAGTTATAACATCCTGAAGAAGAAAATAGTATTTTTCGAAACCGATAGATGTATTTAAACTCATTTTAGTGGTTAATAAAACAAAGATAATAAATAAAAATACATAATGTATATTTTCGTAGAAAGCAATCACTTTGTAGTATGACATATTAGATTAAATAAAATACAATCACTTTGTATGAAACCGAGAAATTTATTATACGCCAACCTAAAAAAAAAACCATCTTGAATGTTTAAACAGTAATGGTTTCTCAGAATTCTCCAACTATATTAATGAAAAAGACCATTCTTTTAATAATACCACAGGGGTCAGTATCCTCCATAAAAACAGGTTTGGCCTCCGGTTGGACAATTTAGAAGCCGTCAAAATAAAAAAGGCAGTAAATAGTGGTACGCCAATTCTTAATAATCAAATTAATTTATCCATTGGCCCCATATTAAGTATGTTTCCTTTAAAATCAATTCAATAGCCATCAATACTGTATTTTTCCCTCCCTCAATGTTCCGTCTAACTGTATATGTATTCTGTCTCTCTCTCTTTTACATATTATTTTATATTCCATCTCTCTATATGTATATATAACTGCACTCTTTTTGTATTTATTGTTAGTTTTAATTACGTCCTGGCGAAGCTTGAGCCAAGCGAAACCGGTTGACGTATAATAAATTTCGTGGTTTCATACAAAATATAGATAGTATTTTATTTGACGTTTTTTAAAAATTATATTGTAAAATAACAAAAAAACGAAAACAAACTCAAAACGTATTATGTTCAATTATCATTGGTTGGAGTTCTCAGCTAGTATTCTAGTGGTACAGCTTTCACAGAGAGAAGCGGAGAACGAAGAACCAACTACCCTTGTCTATATTTCTTATTTCCTGAATGAATTAGCAGTATGCATGTTGGCATATATTCTATATTTTTATATAGATAATATAATATTATATAGATACCTTTGAGATATGGTGCTGTGGACACACGTTGCGCATACCATGAACGACAAGACACACGAATGTCTTCATTCTACAGGAACTGAACATCGAAGACAGACTCTCAACCTGCAGCCTGAGGCTATTATTTTGGGAGAAGGGAAGATAGCTTGGAGAGGCTTATTGCGGTGGGCCACGTAGCCACATCTCCCACCCGTTGGATCGACCAAGACACTTCTATGGTGACAGATCTGTTGAATGCCGAGAAAAGTAGAGAAGCATAGTTATGGATGATGTTGGCATAGATATATATTTTTTTAAATACATCATTTTTTTTTTTTTTTAAATTTAATAAAAATTAATTGATAATTCTGACGTCTGCTATCAGATTTACTCAAATGTATTTTGAGATTCTGTAAAAATAAGGTAGATGACTCTGTCAAATGATGGATCGATTAAATGTATTAATATCAAAAAGGTAACATATAGGGTCGAAAAATTGTCGCTAAAAATAATGTCGCTGTAGCTTAGTTGGATAAAGCACCTCCCCCGGTTAGGGAAGAGATCCAGGTTCGAATCCCGGTGGCGCAACAACAATATTTTTCGATAAAATTGGTTTTATATGTATATCTTTATAATTAATATATTTAATTCATATTTAAAACATCATTTTTTGTTCTGAATTTTATCTATTTTTTTTAAGTTATACACGTTTTGTTTAGAAATACTCTTGTCACGATTATAGATTAATTTTTGCTGTTTTCGTTGTTTGTATAGGCATTCCACAGAATCTTCAATATTACCCTCTGGGACGGCATAAATATATAAGTTTAGTACTATCCGCGAATAGTATGTAGGTAGAAGTGGTAAACGTGTTGTAATTATGTATTACAGTAATGGATTTTGACAGTTAACTAGGTTTATTGACTAAATAAAGGACAGCGGATAATGAAACACGTGCGGATAATAAAGAAGTAAAATGAGAAGAGAAAGAAGAAAATAAGCATTGATATATCTACGTCCGTACTATATCAGCGGAACATAAATACGCTATTCGCTCGTAGGTGTTTTTTTTTTTTTTGCAAAATAGTAAACTTTAGATATTATTTCAAAAATCGCACAAATGAAATTGAAACAGATCAGTGAGAATAAAAAAAGCGAGTGAGGTAATTGTTTTCGGGGCATGAGGTACCGGAAGTGTTCGTTAAAATTACGTTAATGTGAGCTATTGAATTCACCATTTAACAATGATAAAAAATGCTACCTTTATTTTATTATTCTATACCGTGCCTACCTAGGCACAACTCAAGTATTTTCCGGCCTCACATTGTTCCAATTCGTTATTTGTGGGTTTTACGCGAACAACCTAATTCATTTTAAGTTAACTCACCCTTACCTCTCAGTCCGGGGGACAACGCGCTGACTTCCCTTACCGGGGGTTTCTGGTTTGAATCCAGTTGAGGTCATAGTGTTTTACTACAGTTATTTGACCTGGTGGCCTATTTTAGTGTTATAAAATAAAACAAAATTATTTTAGTTTGGACAAAAGAAGAACGAAAACAGACTGAATGCAGTGGAAATAAGTCACACCCAATTTATTTATGATGGGGTAAAAATACAAAAATTAAGAAGTGACTAAACCGGGGAAGGTGCGTTATCCAACTATGCTACAGCGCCAGTACTTTTGACGACACATTTTCGAATGTTACACTTTCGTTCCATTATTTGAAATAAATAGGTTGTATCAATGTGGCCAAAATTTAATAAAAATGAATTGTTAATTCTGGCGTCCGCTATCGGTTTACGCTATAGATGGCTTTCAAATAATGGAACGATAGATGTATTAATTTGAAAACTGTAACATATAGGTTCGAAAATTTGTCGTCAAAAGTACTGTCGCTGTAGCATAGTTGCATAATGCACCTTCCCCGGTTTGGAAAGAGATCCAGGTTCGAATCCCGGTAGCGCAACAACAATATTATTCGATAAAATTGATTTTACATGTGTATCTTTCTAATGAATACATTTAATTAGTATTAATATCACTGAATAATTACAACTTCACAATAAGAATGTGGTCTCCTTGATAATTTCTACTTTATTTTATCTGACTTAGGAAAAATCATTAATAAGTTTTTCAAATTTATATGATTTTAAAAACAATGAATAATTCAATAATTTAAGAAAAAATGAAATGTCCCGTAATATAAAAATACAAAAGCAATAATCCCGGCCATCCCGGTGAGTAATTGCAGAAATTGCCTTTGAGAAATTTTCCGTTTAATGATTCTCATAAGTTGCATAGCAATTTTTTCGCCCGTCCCCTTCTCTCTTCATGCAAATCCTTCGAGCGCGAAAGAGACGCGGAGACTTTGTCTGGTTCGATAAAACCACCCTTATTGGATGGTCCGTGTGTAATAAAAATGAGATTAACCCCTATTTCATAGTGGGCGATATTCCAATTTCGATTATCTTTCTTATGAGGCTGCTTCTTCGAGAAATTCGAGGGGCAGGCGAAAAGTTTCATTCAGTTCTTATATCTTTAACTTACATATACTTACCATCATGCCGTATTCCCGCGGCGTTAGGCAGATAGGATAGAGCGCCACACTCTTCTGTCCTGACACAATTCTCACCTCATTCACATTCATACATCTTCTCATACAAGCTCTATCTGGTTAACCTGGTCGTGCCAAGTCTTCCGCGGACGTCTTCTATATCAACACTTGCGTCATATACCTTCCTTATCATTCATCCGTTCTATGTGACCAAACAACCTAAGTCACGCTTTCTCAAACTACCAAACATCACTACGATCAGCTTTACATTCTTTCCTTATTTCTTCATTCTTTACTGTGTCCAAATGATCTCATTTCCATTACACTCAGTCTACTTTCGTTCCTCTTCTGCCAGCTCCAGGCCTCACTTCTATACATCAGTGTCAGCACTTTATTGTTACCTGTTTAATAACTGTGCCTTTGTAGGTGAAAATCCAGTGATTGTGTGTTTTTGGACATATTCAAACATTGCTAAAGAACTAATCGCTTAGAAACTATTCGGCGTCATCTGTTCTTATCTGCAGTATTCCTAGCGACTTCTTGAAGTAAGCCATTGGTTGCAGACGTCACCAGAGCCAGCCATCCAGTCCATGGCACGCGCGTACTGAAATAAGAAACATATACCAGTGAACATAATATATTAAATATGAATTAAATGTATTAATTATAAAGATATACATACAAAATCAATATTATCGAAAAATAAAAACATTGTTGTTGCGCTACCGGGATTCGAACCTGGATCTCTTCCCTAACCGGGGGAGGTGCTTTATCCAACTAAGCTACAGCGGCACTATTTTTATCGACAATTTTTAATTAATTAATTTAATTTTAGTTGGATAAAGCACCTCCCCCGGTTAGGGAAGAGATCCAGGTTCGAATCCCGGTAGCGCAACAACAATGTTTTTATTTTTCGATAATATTGATTTTGTATGTATATCTTTATAATTAATACATTTAATTCATATTTAAAATATCACAGAACTATGTTCTGAATAATTACAACTTCACAATAAGAATGTGTTCTCCTAAAAAAAAAAACATAATATTTTATACGATGCCAGCAAATCGGTCATAATAGCGTTCAAATATGGAAAAGGGTCAGATAATATCCTTCCCGTGTGACTGGACGGGACGAAATTTCAAGCGTTCAAAATAAGGTCAAATACCTTGGCCATATATTCAATGAAGATGGACAAGACGATGATGACACAGAACGGCAGAGGAGACAGTTGAGCGTTCGTGCAAATATGTTGTCACATCGTTTCTACTGATGCGGTAAGGAGGTGAAGAGGATCCTCTTTAAATCGTTCTTCACCACCATGTATACCTGGTCATGATGCAAGCATAAGTCTCCGAATTCAGTACAACAACTCATACAGAATACTGTTCGGATTGGCGCGTCATTGCAGCGCATCTACAATGTTTACCGATGGCCTTATACATGGATTCGTTCCGCTTCTGAGACATCGAGTTGCGGGCGTAAAGCTGCGGTTGGGGCTCAGCACCAACTCTCTGGTGCAAGCGGGCTCCCTGACCAGAGAATGGCAACGCCTACAGAATAGCTACATATACAATAATGACCGTGACTGAAGTATTTATGTATTGTTTAAATATGTATGTGAACTTTTCTATTTAATAATATTTTCATTGGTTTTCTTTTTCATAACATTATTTTTATTTCGTTACTTTAATGCATTATATAATATATTTTATCTTTATAGCGAATATTATAGTATAACTCTCCACTGATTTCTGTATACAATTGACCCCGACTTTCTATTAACACCAAATATTTACCGCATTCGAGTCTCAAGGAATGCCACAAGGTGAGAAAACACTAATTAGCTACATAACATTTCCTAACACTTCACCGTTACTGTCCATATTTCCGTTAACGATCGAAATCTACCCATTTGCAAGCCCCGCCCTATACTGTGTTTAGTTTAGTTATCACCTGATGATGAGTGCGCCTCTCGAAACTATAGTAGGGACAATAACTCAACGTGCGTGTAGTACAAAGGTTAACTGCTTGCTTCATGTCACTGCCTTTCCATATTATCGTCAATTGGTTCATAGCAACTTTAACCAGTTGTATGCGTATTAAATGTTCTGCCCCCTGTCACCAGTGTTCGTGATGAGCGCGCCCAATTAAAATCACACAAACGGTATTTGCTTTCTATTTATTTCTGTACCAAAACGGCTTACTCGCAAGTTCCATTTTGTCCAAAATGATGTCAAGTTCAAATTCTACATCGAAATGCAGGACATTGCAGTGGTATTATTATTAAATACGTCTCAAGTTGTACAACTTGAAGTAGATAGTCCAAGAAAAACTTTTATGTGGCAATTATGATGTTTGTAACGCGCCTCACACGCGTCACCCTTTTATCCCCGCTCACACACACACATACATCTCGCCCTGGCTGCGCGGGCGCTCTGACACACACATATATATTCGATCTCAAAGACATCACAATTATATATATGATTATTCTCAATCTTAACTATCGCAGCGCCCCTCCAGTCTCCGATTTTTCTCCGACTAATGAAATGGTCCATTTGATTTATAGATCGTTAATGCTCCAGCCTCCCCGAGAGTTGCCCGTCTTAGGTAATTATGCATGTAACTGCGTATTCCGCGGATGTTGTGTTCCCTCGCCTCGGAGAAAATTGATATGGAAATTTTAACTATATCGCCCCCATGGAAATATGGAAAGCCATCGAATGGCTGCAGTTAAAAATAATTTATTAGTTTCGTTTTGAAATTATTCCAATTTTTTTCACTTTTTTATGTGGGCGATAAATCTCGCGGAGCAGCGCCCGACTATCGCAGATTCGAAAACAACAGCATCTCTCGGTACGGCGACTTGAAATATGTATTAAGATGACTATGCTATGTATCAAATTACGAGAGAATGTAGATCTTCATCATTTACTCGGAGTCGGCTCTCCTTGTACGAGAGCACCGAGACATGTGCTGAACGGTCTCCTGATTTGTACACGCCTTAACGCAATTTTTATATGATAATGTTTCTCCTTAATACGTGACCATACCGTACCAGCCTGATTTGTCCCATCTTCTCTGTGAAGGGTGCAGCAACCCTAATGTACTTGTGGACAGAGGCTTACATTCTATATAATCAAAAAAGTTGAGCATAACTATAATCTTTTCGAAAATAATTCAGTTCACTTGTTACACGTCTTCGCTTTAATAGACGTGTTGCAAAAGTATTTGACTTAACTATAAACGTGGTATTGTTTTATATTATAAAATATTTTAGCTCTTTTAGTTAAATAACTTGAAAAACTGGATAATATACAACAACCTCTAATGATAATACCATCGATATTAGCAGCATAATCTAAGTCCATGTCTAGTGCATGCCGTTGCTTGTGGAGGTCCATCACCTTCAGAACCTGTACGCACTCTGAACATGGATGCAAACAATAAGCTCTCATCATAAACCTTTAAAGGTACATCCTGTACCGACCCACAAACTGATGACAATACATCGCAGCCATAACCATTCACATCCTCACTGCTCATATCTCATCCGTTCATCTATCCGCAATAAACGCCTATCAACTCCAAGGTATTTATCTTATTTATGCAACCTGTTCTGGCATCTCACATTCACGCACACATTTACACACACACACACACACTCCGCGATATAATCCTCATACGAACTCAGTGGAGAGCTGGGATAAATAGGGTTCCAGCTCCACATATACAACCTTCTAACCAACATACATAACAACATAACTCATCCCACAATAAATTCTCTAAATACTCATTTCGAACTCTATCCAGTCTTGCCATTCCTCCAAGCCATCTGTGCATTTTGAGTTAGTTGTAGATGTATCTGCAACATAACTACCTTACCATCACGCCGTTTCCTAGCACAGTGATAAAATGTCACTCTTGTATCCTGGCACACCAACCTTGGCTCGTCCACTTTCATACATCTTCTCATGCACGCTGTTTCCATTCTTGGTTTACCTAGTCACACCAAGTCTTTCGCGTGCGCCCCTATTTCTGTTACATTCAACACTCACCTTATATATTTTCTTTATACCATCCTTTCCTCGTACATTTGCTCCTAACTTATTAATAATTCACTCTATCGTACATAGATTTTCACACATACGCTAAGAGAGGATTGGTAAGAAGAAACTCCTGATTAGGATGGTACAGAATGAGTATAAAGCGAGAGTTGAAGGTTATGAAAACAAACAAACAGAATATGTCCGCCAAAGACCTGGAACTATCGAAAGAATCATATATTACAGGATGGCTATGTTAGAAGGTTCAGCATTTGATATATGATTGTGTTATAATTCTGCCTACACGTGGTAGTAAATTATTTAGTTTACACTGTCTGAAATTTTTTAGTTATCAGTCTTCTTTCTTGATATCGATTTTTAATATATCGATATTAATAATTTTCTCTTCCGTTATACAATATCCCAGGTTAGGCACCATCGGACGGTCCCGACATTTGGATAAAATAATCCTCGGCTTTCAAATAATCAATCACGGTCCAATATCAGATCCTTGGGGGACTCCAAATGTAAAGTGCAATTTTGTATAATGTCAATATAGAAATGTAGCTTTACCATTTTATATATTGATTTGATCTCTACAATCAGATGTGTATCTTTTTTCATTAATGAAAGAGAATTTCATTTAATAACCTTGATATATTACTTTTTTTATTGAAAATACCAAAAAATGAAGTCTATTGACGGATATTTGACGCATAATATTGTAATATTGCTAAGGGATTTAGATTAATATTCCAGTTCAGAAAAATCGACGTTTAGATAAAAATATCGACATTCTTAGGCAAAATATTGAGAGAATTAATGGTAATCGTTGCGCCGGAGAATTATGGACATGAAAAAGTATTTGTGGCGTTTAATTAATATAGAAGTAGAATATCACAGGACGTGTTAGTGCTTGCATATTAAACGAAGAAAAACTCAATTACCCGTGTTAGCGATGTTCTCTCCCAATTTGAATGTTCCGCAATACTTTTGTGATTGTGTAGAACCGGCGGTGGGTCGGCTGTACGTGGCGTAGGTATCACCCCCATAATGTATCCAATCTGTTGGCCTGAAGTTGGCCGATAAATCAGCGTTTAATGGCTTCTCTTTGGGTAATAATACCGTAAATTCACCCGGTAATAATCCAGTTTTAATAAAAGTTCGACTTTTATATCGGGGAGGCTTTCAAAGCGCAGCATCCCTTACCGCGCCGATATCATATTTTCTCAACTTCCTGTGCAAAAATAAAGAAATTGTAATTGGTGCTTTAGCTGTATGAGATTTAAAAAATGTGAATTGATTTATGTATCGACACTGTGGAGTCTGATTCATTGGTAGGATACGTTACCCCAGACAGAGAGACAGACCTGGTGTGTGTGGCAAGAACGAGATGCTTCGCGGAAGAGCTTTTCCTTAATATCTTATCTGGAAGACGGCAGCGAGAAGAGTGGCGCTCAGGAGCCGGCCTCTGATAACGTGATTATTGCTGTAGCATGTTTGCTATCGGGAGCTCTGGTTTTACACACCGGTAAATGTGAGGTGCGTTCAGGGGTCGTCGGTGGTAATAATATCTGTGAAGGCAATAGATCTTAACAACCGTATATAGTTAAATACATTTCATTGGTATTGCAGATGATCTTATGTTGCAATTTCTGTAAAATTGCAATGCACTTTCTTCGATCATGACCAGGAGATACGGAAACCACCCTCCATTAAAGAGTTTATTATTATTTATTTTTTTATATTTATAAAGTGAACGGCGCTTTGAATGAAATTATAGCTAATGGGAACTTATCAACCGATGTAAGATTAGAGGTTTACAATGGAGTCCTAGACACTGATGCATGGAATTGAAACCTGGAGCTTGCAGAAGAAGAACGAAAGTAGACTGAATGCAGTGGAAACGAGATCACTTAGGCTTATATGTGGCAAATCCGTTTATGACAGAGTAAAGATTGAAGAAATCAGGATATAATGTGAAGCTGATTGTGGTATAGTGAGTAAGATTAAAAAAGGATCCTTTCGGTGGTTTAGTCGTGTGGAACGGATGAATGAGGAGAGAATGGTAAGAAAGATATATGACGCAAGTGTTGATGGCACCAGAAATAGAGGACGCCCGCGGAAGACTCGGCACGACAAGATTAACCAGATACTGGAAGGTGGTCCAGTTCGAAGCCATAATAACCAGCGAACTTATATGAGAAGATGTACGAATGTGGATGGGGCGACAGTTGACAGAAGAGTGTGGCGCTCTATCCTATCTGCCTACCCCCGCGACGAAACAGCGTGATAGTAAGTTAGTAAGTACTTCAGTATGTGTAGCCGAATTGTTGCTTCTGAGAATCATCATTATGTTTAAATATTAAGCATTTGTTCAATACATAGTAAGTGACATAATTGGACAATAGAATTGCATGTGTAAAATGTACTTACATGGCTCATACGGTTTATTAATAAATGTTACATTTATTTAGATTCGCGATTTCAAGTACGTACGGAGTACGGTAGAAAAATAGTAAAGATACACAGTCGCGTTACTATACGTACAATCAGGGGCGTGCAGTGCAAACCATGACTAAAAATTCTGGGAAACAAATATAAATTAAAAAATTGGATTAACATTAACGAAAACATTCTTTTGCGATTAGTGCCATCTGTGTACCAGTAGAGACTTTAATTGCTTAGTTCTAAAAACTCACCGTAACTCATTGCTGTACTCATGGCGCTCTTTTTTTATTCGCTGCATCGTGCTATTTACATTACTCAGTTCTGTCTTTAAGCTAGTGAATTACTCAAGTCATATAAATGACTATTTACTGAAATTAAAATTCCTAGTTAGTTAGATTCGTTATCTATGCTGTTTATTAACAGAATAACATTAAAAAAGGTTACACCTGCGTGCAAATCATTAAAGTGTCTACTTCCTCTTTTACTAATTCGCGAATTTGACTATCTTACTGTTTTTAACCTGTTGATTTAATGATTATTCTTTAAATTTGGTGCATGGATTGGTTTTTGATTTGAAAAAAACAAAAAACAATTGGCAGAACTATTTCCTACGTTAACCTTTAATAAAAATAATTATTTCCTTTAGTTATTACGTGAAGTATTTTCAAACAATAAATTAATCATGTTCAGTCATAGAAAGTGTTCTTAAAAACGTCCATACATTTTTTATATAGGTAAGAAAGTATTATTTTACGTTAAAACTTGATATTTTAAAACACTATTAACAGTGAGTACTATAATTAATAATATATATATAATAAAATTATAAATTAATACATGATAGGGTTGTATAAACGACGGATTTATTTTGACCAAAGACGTTGGTTAAACGAAAGTAGATATATTGTATATATGATTGTATAATATCATTGGTAACAGCATAACCTAATACTATACCTATGTTCATATCACCATATATTATATTTGATGGTTGAATATAGAGGATATTGTGGACAAGATAAATCGTGTACTTGACAGATTTCGATGAAACTTTAAAAAAAAAAAAATTATTAACTATATCGGCTGAGAGTTCGTTAGCCAGCGTTTTCAGTCATCATGTTTCAAAATTGATCCTATGAAAATGCAATAATAGAGAATAGAAAAAAATAAACCGAGTTAATTTTTCAGAAAAGATTGATCGAAATCTGATAAGAACTACACGATTTATCTTGTCCACAAAATCCGTGAAAACAGTTTTTATTAAGGAGACCACATTCTTATTGTGAAGTTGTAATTATTCAGAACATGGCTCTGTGATATTGTAAATATGAATTAAATATATTAATTAGAAAGATATACATATAAAATCACTTTTATCGAAAAATACTGTTGTTGCGTCACCGGGATTCGAACCTGGATCTCGTTACTAACCGGGGAAGGTGCATTATCCATCTTTCTAATTAATATATTTAATTCATATTTAAATCACTTTTTTAAATTATCTTTATAACATAGTTAAAAAATAATTCACATCTATAATGCTAAGAATTTAAGAAAATTATTGTTTGAGAGTAAATATTTATAAAATAAATGATTGATCGAAAATAAATATTTACTTAATAAATGATTGATCGAAAGTAAATATTTACTACATAAATGATTGATCGAAAATAAATATTTACTAAATAAATAATTGATCGAAATTAAATATTTACTACATAAATGATTGATCGAAAGTAAATATTTACTACATAAATGATTGTTCGAAAGTCAATGTTTACTAAATAAATTATGAGTTAAAGAGTGGTATGAACAAAGTGTGTTTTAATTATTAATATAAAATGTTGCCACAAAATAAATGTACATTTATTCAATAAATAATTATTGTTCGAAGTGATTTTGGGAATCTATTTAGTTTTTATTTTAATGTGTGAATTTATCAGTCACTTTGCAAGATTTCCTTCTGGAATAATTCTTCAATTTGAAATTGTATGAAAGAAATACATAATCTGCGATGTTTGTTTGTTCTTTGATTCTATATTAAAATAATAAAAATCATGTTTGCGATGTAATCATATCGTATGAATATTTTAGCAGGTTTTACCATACAATAATTATACACATACCTATATTCTACGTTAAAGTTAAATTATTTTATACTCGGGATATTTAAATGTTTTTTTTAACATTTCACAACGAGAAGTGTTCTAAATATACAAAGGTATTTTAAATATTCCTTAATGGTGTTTTTTTTATATTAAATCATTTTTGCTCATACGTAAATATTTCGTAAAATATAGAAATTAGATCAAAGATAGCGTTCTATTGTAATTCGTAAACCTGGCCCTAAGGCACATTTTCTTAATATTACACATACATAATGTTGAATATTTATTTTAATAATTTCATACTAGAACGAGATTCTTAAAAATCGGATAATAAAATTGTTTGAATCTTTGCTAAAAGCGCTGCGGCGAAAAGCCGAAGCTTCGCGAATTTTCTCACATTGACCATGCTGGCGACATCTGTTGTTGGAAAATCGAAGTGATAATCTTGTTTTGTGCGATGTGCTTAACTCGAACCCCCCCCCAACGCGTGACCATTGAGTGAGCGTCTTACCGCTAAACTAAACAAGCAGCATGTCGGTGGAATTTTTTTTTTAAATTTATTACATTATAACAATGGATGCCACGTTGTGGCATTGAAATCGAAAAAAATAATTGGACAGTGTTTATCGCTGACACTTGGCTTCCACCGCTACTTGCTACCACTGCCGATCTTGCCCTTCTTCACAAAAATCCCTTTCATTGTGCAGGACTTGATTTACGTGGAACTGAACGGGTTACATCCCAGGGTCCCCAAATCGATAGAGACCCCTGCGATGTGAAAAATAAATTGAATTAGTATATGAATAAACTTCTAGAAGACATTGCTACTTTTTGATACTTAATTAGATTAATTTGTTACAAATTCTTATTGTGTTGGTTTGTTTAAATTAACCAATCATGGTAAAGGAACGCATTGTTTACATTTGGTCTTCTTTGAGAGCGTAGAGGTCTACTTTAAAATGAAATAAAACACACAAAAATCGTGGTAATGGCCATGGTATTGGCTTTATTGGAAAGATAATTTTATGGCATTAGTGTTTAAGGCTGCTGGGGACGTATATCGGCAATAACGCGACGAATGTTGGCTTCCAAGTGGTCTATCGTTTCTGGTTTATCGGCGTAGACTAGCTACTTCACATATCTCCACAGAAAATAATCCAAAAGTGTTAAATCACACGATCTCGGAGGTCGTCAATTCACAGGTCCATTACGCGAAATTATGTTTCCTTCAAGAGATAGATTGTGGCGCGCGCTGTGCGGCATGTGGCGCCGTCTTGTTGCAGCCGCAGCTCTTCCACATTAATGACATTCAATTGGGGAACGAAAAAGTAATTTACTCATTCGGATCTTCCTCACTGCGGCGACAGATTCGTCGGCGGCGCGCACTGTACGACATCTCTGCGGATGCGTACTATCAATTAGAGTATGCGTGATGCGAAAACGATCCATGTTTATTCGATATTACTCGCTCGGATGGACGATTATGTCGACCGTAAAATGCACGGGAAATTTCGCGAACTGAACCACGATTTTCGAAATAAATTTGCACAATTCGCAAGCGTTGTTCTGGCGGTAAATCTATTCATGTTGAAATGGCAAATCAAACCTCTAAAAAAAACATATTTTATTATAACATGACTAGATTATGTATGATGGAAACGCTACCCTACTTAAACCTTGCGGCCCCCCTTCATAGTTCACTTCTTTATTTTCCTTTATTATAATAGATTATAATTGAATGCGAATTATATTTATCCCGATTCTTGCAATTCAGCATTGCTGCATTCATCAGATCGCTCGTTCGGCGAAATTTGGGGTGTTACATTTTTAAATAAATCACATTGTTTTCCGCGCCTATCTAACACCCCTTCTCCGTTTTATTAAATTGTAGAACCTAACAACCACGTGCGGGTTGTTACCGGCCACCGTCCCGGCCCGCATTATCTACCCCCGCCCCGCCGGCGACAGCGCGTGGGCCCCGATATCCGTATCTTCCGCGCTGCGCGAATTAAAATTGCAGCGTCGTATGTCGTGGATAAAAATTTCAGAAAAAATAAGCACACCCGTCGCGGGCGTATTAAAATAAACAATTAAGGGATGTATTTAAAATATTAATTTTTCCCCGCTGCCCCGTCGGCCGGCGGGGCCGGGTCGAGATCCTCGCGGCGCACCGCAGGTTCCGTTTTGTTTTAATAATAATATCGAATGATACGTTATGCCGGTCGCGTACGTTCTGAAAAATGGTATGCGACAACGGTCCGCCGCGGGATGGCGCCGATCCGGTGTTGGAAACCGCGGGAAACGGTCCAAGATATTTCGGACATTGTTTTTTTTTTCAAATGTGTAATACTAATTTTAAAAAAATTAATTAATTCATTCAATTGTTTCGTGCGCCTATTGCGCCTGTTAATATTTTAAAAAAAAATCTGTTTATACCACAGACTACCCGCGCAAACTTGCATTTTAGTGTCACTCGCACAAATAGCTCCGCGACTTTTTTTAAAATATGACTCGATTGGAACGAAAATTTAAACGCTGACAATATAATGAAATGTACTAATTAGAAATATGTACATTGTATTGAATCTCAAAAGATACCGTAAAAATACAGTAGATGGCTTTCAAATAATGGAACGATAGATGTATCGATTTGAAAAGTGTAACATATAAGTTCGAATCCCGGCAGCAACAACAATATTTTTTTGATATAATTGATTTTATATGTATATCTTTCTAATTAATACATTTAATTTTCTAAACTAAATACTTTTACTTTTGCATGAATGTGTCAAAAACTATCGGATTTACGTTTCCATAAGTAATGTGTGCAGAATGCCCCTCGTCTCGCAACTAATGTTCCAAACCCCTCTCCTATATGTACACTTTATTTCATGTCTATTCATTCATTTGATATCGTATATTATTTTATCTATGACGGGAATGAATTATTACACCTGCTGCACATTCCTTAAATATATATATATAAAATTAACGGTCCCGAGTATATCTATTTTAATATTGCGCTTAGTATCAATTGCATCCTTTAGAGATCCGTTAGATTATATATTAATATTAATTTATAATCTTTGCGCATTGTGCAATAGATGTCACTGATGTTAAATATTTATTAAAAACTGCTGCAAATAATTCTCGTAATCATATAAATTTAAGGTATTTCTAAGTGTACATATATAGCAAGTGTCATTTTACAAATATTTTGTTTTTTCTTACTGGAAATAAAGACAGAGTACATTACATGATCCATTTTTAAAGCAATGTAATAAGGGATTTCCGCATTGAAATAAAGGCTCTACGAAAACCTTGGCCGCGTAAAGGCCACCACTGGTCGTAGGACACAATAGCCGCCTGCACGGCCTATCTATAATATTACGCTAACGTATGCATCCATTGAATCCGTTTGGTGAGGTCAAAGTTAAGCTATAATACAAGACGTGTCGGATAATTGAAATGCCCGCAGAAAAGATTTTCTGCTAGTTAATAATTTAATATGTCCTCATCGTGGCTTTAAAATATAACTTTGATTGAGGTCCACACATATTCTACGAGATTGTATGAGATTTTAGAATTTCACGAACAAATCTGACTGGAACACTAAACAGTTTATACTAAAAATGTTTCAAATTTTTCAATGAACTGCCAGCAAATGTGAAGGAAGCAATTAGTCTTTGCTACTTTTCATAGATTGTTTATTTATTATGTTATGTAATAAAAATTTTACAACTAAAAAAATATACATACAAGATCAGTAGTAACTTTTTACTAACGCCCGTAGTAAAAATCCTTTGCGGGTTGTTGCTACATCAAATTTACTACTGTCAAAGCATTGATGGAGATGTCTGTAGGTGCGACAAATAATCATGAAATATGCTTCATTTTATGCATTATTTTTTCGCCTAGGCGTTCGACATCTGTCACTTTGGTGGTGACATTTTATCGTATTACTCTCATCACTAAAATAGCGGAATATTGAATGATCAATTGTCGTATACTGCAATAGTATCAATGTGTCAGATGACTTTTGGAACAGCTGTGAAAAGTCCGCCATATTTAACTACCGATTCTCGTTTTTACTATCGGATATCGCAGAGTAAAATGAGTTAATAAATTAAATAAAGTGAAAAATTGTGAAATTTCCGGGAATTTTTAGGGTGTGGGTCTCCCGCTGGGGGTTGCGGGATGGACGATGCCGGGAAGTGTAGTGACTAAAGAGACCTAACGGAGCATTCTACTGGCTTCTTGCGACCTAGAGAGGGTGAATTTGTGCCGGACTGTGACCGAGTTCTCGCGACTGCGGCACATAAATGTGACGTCTACCCTTCGTTTTGGGGGTGTATTATTTCTATAGCTTCTCTCCGGCTGCCCTCTGAATTGAATGTGATAACTAGTCTCACGTCAAATTGTACAGGTGTGGCTCTGGTACGATGATACCGGAGCCAATCTATGATAATATGTAATAAAATAAATAAATAAATGTAATATAGTCGAATCGAAACTATTCGGGATAGTTTGTAAATAAATATATATATATAGTGAAAAAGTTACTAGTGAACACACAACAGTACAGCACAGTATAGACCGTTCTGTTCACTCACAGCTGAACTGTCAGATAGTACGTGCATATTTTCAGTTAATGTTGCCCCAACGAATTGCACTACCGTTTGCAAAAAAAATAAAAAAAAAAACAATTTTTCAATTTGGCATTCTCAGTTTGTCTATCCCTTCCCTTATACCTTAGCCGCCACCCCTTCTCCTCTGCCGCCCGCCTCTGACATCCCCCGCAAGTCATGTGCGGCGAGAATTTATTTTATTTATTTATTCGCTTGTACTCGTTCATGTTTCCGACGCGCGCGCGTGTGTGTGTTTGTGTTAGCTGTAGTAGCAGAATTATTATTATGAGAGAAAAATCACGGTGTTTTGTACGAGTGTCACATACACTCGCCCCTCCCCCCCCGGCGCGCGCGCTCCGCCCCCGCACCCCCCGAAGCGCAAGGAGCACTGCTTCGGCGGCAATGGTGCGCCGCCAGGACCTCGGGAAGCTTATCGGCCAGCCTAACCTATTGACCCCAATAACGTCGATATAAGACGTATTTGAGTATTATCGATACACTGAACGATAACATATATTCAAAACGAGTCAATTTCTTAGAAATAAAGGGTGTCCAACTGAAAATTTTCAAGTATAATATTAAAAAAAAAAAAATACTACAATGTTATTCTCATATTTTATTTATACAAAATGTAGTTTACCGATGCAGATTTAACGTTTTATAAACAATATCGTCTAAATATGAATTAAATATATTAATTAAAAAGATATACATACCGGGATTCGAACCTGGATCTCTTTCCTAACCGGGGAAGGTGCTTTATCCAACTAAGCTACAGCGACATTATTTTTAGCGACGATTTTCGACCCTATATGTTACCTTTTTGATATTAATACATTTAATCGTTCCATCATTTGACAGAGCCATCTACCTTATTTTTACAGAATCTCAAATACCTTTGAGTAAACTGATAGCAGACGCCAGAATTATCAATTCGTCAATATCGTCTAAATGCTGTTCATTTCTCTCAAGACACGCTTGAAATCGGACTCTTAAATTTGCGATCCAATGAATCACCGCACTTTAAATATTACTCCCGACCAGTGACTCATTGCGACTGGCAAATTAGAAAATCACGCGCGTCGAACAATACCCCTCCCACTTACCTCACCCTGATGGTTTACGAGCAATTACAATTTAATCTTGAAATTCAGAAAAATCTGTCAATTGAACAAATACTTTGTTACCGAACCCGGAACATTATTTTGTTGGAAGAATGGGTTACAATAGCGCCACGGCTACAATTTATGTTTACATATGTGAAAATAAAACACCTGCTCTTTAATTTACTTGAGATGCGTTTCGCTTTGTAAGGGCATTATCAACGTCTTGTATTTATATTAATGTTCAACTATAGTGAAGGAAAGTTATATATTTTTTTATACTTGCGATGAAGAGAAACATTATTTTAAATTGTTAACTTTGTTTTATTAACATAAAATACATCTACCGTTTCGAAAAATATAATTCTCTTCTTCAGGATGACATTAACTAATCAAAAAACATATGGTATTGTTTCTTTAACAGAATCTATTTTCTAAAAAACTACAATTATTTAAAAAATAAATTTAGTACCTAATTTAAATTGTTACTTGATGATACAAAATTACAAGAATATTTTTTTGATTATCTCCAACGATTCCAAATTATTTCATTTAAGGCCATCACCGTTTACATGCAAAATAGACAATCCCAAATTTTTATCAAAACCATGACCATTTTCTATCAAATGATTAGAAAATTCTGAAAACACACTCATATTCAAACATCTCAAATGCTCATTTACTCTTATATAAAAATTTCGATCGGTTTTACCAATATAAAATACAGCACAATCCTTACAACTAAATTTTTTAATAAAATATCTAAACACCTACCACGAAACATTAGACCGGCGTTTAATACAAATAATAATATAGGAAATTTACTCATAAATTCTAAAGACATACGAGTATATGATAATTTTAACAATTCTGGTGTCTATAAATAAATAGACATTATTTATTTAAAATCTGAGGATTTATATAAATTATATGCATGATTCTAATTAACAATTCTATATAATTTAACAAATTTACCTCATAAACAGTAAATATTAATCATATACCTCAATAGTATTTCCATCAATAGATAAACTTTTTATTTGCAATGAATTTCATAAATCTAATTCTAAAATCGTGTTTTTTAATTAAGTACCGATGCCGGATATTCCCGGTGTAGCGCTGCAGTTGCGATGTTACGCATGAGCAGTGGCTTCCTTCATCTGTTGACTCACCGCACGCAACGTTAGAGACATTCACACTGTGTGGCCATCTTGTAGTGAGTGATTGAAATGTTCAAGACAATAGATCAGCGAAATACGTGTCTTGAATGCACGAAACATGAAACCAGCTGATATTCATCGCCGAGTGTGTCTTATTTCCATATTTTGCTTCATCTGAAGCGGTTTCTTTAATGATGAACTCAAAGACGTAGTACAGACATGGTTTTCATCTCAGACGGCGGAGCTACACAAAATTTGGTGCCCTTTTAACCTAGGTAATTATTGAAATTATGTCCTTCGTACGTAGATAGCTTATTATTTATATACGCCCCATACGCGTGTTGCGCGTCCGTCTTATGACGGGCTTTATACACTAGTCTATAAATTGTATTTAATATAAAAGTATACACAACGCTTCGAAGAATTAGGGACCTTCGCGGTAAGGGTGGAACGGAAGGAGCCGGCAGAGGTGTAACGGGGTTGGGTAGGAAGGGTGTAAGGGGGGGGGGATGAATTTGTACAATTTTTTGAATAATTTAACCGTGACGCGTAGCGCACGTCCAAAACAGCAGAGGCCGATTTAAATCTAGCATTTTATTTCACCCTTATTCCCGTAAATACAGGTGCCTTGTATATATCCTTAAACGTATACATTTCAGAATGCTTTGTATTATTTTCTTTATTTTGAAGTACGTATTAGTTATGTGTTTTTTTTTTTTTTTACCCAGAAGGACATAATCAAGACAGATAGTATTTTATTAATCTGTAAGGGTTGCGGTTGTTGATTATCATTGACTCGTGGGAAAAGGTGCTCTTACTCTCTTCTAGTATCACGCGTGTTAGTGCATGTCGCAATATGTACGGTGGTGTGCGTGTGTGATTATTTATGTTGTGTCTAGAGCAATGTATTTAAATAAATACCACTTACTAAAGTTGGCATTTAATGCGGGAAGTCTTACAAATAGCAAGTACGGCGTGCATGAAGTTGGTCGTCCGTCACGATGTATTGCGTCCGCTGATTGGTCAGTTTGGTTTCAGCCTTATGAGCCAACATTCCTTCTCCCACCGGTGATCCGATAGTAATAAGTAATGACCTTGCATTGATCTTGCAAATTGTAAACTCATCAATTGGTGACACTCTTTCTTATCTCAAAGGTAAACAATAAAATACAAAGTAAAATAGTACGACTGTGATTTTTTTTTAAATACAGGCGGAACTTGATTTTCGTACATAGTTCGTCAAAAATGTACTTAAGTCTAAATGTACGAAAGAGGAAGGAAAAAAGCTTACAGTAAAAAGTGTAATATGAAATAGAATTTATTCCTTAATAAATTTATCAAGAGTTGATTGTTCGTATTTTTCTTATTTTTTTCTCAACAAAGCTTTCTATAGCACGCCGTATCTTAAAAAATCATTTGCTTTCACATTCTGGGGAGAAACTATATTTATGTTCTCAATGCAATTATTCATCCAATCATAAATATGACCTAAAAATTCATGTGCTTACGCATATTGGAGTGAAAGTATTTCAATATTCTCAGTGTAATTGTTAGTGTCAATCACAACAAATCGTTAAAATGTCATGTGCTTTCACATTCTAGTCATAAACTCTATTTATGTTCTCAATGCAATTATTCATCCAATCATAAATATAGCCTAAAAATTCATTTGCTTACGCATATTGGAGTGAAAGTATTTCAATGTTCTCAGTGTAATTATTAGTGTAAATCACAACGAATCGTTAAAATGTCATGTACTTTCACATTCTAGGCAGAAACTCTATGTATGTTCTCAATGCAATTATTCATCCAATCATGAAGGTAGCCTAAAAAGTCATGTGCTTGCGCACATTGGAGTGAAAGTATTTCAATGTTCTCAGTGTAATTGTTAGTGTCAATCACAAAGAATCGTTAAAATGTCATGTGCTTCACATTCTAGGCATAAACTCTATTTATGTTCTCAATGCAATTATTCATCCAATCATAAATATAGCCTAAAAATTCATGTGCTTACACACATTGGAGTGAAAGTATTTCAATGTTCTCAGTGTAATTGTTAGTGTCAATCACAAAGAATCGTTAAAATGTCATGTGCTTCACATTCTAGGCAGAAACTATTTATGTTCACAGTGCAATTATTCGAATGGAAATTATTACAAGAATTACAGAGGCTTGTGGGTAGAATGTACGATGTATGCAAGGAAAGCGACCTCATGATGAATGTCAACAAGTCAAAAGTGATGGTATTCGAGAAGAAGGAAAGCAAGACACCGTGCTAAATACTTGTAGGAAATGAATGTTTGGAACAAGTTTGGAGTTTGTGTATTTGGGAAGTATATTCAGACAGAGAAAGATATCGAAAGGAGGGTGACTGCAGGGAATAAAGTGAACGGCGCATTGAATGGTATTATAGCTAATGGGAACTTGTCCTACTTGTTTACAATGGAATCCTGGAACCGACACTGATGTATGGAAGTGAGGTCTGGAGCTGGCAGAAGAGGAACAAAAGGAGACTGAATGCAATGGAAATGAGATCACTTAGACGTATATGTGGCAGATCCATTTATGACAGTAAAGAATGAAGAAATAAGGAAAGAATGTAAAGCTGATCTTAGTATAGTGAGTAAGATTAAGAAAGGATCACTTAGGTGGTTTGGTCATACGGAACTGATGAATGGTAAGAAAGATATATGACACAAGTGTTGATGGCACCAGAAGTAGAGGACTTCTGCGGAATACTTGGCACGACCAGGTAAACCAGATAGTTCTGTTAGAAGCCTCAATGATATCGAAAGGAGGGTGACTGCAGGAAATAAAGTGAACGGCGCTTTGAATGGAATTATATCTAACAGGAATTTGTCAACCGAAGCAAGACTAGCGTTGCACAATGGAATCTTGGTGCCGACACTGATGTATGGAAGTGAGGCCTGGAGCTGGCAGAAAAGGAACAAAAGTAGACTGAATGCAGTGGAAATGATATCACTTAAGTGTATATGTGGCAAATCTATTTATGACAGAGTAAAAAATGAAGAAATAAGGAAAGAATGTAAAGCTGATGTTAGTATAGTGAGTAAGATTAAGAAAGGATCACTTAGGTGGTTTGGTCATATGGAACGGATGTATGAGGAGAGAATGGTAAGAAAGATATACGACGCAAGTGTTGATGGCGCCAGAAATAGAGGACGTCTGCGGAAGACTTGGCATGACCAGGTAAACCAGTTAATGGAAGATGGTTCTGTTAGAAGAAGCCTCAACAATCAGCGAGCTTATGTAGCGTATGTTAGTTGGTTATATTTCAAAAATACCCCCCCCCCCCCGCACCACTTAAACAGACCGCATTGCCGAGATATATTTAAAAAATGCACGTTGCATTTCCGACATTCCAGCCGTCGGAATGAAATGCGAACTGATGCATTATTCCCCCGTTCTAGCCCCGAGGGCTCGGTCCGCCCGGAGGCGGGCGCCGTCCCCCGCGGCACGTGAATCCATTTTCTGTTAAATGAAATTATGAAAAATAACCAACTTTGGCGAAAAATTAACAAATAAAATTGAGCCGAAGTCTGGTCGTGGCGCGCCGCCGTCCCAACTTATCCCGCCGAGACGCGCGCTGCTGCTCCGCGATAGTTTTGAGCAATTATTTTTTTACCTGCCGAAAAAATGACTTTGAGGTTAATTCGAAATTACGTACGAAAAATTGCCTCGTTCATGTTGTTGGATTACACCGTAGATTTCTCTCTCTCGCGATCGAGATCCTCACCACATCTGGCAAGTGCCACCTGCACCGCCATCTTTCCAAGAAGCTGACAATTCATCTCAAATTAATGCATTGACCGCTGTTATATGCTATTCTTGAAGACTACACAACTGGACTTCATTGTGCTGTTCTATCCTTTGTAAACGGAGTTGTATTGATATAAGCCACAGCTTGAAATATAACTGAATGTCTGCGTGTTTCGATACATCTCCGCGAATCGGTTATTTATATTCTCGGACATTTCTGGGAGTTTATTAGGGTGTGGGTGTCTCGCTGGGGGTTGCTGGGATGGACGATGCCGGGAAGAGCAGCGGCTAGAGAGACCATTCTACTGGCCTTCCCTCGCACCTCTTGCTACCTGGACAGGGTGAATTTCTGCCGGACTGTCCGAGTTCTGAGATGTAACGACTACCCTCCCCTTTTGGGGGTATATTATTTCTATAGCTTCTGAATTTAATTAAAAAATATGTAATTATGACGAATCTAAACGAGAGTAAACATCTCTCAAGACGATTCGGGATAGGGTGTAAATAAATAAATATATTTAAAAATATATTTATATACACTTAAACTCAATAAACACAATTACTTCAAACCGCCAAGTTTTCATATTCAAAATCTTCCTTGACGGTACATAACACTGAATCATTATTATATTATATTATTATTCATTATTAAATCAGCTGTTGTGCACAGAATAAAGACTATCTTTTCACGTTTTTTTTTATTCTTGCTCAAGTGCAGATTTTTTAATCTTCTGGATATTTTAACCAACTGATAATAATTTGTAGAGAGTTGCGTGAAGATTGTATATACTAATAAAAAGTCAAGTTGTTTCACGTTGGATTTGTAGGAATTGATCGTGTGTGTGTCGAGATTATTTAAATATAATTGACTGTGACACAAGTGAGACAGAAGATCCTAACATCGTCTAGTCTCGCGCGTGTTGTTTGTATGTCGCAATGTAGGGTGTCTGTTGTTGAAACTAGGGCAAGGTGTAGAAATGAAAGACCACTTACAAAATTTCCTTTATTGATGTGATAAATTATTCTGCGGAAGAGTGGTCGCTAATCGCTCGGGCAGTATCCGTCTCTGGTGCATATTCTTTAAATGCGTCTGTTACCGCAGATATTTTCCAGCGTCTTATATTAAAAATAACATGGGAATTAGTCGCATGCACGTCTGGCAGTTTTTTTTTCGTTAATTGCGGCACACAGGGAACCCCGTACATGGGGCATTACGCATTCGTTTGTTTGTAGATACATGAGGTAAATGGTTTATAGGTCAGATAACATCAACAAAACAAAGACAACACGGCTGGGGTGCTATGGCCTGTATTCAACACTGGACGTAGACCGCCCGTAGAAAAAGATTACAATATGAAAAGGTCCTTTAGAACAATTTTAAATTATAACAAATTTTCTCTAACTTGCAAATTAGAATTAACAAAGCGGTTACAGCTTTAACTTCCACTTTACATTATGAAATAGTTTTGAAAATAAAACAGACCTGTCACTGGTCAAGCGCGGTCTCTAATGAATGCTGTGGTCATGGAATTGTTTACCATAAATCATGGAAGTTTTTTGGTTATTTACTGCTGACTAGATGACGTCTTCTTGCTGAAGAAAGATTGTTCCACGAGGCCGCTAAGGAAGAAGAAGAATGTGAATTGAAAATCTGACATCGTCATATACTGAAAGGCAATATAATTAGCATTTCGACACCCTCAAAAAACGGCGAGAAATTTATTTCCCCGAGACAATAGATTTCGGGCAATTTTGAAAAAACAATGGCGC
Source organism: Eubasilissa splendida (assembly GCA_031772225.1). Taxonomy (NCBI): domain Eukaryota; kingdom Metazoa; phylum Arthropoda; class Insecta; order Trichoptera; family Phryganeidae; genus Eubasilissa; species Eubasilissa splendida. The sequence goes on from CM062868.1 coordinate 20,120,941, forward strand.
CCAGTTAATATTCAATGACGTTTCTTTTTAATATTCAATGACGGTCCGTCTCGAACGCCGACTTCTGATTAGGGCGCGCACTCATCAGCGGCCGCATTGTGTCCCGCCCTCTGATTGGCCGAGATATTATTTATGGTTTCTGATGGCGGGCGGGTGGGGGGGGGGGCGGGGGGCGCCGACAATCACACGGACAATGTTTTTATTAAAAAGTTATTCAATTATATTGTCCCCGGCCCGTGTCGTCGGGGGTTTTTTTATTCCGGTTCGCGCCTCGATATTATTCGGTACCGTTTATTTTATACAGGAATATGGAAAGAAATACCCTACAGGGTGATGTCTTCATTATTTTATTATATATTTTACTTTTAGAATACAATAATAAGTGATAAACAATAGTCCTCCACAGTGAAACTAAAGACAATTCGGGGAATTAGGGACAATCTACGCTTTCGAAATGTGACCACGTGACGAACTAATGTCTATATTCTTCAGAAACTTCATACTAAGAAAGGCTCTTTAAAAAGGGCAGCCCACCTTTTCCCGGGACCGGTTCATAAGCCAGGGCTTCCTTGTCGGTCACAGCTAATAAAAATACGCGACTTTATTCATAAAAAATCATACAACATAAATCCATAGACGGAAAATTAAAGTGCAGTAGTACAAGGCAGACACTCGGGGATCCGTACATCAAAAACACTCCCAAAAGAAGGACAGTAGACGAGACACAAAATGTATTGAGTCACACTTATACGGACAGACTAACGGAGGTACAAAACACGAGGTATAGAGAGAGAGAGAGAGAGAATGAGAGGTCCCATACTACCACCCATCTAAAGAGCTCCAACGGGTCACCCATACCCGAATAAATCTCTTATAAGAAAGACTCCACAACACGCAGATAAATATTTATTTCATACTTTAAGCATGTTGCTAGAAAATATGGAGACTGCCTGGAGAAATTTGTGATAAAATGGAAATGTACAAAGACGAGAATGAGAGTTTGATCTCCAATAAGAACCCAGGACTGTTTTATAAACCCAAAGCTCCTATATCGGTCGTACACATTCGCCGCCAGGCTGGTATTTAATGCTAAACAGACGACCGTGTAATGCTGCTCAGCGCAAGCATCTCAGCAACGACGCACGGCCGCCAACCAAAACATTCCTCTTTCAACAAAATCTTTATTGTGTAAAATATACAATGCACAGAATAATAATACAATATTAACAAAGATACAGAGGGGCAACTAGAGGAGTACCCAAAACATTACATCACGGGAAACAAGATGATGAAGATGATTCTCTACCCGAGCACCACTGCCGGCAGATATTATCCTGGAACTAGCTGTCCGACTGGCAGGCCAATCAGACCCATGACTTCCCACCTATAGACCCACACTCTCACAAAGGCCCTGAACAGTTCCAGGTTCCTTACCAAGACCGAGTTTGAGATATTTTATTTTTATTTTATTCATAAAACATACAATAAAAGCTAAACAATAATTGAACCAGTTACTTTATACAGTGAGTACAATTTAAAATTTAAGGACTATAAAGCAAAAAAAGAGAAGAAAAGAAAAGAAAGAAAGAGAAAAAAGAAAAAGAAAGAAAGAAAGAAAAGAAAGAAGAAAAGAAGAAGAAAAAAGAAAAAAGAAAGAAGAGAAAAGAAAGAAAGAAAGAAAAGAAAAAAAGAAA